>JADRCH010000175.1:9073437-9184113 GCA_019843965.1 Rhynchomys soricoides
TCTCTCTCTCTCTCTCTCTCTCTCTCTCTCTCTCTCTCTCTCTCTCTGTCTCTCTCTCTGTTTCTGTCTCTGTCTCTGTCTCTGTCTCTCTCTGTTTCTTTCTTGTTCATCCCTATTACAGGTGCCTTTCTCTCCTTTCCTCCCAGTTCCTCTTTATTACTCTCCTCTTCCACACCCCCCCCCACTTTCTCTTCAAAGAGGAGGAAGCCTCCCATGTACATCAACCTGCCTTGGCATATTAAGTTGCAGGAGGACTAGGCTCATCTTCTCCTATTGAAGCTAGACAAGGAAGCTCAGTTGGGCAAAAAGATCCAAAGACAGGAAACAAAGTTACAGATATCCCTTGCTCCAGTTGTTAGGGAACTCACATAAAGCCCAAGTTGCAGTGTCTGTTAGATATGTGAAGGAAGCTTAGATAAGTTCCATGTCTGATCTTCACTTGGTGGTTCAGTCTTTGTGAGTCTCTATAGGTCCAAATTAGTTGATTCTGTAGGTTTTCTTGTGGCGTCCTTGACTTCTCTGGTCTGTCAATCCGTCCTCCCCATCTTTCACAAAGTTTTCAGAGCTCTGCCTAATATTTGTCTGTGGGTCTCTGCATGTTTCCTATTAGCTACTGGGTGAAGCATCTCAGAGGACTGTTATGCCAGGCTTCTGTCTGCAAACTTAGCAGAATATGATTGATAGTGTTATAGGTTGGTTCTCTCTCATGACATGAGTCACAAGATCTGCTAGTTACTGGTTGGCCATTCCCTCAGTTTCTGCTCCACCTCTACCCCTGCACTTCTTGGAGGCAGGACAAATTTTGAGTAGAAAGTTTTGTGGGTGTGTTGGTGCCCCAACCCCTCCATTAGAAACCTTGCCTGATTACGGAAGGTGTTCAATTTAGGTTCCATAACCCATGTTGCTAGGAGTCTTAGCTAGGGACACCCTCATACATTCCTGGGAATTTCCCTGTCCTACATTTCTGACTAGTCCAAGAGATCCACCACCACCACCAATTTCAGTTGTCTCTCCAAGTTCTTTCTCCCTCTGTCCTCCCACATTTGTTTCCTCCTGTCCCCTCCCCATCTCTTTTCCCATTTCCCTCCCTTTATCTGCCTCTGATATCTATTTTATTCCCCATCAGAGTGAAATTCAAGCATTGTCCCTTGGGCCTACTTTGTTACTTAGTTTTTTTAGGTCTGTGATTTGTATACTGGTTATCCTGTACTTTATGGTTAATATCCACTTATAAGTGAGTGCATACCATGTGTGTCTTTTGGGTCTGTGTTAACTCTCTCAGAATATTTTCTAGTTCCATCCATGTCTACAAATTTAATGATGTCTTTGTTTTTAATAGCTGAGTAGTATTCTGTTGTGTAAATGTATCACATTTTCTTTATCCATTCTTTGGTTGAGGGACATCTGGGTTGTTTCTAGTTTTGACTATTATGAATAAAGCAGCTATGAACATAGTTTGGTACTTACCGTTTGGTATGGTGAAACATCTTTTGAAAATATACCCAGGAATTGTATAGCTGGGTCCTGAGGTAGAACTACTCCAAATTTTCTAAGAAACCGCCAAATTGATTTCCAAAGTGGTTGAACAAGTTTGCACTCCCACTAGTAATCATGAAGTGTTGCGCTTGTTCCAGATCCTTGAGCATGTGTTGTCACTTGAGTTTTTAATCATATAGTCATTCTGACATATGTAAGACTCGATCGCAGGGTTGTTTGATTTGGATTTTCCTACAGGATCCCTTTTTTATTCTTCTCTCAGTTCATAAAAGTAGAACTTTTCACCTCATTTTGTAAGAAAACATTGGTGCTTTTTTCTTCTAAAACTATATAGCTAAAAGTGTAGCAGAAATGTTTATTACTGCCAGTAACTGCTGATTTTGAATGAACTGCACTATAGGGATACACAGGGATAGAACTGCAATAATAAGCGTATCTTTAATTAAATGTGCTCATTTATTTCTGGGGACAGGCAAAGGATAACCTTACTGTTGCCTTGGACTCTGAGCAAGTCTTCTGAAAGCTACATTGTAAAAATATTTTTTAAACTTGAAGACTTGCATCATCCTCTTGTATACCTTATTAAGCTTCTAAAGCGTATATCATGTATAAAGCCTTTTTTAGGTGAAATCTGCTCAAACTCTTGCTTTTAGGGGCTATTTCCTCTCCTGAGCTACATGTAGATTACATGTGTCTGGCCATGCATTTATTTGTTTATACATGGTAGCAGCTATATATACACATGTATGTACATGTGTGGAGTTAGATACCATTTTTTTTCTTAATCATCATCTACCTTAGGTTTTTAAACTTGTCTCTAACTGAACCCAGATCTTGCCAATTTGCATAAACAGGCAGGAAATCAAGTCCCCATGGAGAAGCTTCCTGTCTCTAACTTGCCACCACTGGGATTACAGACGCACACCTCTATAAAATGGATTCTGATATCAAACTCTTACTTTACTGACCAAGCTATCTTTGCAAGATCACAGATAGATTTTTAAAGCTATACCAACATCATCCCATTTGACTTCTACCATACCATACTCAACTAGAATGTGGGTGCATAGAACTTTCTCATGTCTGAAATCTTACTAATTCAAAAATTGCAAGAGATCTTTAAAAGGCCACAAGGAAATGTTAGCTCCTTAACTCTGTGATATTTATTTTATTGATGGCTTTATGCATGGCTGGATACTTTAGGCTTTAAGGGGGAAATAACATGTCACTATGTACTAAGCTATCAGCTTCTCTGGATTCTTACTTGGAGAAATTCACTCATTTTTCCAAAGGCTTTTCTCTCTTCTTACAAGATGACGGTGAAGATCTTACCCTTCTCAACAACAGTTGAAGGATGGCCCAGTCTGTATGCTTAGCCTATGGCTGGGCAAATGATGGACCCACACAGCCTATGCATCACTTGCAAATAGTGTCTTCCTGCTCTTTGAGTGAGGTCAGATTCTCTTCTGTGTCTGTTGGATACACTAATGTTTCTCTTTACAAAAGGTGATGCTGGAAGAAATAAAGAAATCTGAGATAATGGATTAATATGTGGGATTGAATTCAAGCTGTGTAACTTGAAGCTAAGAGTTACACATATAGTTAAGCCACTTTTCCTATTTATGCTTCACTTTTCTTCTAGCTGAAAATTAAAGGTTAGAAATCGGTCTTATCAAAGCTGCTTCTCACCTTACATATGACTTTCAGATATGTTGGATAGGGAGACATTTTTGGACTCATTTTTGTTATTGCTTCCATTGGTCACATTGTCAAAATCACAAGTCATATTCGTATTAAACCTTTGGGACAGAACATAGTAAAGATATTCTAAGTTGAAGTGCTCATGGCTCACCCTAAAGAAAGGTCATGGGAATTTGCCTTGCTGTGACTAGATCCTTCAATGCCTTGAAGTAAGTAATCCTAGTAAGAGGTACAGAAGACTCACAGGGTCCCCAGGCACACTTAGCACACTACATCATGAAGAACCGGGTTCTACAATATCAGTGAGAGAGCAGATGGCTTTTTAGGGAAAGCTACAGTATTAGCCAGAACTCTCCTTCTACCATACTCAGCCTTTTCCGTGGCAGACACTAGCATTTGATGCCCCCATTGGAAATGCAACATGTAGAAATCTCTACGTTTATCAATAGCAGGTGATGTTCTGGAGGTTGTCGTAGTGATATTTGATAAGCAAGTAAACAAACATGCATGTTTTCTGATGACAGTAACTGAGATAGATGAAAGTGATAAAGACTCAGAGGGCCATGACTCCAGCATCAGGAAGAGGGCCATGACTCCGGCATCAGGAAGAGGTATACCGAATTAGACTCAGAGGGCCATGACTCCGGCATCAGGAAGAGGGCCATGACTCCAGCATAAGGAAGAGGTATACCGAATCAGCTTGTGTGGATAGGAAGGGCATGTCTCTTACGGAGATTTTAGTCTCAAAGCCTTAATAAAGTCTCTTAGTCAGGAGAAGATCTGGGATAAACATTCTGGCAAAGTAAGCATCTAGTACAAAGGTTTGAGATCATGAGACCTATGTAAGAACTAGAAAATGGAAAGACCTGGGAAGGGCAATATAAGGCAGCAAGGGTTCTTCTCTCATGACACTGAGACTGAGCAGAAAGACTTTCCCCTCTCTGGTACACAAGCTCTCTGCATAAAAACATTTCTCAGTCTATGAATATCATCTTTATAGAAGGGCACAGGGACTGATCAGTGACATTTGTCTATGGTGGGATTGAAGGAGCTTTACACATTTCATTGTTGTAGAGAAACAAGAAAAATCCTCTTTTAGCAGCCAAAGAGGATGCATGTTTAAGTAATGATATTCTTGCAGTCACCAGGAAGCAAGATCCATGAATTCAACTACTAGTTCAGTAACATTTTAACTTCTAAAGTTACTGGGGTTAATAGATTAATTATAATGTTGCTAAACAATTTGAAAGGGTCATTTTGAATATAACCTTCAACTTAGGCTAATAAAATCTTGTGCTAATGTCTGCCTTTCTAATGCATTTAAAGGTGTGTGGAATAATGGGGCTACATAGCAGTCTGCAATAAATGAACCTGAGTTTGAAACTTGGTCTTGCCATTCACAAAGGTTATGACCTTAAACCTACTGCCTATTAAGCTCTCTCTGACTTCATGTTCCTCTGAAAATGCTGTCTAATTATACCGCCTATCAGAGTGACTAGCAGGAAGCAGTGCATGTAAAGCATCAAGAATGTAGTAGTTACTTAATGTATGGTGAGTAGAAGAATCTAGTAAATATCTATGATGTGAGAAGGAGAGCCCTAAATAGAATTGTAGCAGCTGGGAACATTGTCAAGGTAGGCAAGGAAGTCATGATTCCTGTCCTCTCAAAGTTCATTTTTATTGGGGAAAAAAAACCAAAAAAACAAAAAAACAAAACAAAACAAATCAAAAAAACATTCAAGCACCTGGAATACAATACACTGAGGCTTGACAATGTCAAATAATTAACATAAGCAGTAGCAAAAACAGGCACACACCCACAAGGAAAGATTGCATCCAATACTGATTTTAGACTTTCCATAAAATAATCTGGGGACCATGCCAAGCAGAGATAGATTCTGGTCTTATTTTGTTTTGTGTGTTTTGTTTTGTTTGTTTGTTCTTCTTCCCTCCCAACAAGGGAACAGAACAGTATAAATAAAGCCCTAGGTATAAAGAAGTCCAAGGTACATTTTGGAGAAGGAACAAAGCTATCACGTAGATAATCTGGATGAAAATAGAAACCTTGAAAGGCAACCCCCAGGATGGTACAAGATGGGCATAAAGACTCCACCAGGAGTCTGTACACAGAAACTTGGGCTTTATTCAGTGCATCGATTAGAAGCCATGTGAAAATTTTGAGTAAGAAAACTGAATCTCAGAGGAATTACTCTAGCTACCCCTAGAAATATGGATAGAATATGGAATACTTATGCCAAGACAGGAGCTAGTACTGCTGAGCAAATAGATCACATTACTTAGGAAACGTTTACAGTTAATTTTCATAACAAACTCATGAACTTGGTCTTGTTATCATGTCCCTATTTACAAATGTGGACACCAAGGCATGATGTAGCGAAGCAAGGTCCACATGACCTAGGAGTCCTATTGGCCCCGAAGTTTGAATGCTAATCACCCCCAACTGAACTTGCTATACCCCTTGGCTTCTTGCTCTTTTTGGTCCCCAAATTGCTAGCTTGTGCAGGAGGAGACTTGAGTGCGATCTCTGAGCTGATTTCTATCCTGGGTTCTGCTGTTTGTTTTCACGTGTTTTGTTTTGCTTCAGTCCAATTCTTGATTCTGGGTCTGATCTACCCATTTAGGCAGTATTTAGAGGAGAAAAGCGTGTACAAGACATAAAAACTCCAAAGAATGTTTGCTTCATTTTTAATCTCCTTCTCAAACTTTTTATAGCAGCAAACTTATCTCAACTACTTTCAAAAAGCATGCAAGGAAAACACTGCTTAATGCATAGTTGATATGTTGAAAGAGAAGCCGGTTTGGAAGGAGGTAACCGCTAAAATAGCAGCAAACATTGAAAATATTTGTGAGCATTTCAAACTTTGAAATACTAATCACTACTCAAACAGAATATTAGTTCAAAGTGTGTAAGACACATTGAAAAGAACAGATCCATAACGAACCACGCTGAGAGGGAAACTTCATTCCATTCCTTCTGCACTCCTTAGGATAAAATACACACATTTGTTTTATCTGAAGAGTAAACCATGTTTCAGAAACTGCTGAATGCAAGCTGCCATGCCTGTGGGCGGTTCAGGCTTTTCTTTTTCCTGGCTGCTCAGGACAAGGTTCTCAGGTCTGTCTGCAGCAGGAGTTCAGCTTCCCTTCCACTGTTTCCAAGGCAACTGACCAGCCCTGAGATTCCACGGGCGGGTGAGGTGTGGAGTCCTGGGGGCGCTGCTTCTGTTGTCCGCCAGGCTTGCTCCGGACCTTCCTGGAGACATCCTTGGGTTTCCACGATCTGAGTGCCACTACTTCATGCACGGCTGTCTCCTTGTGGGAAAATGATAACAAGGATGCTGATAATTCTGACAGGCTCGACTTTATTGGGCTTGCCACTTGGATACAGCAAACAAGATGAACTATCTCTCTCTCTCTCTCTCTCTCTCTCTCTCTCTCTCTCTCTCTCTCTCTCCCTCTCTCTCCCTCTCTCTCCCTCTCTCTCCCTCTCTGTCGTTTCCTCTCTCCTCTCTCTCCTTTCCCTCTCCCTCCTCTCTCACCGCTCTCCTCCTCCCTTCTCCAGCTGTAGCCTTCTTAATGTAGTTTAATGGCTTTACAAAGAAAGCCAGGGTGAGGAACGTTTCTCAGTGGCTGTGGCTGGACCATGACCTAGCTGACCATGAACTTGGAGGGGCTTGAAATGATAGCAGTTCTGATCGTCATTGTGCTTTTTGTTAAATTATTGGAACAGTTTGGGCTGATTGAAGCAGGTTTAGAAGGTAAGGGAGTGCTTTTCAGTCACTTGTAAAAATCCTGTTTTTCAATTTAAAAAAAAAAAAAAATTCTTTAAGGGAATGTTAAAGGCACCTGAAATGAGAACCGAGGAATGTGATTCTGGGGTAGACATGCAGAAAAGCAGGATGCACGGGGTAAGGGAGATTATCAGAATAAACTTTTGGCAAGTTGCAGTAATGTTTTTGCAGCAGAAGAATGCTGTAACAGTATGAGAAGCACTTTGGATCTGGAATCAAAACTGAGAAAATAAAGGGTTGGTCATATGTGTCAGCTTATATTCATAGCTTTTAGTCCCTGCTATTTCTATTAGAATTTTGTGTATATTATCCTCTTTTGATTAAAACAGTAAATGTTATTTGTGTATGTTGTGGGATGCACTTGTGTCAAGAGAGAGCTGGATATGCATGTATAAATTCTTATGGCTTAAGACTGGACACCGAGGAACAAGCTTTCTCATGAGGTTTTCTGCAGGGGTGTTGATGTTATCTGTTTTACAATCTAACCTAGACTCTAGGGAGATGGAGTTTCCAACTCCTGTGACAGATTGTAACATGGATTCTAAACAAGCACTGGCTTTGCCAGTGTTGATATTTATGTTCATTGGAGACTGTTCCTCCACTCTTAACAATTGTCTCTCCCTTAAAAAGCAAGGTGTGTGCTTGTTTGTATCTTTGCATGGACTGAGCATGTCTCCAAGAATCTTAGTAAAATTTGAGTATTATTTTCTTATCACTCAGAACATATTTGAGATATGTTTGTGTTCAGCCAGTCATTGTTTCTCAAAAGTTGGCAGTGCAGTTTTAAAAACCATCTCATGCTGGTGCTTGACAGTGTTTCTGTGGTGTTCTCACTGGAAGTTCTAAAGTTGAGCAAACATAAAGAATATTAGCAAAGGCTTCACATCTTCTGATAATCTAATTCTCCCAGGATGGCTGCCACAATGTGACATAAATATGATTACTTTTACAAATAGCAAACATCAAATTAAAATAAGTGTGTCACTCTGATGTAGGTTACCCAAAACCTACATTTATAACTTCATCGGAAGGAGGGGGGTGGGAAGCAAGGTTTATTAAAGTAATTTTAATGGAACTTTGCAGAATGCATATTGTGGCCCTTTCTGACAGAAATATTTGATAGTTTTATAGTAAGATAAAAGTCTAAATTTTGGAAATGGTTTATGCCTTTTAAATTGAGTGTATTTTATATATTTTCATGAAGTGGGTAACTTGGTTTGACTTCTGTGTACATTACTGTATTTTTACCTGATGATTGGGACATCACATTTCTTGTGCTGGTTATGGTTTTTCTTCTCTTTGAGACTGAAAAGCTTCATGGACATTATCAGAATTCTTAACTCTTTGGAGAGGCTAGTTACATCTTATTTTATGCTAGAGATGCGATCCTTCCTTACATTCTATGTACAGGGTATTAATTCTTGGTTTTGTGATGGTGGCTACTGTAGTGTTAGATTTGTTTGTTTCAGGAACATAAATATTCACCTTTAAAATAATAACTTGTTTTTGTTTCTTCTAAGGACTGCTAACCTCTATGAAATGTTCAGTATTCTTTTCCCATTGTTACATATATGCAAATCTGTCCTGATCTGCATGGGCAGTTTCTTTCATGAATTTTATACTGTATTGTTATTATTATTGTTAACAGTCTACTAACACTGCAGAGAAAATTAAATGTCTTACAAACTTCATTACAAATCCTCATCTGATTTCTAGTATTTTTAAGAAGTCCTTTTAAATTGTAAAATGCTAGTAACCATATTAAAATGGAATTATACATATTACATAAACATTAGGGGATGTGTAAATAAATAGTGTCCTTTTCTTGGGAAATATGTCTCAGACATAACTCAATGTGAATTTAAAAGTCACAAAACTTTCTAAAGAGTTTCCAAATTAATTCCTGGAGATATGATATAAATAACGTTATGTTATAGCTCATAAAGTTTACATACATACTCTAACGTTACAGAGTTTAACTAGTCAGAAGAATAAACAGCATTTAACATTAAAATTTTGCCCATGTCATGAATACTACTTAATTCAAACAAGGAAACACTGATATTCATTTCATTCAGATGTATTTCCCCACAGGAGTTCCTTTCCCAGAAGCCCACATGTCCTAGTTGGAGGATACTGAATTGTTTTGTCATTCTTACTTCTATTTGTAGACATGTCCTATAAAAGAACTTGAGATTAAGTGAAGGAAATTAAACATGGATAAAAAACAGGGATGATATTTTTAATGATTTAGCAAAATGTGTGAAACTTTTTATTTCTCTACAGACCTGTTCAACAATGTGAGCATCACTCAAAATATAGCTTGAATTATTATTGTTATTAATGATGTGTTGTATTCTGAAGGGCAGAGAGAATACAATATTTATATAACATATTTATTTTGTTTTAATCTGTATTAAATAAATGTACTTTAGAATAAATTTTTAATATGAAAGTTTAAAAATTTGTAGTTTCTTCTTTCTGAGTGCTTTAAGTTTCCATTTCTTGGGTGAAATGTACCACCCATACGATGCTCAGTGTTCTTCTCTCTCTCTCTCTCTCTCTCTCTCTCTCTCTCTTTATATATATATATATATATATATATATATATATATATATATAATATAAACAAATATGCTACCCATATACCCATCAAATATTTGCAAAGAGTTTGACATCTGGAAGGTAAAACTTATTTCACTTGAGAAAATAAACAGTAGTAAATTATGTCTCCTCTGTCCCTCTTTGGCTTTCTACCTCATAAGTCAAGTTTACCTTTCTCAGTTTAAGATGAGAAAGCTGGTCTTGATAATCTCCATGGAACTTTCTATTTCATAAATTGTATAGGTCTGCCAGCTAACTACAGATCAATAATTTAGATAACACATATCCTTATGCATGACGGGGTATCAATGGCCTTCTTTGTAAACAGTTTAGACTAATCTTCCTTTCATCAAGTAGATAATTGTTCCTTGCATTTCCAGAAAACAGAAACATGTCCGTTCCTATATCTCTAAAATTTGATATTTCAGGCTGCTATTTCAGGCATATTCTGATTATCTAGTTTCTCAAATTTATGCAGTTTCACTAACAAATATGCATATGCATATTTTATTTCATTTTTAATAAAAGCATAGTAGCTGAAGATATCTAAAGAATTTAGAGTAGTGACTGCTCCTCCAGAGGACTTGGACTCAATTCTTAGTACCCACATGCTGTCTCACAATCATGTGTAATTCTACTGCCAGTGTATTTAACACTCTCTTTGGACCTCATTGAGTAACAGGCCCACATGTGACACACAGACATGTATTTAAACAAAACACCCTTATACTTAAAATAAATACATTTAAAAAAAAAAAAAAGAAAAATAGCACTGACATCAGACTGATATGCACATGAAACAACAGTGCCAACTGAAACAAAATCTTAGTGATACTAGATAAATTTAGCGGCAGTTTGTTTGTTTGTTTGTTTGTTTTGAATATTGATTGCTCTCTTTCTTTGGTAAGTAGTATGGGAACCTCCATATCTAAGATAGTTTGGAATATGCTTAAAATTTCACAACATAAATTGCCTCTTCTCCAGGTATAAAAAGCAAAGTAGTTTTCTGTTAACACATTCCAGAGGGAAAAAATGCATCAAAATTTTAATGCAAAGCTATTTTAGTATGTCTCTACATGATACTGGGCTATGGAAATATCTATTTTTCATCCAAATACATACAGAATCAGAATAAAGTGGTAACTGAATGAAGAGAGAACAATTATTCTATCAAGCTACAATAAAGAGTAAATTTTTCAAGACTATAAAAGAAAGCAACTTTAAATAGAATGCTCAAAGTAACTGTCTCTTTCAAGAAGACAGATAAACTAATGATGCAGTATGTCCCATTTATTTATTTATTTATCACTTTGTAGACCAGGTTGGCCTCACACTCATAGAGAACTGCCTGCTTCTGCCTTCCAAATGCTAAGATCAAAAGTTTGCCTCCAAATGCTTGGGTATTTCACCTCAATTTATTTAGCAGAAAGCCTTTTACAAAGTATTATACATTAGCACATTTTTAAGAATAACCTTTTGAAGCCTACATCATTGGTTCTTTTATACTGTTGACAAGTGAGATTCTGAACCAAATACAAACCCATGCCGTCTGTCCTTGATCAATGTTGTGGTTATTGAGGATCAAGTAATAGACCATGGTGATTATAGTAGGGAGATATTAATCCCATTTGAAACTGTTAATTGAATCTCATGAAGAAAAAATTATAAAACAATCTCCTGGCATCCTCCTTCCAAAAATATAATGAGAAGCCAAAGGTATTTGCATGTATTGTCTTAAAGAAGTCATTCTACACTGTTATATTTTTAAAAATTAAACTCCTTTAATACTTCAACATACCATCTTTTAATGCCATATGAGAATGCAATTAAGGAATATTTTCATCATTTGACATTTTTAGTGACCAATTAAAGTAAATATTTTCTGTATTACAAAAACATTAATACCCAAAGCAGACTAATGAACTAAAAGCAATTAATACAATCGGAGGCTACACCTAAAGGACCTAGGGCTATTTGTCTTGAATATAGTCACAACTTCACATCTTACTCATCCTGAGATTTTAGGCTATTAATTGACCTCCATAATCCTATATTTATCTACCCTATAAAATTATCATAAATAACTGTAATATTTTAGTTGACTGAGAATTACATGGAAATTAGACTAATGTTAAACAAAATTGTCATAATAGTTTAAATTGTATAATAGATTTGATTTCATCTTGGTTCTCTGAAATGGGCATTGTCATCTTAGATATGAAAAAAACTTAATAGCTTAGAGTGATTGAGCCCATAACTCATAAAACTGAACTTCAAACTTAGAACATCAAATTCTATATCCTGTTTTATAATCCTAATATACTACATATTACATTAAAATGACAATGGCCAATAATCTTGCGGCAAGGAGACAATGTTAGTTCAGGTATCTGTACTAGCCAGACTCTATAAACCTTTGTTGACTATAATGCACTAAGCATGCCGTAAAGAAGAGTCTAAAGTCTGTCTTATCAACTACATAAGATTTCTATAGGTTATTGGATGAAATGGAAGCAGAAGAAGTACAAAATGTCTACTTGAGAACTAAGACCAGATCTCCTTTTGTTTGGGAATAATGGGAAAATTGCTGGAAATAAACTTGTCATTCTTGTGAAAAGAGAAATTCAGTTTGCTGTTATGCAGTGTGGAGATTTCCTAATGAAAGGATCTGAGACGTATGGAGTAGATTGATTGGGAGAATGGCATGTATAACAAGGTGATCAATATGGTGGTAGCATTCTGAAATAATACACCAAAAATTATTAGGAGCTAAAGATAGCCTCTCTTAAGTTTTAAGCTTTGATTGGGACAGTTGTCCACTCAAAACATATATTCTGGCCTTTATTAGAAAATATAAAACAAGAAGGAACATAGGTAGTTCTAGCTACCAGGGAGAGAATAGAGGGTGGGATGAATACCAACTTCAGTTAACAACTTGCAAACAGGAGGAAAGTAGGCTGCATATGCCATTCCCAGTGCATCCTGTCAAATATGCAAGAATTCAGATTTTGCTAATTTTTAGAAGGCTAGCTGAAGACTTAGGCAGAATAAGAACTCGCTTAAGCTCATGAAGTAATAACAATGGAGTTTAGATTAGTTTCAGTGTTGTAATAGAAAGGGGCACTGATCCAAATGGCATTTTTATGACTACAGAGGGAAAATACTTCAAATGGGATAAAGAAAACAAAAATAGATAAAACTCATATATAACATGACCATTCTATACAAACATTTTCTATACTATTTAAAGATAATTTTAAGTTTTGCATCCAAATTTATATAGAGGCATTGGTGAAAGCAAATACATAATAATGAACTGAAAATATGAGGAAGAAGGGAAATTAAGGGACAGTGTGCCTACAATTTGTATTATTAAAGTTTTGACTTACCAAGACTGCACAGAATAGAATCATAAAATACCTGAGTCAAATTTATCATTCCACACATGAAAAAAACTGAGTCCCAGAGAGATGAAAATCCCTCTTTCCATCAGGATTATTCTTTAAAATAAACATAGAATGAATTATACTCAGAAGATAAACTTTAAGAATGATCTGAGTTCTATAAAATTCTTATCTTAATTGCAACTTTCCAATTTTATGAGGTCCCATTTGTCGATTCTTGATCTTAGAGCACAGTGGACCAACCACTCTGAAGTTTGGCATTGTAGGGATCTGGTGACAGTGGTGTTGTTTGCCAGTATATCATGCTCATTAGATACAGATGCAGTATCAAGAGAGCTTTGGACTCAATTTTCCAACCATACATGAAGTGTTTTACATCATTAAGACTTGTCCATTTAAGTTTTATAGTGGATATTAGTTACTTCATGATAACTTGCACCGTTAGTGGCCCAGGGAGTGAGCTTCTACAATGTCAAGGTCAAATTCCAAATGCATATATGTTTATGTAGTTCATTATCCTAATTATTAAAATCAGAGAGTTGGCCCTTTCCTCTTTCAGTACTGGCTCTACTGCCATAAGCTAACAGGGATCCATCCTAACATCCTATTCAAAAATGAAGGTGTGGTGATACATCCCTACAGTTTTAGTGCTAAGGAGGAAGAACCAGAAAGATTAAAAATCTGAGGCCACTCTGTGCTACACTGTGCATTCCAAACCAGTCTAAGTTGCTTGCACAGTGGTATCTTTCTAAAACAAAACAGTAGCTTGAGGTATAATTCAGTGATAGTGCACTAGCATGAATGACAGTCTACTTCTCTTCCTCCGAATATAAAAATAACAAAGTCACTGCTTTTGGAGCACTGGCTTTAAAAAAGTGTTTGAATATATATGGAGAGTTATCATGAGATAAAAGTCATTCTTAATATTATATCAATTGTAAATTTCAGTTCTTATATAGACACCATTGAATTTAAAGTACAGACTCAAATTCAAAGAAATAATGTCATCATCAAGTCTTACCTCTAACACATGTAACTGCTCTATTGCCTTGAGAAGGAACCACCATCTTCTGTTCCTCAGATTCATTTTGTCTTAAGTTGAAACTGTCATGGTACTTTTGTTTATCTTACGTGGTTTAGCATGAGTTAGGGTTTATATGTGCTTAGACATCTACCAACGTTAAAGTATTTGTGTGTGTTTCCATTATAGCCAGACACCTTAGCTTCCATTCCAAACATTAGAGGCCAGCACTCAATATCTGGAACCAAAAGCTACAGTCTTTGCTTGCTAAGGAAGTGAGGGCTATGCTTACGGACTTTAATGATTTGAAACCAGGTTAAAGTGGTCTAAAGAATGGTGTCTAATAGGAAGTTGGAAATGGTCAACTGCATTGAGCTTAAAATTAATTTCCATAATTTATTTTTGTTTTATGTTCATTGATGCTTTGGCTGAATATTTGAAAGTTTCAGAAGCTCTGAAACTGGAGTCATAGACAGGTGTGCATTGCCATTTGGTGCTGGGTCATTCTCTGGACAACCAACAATTGTTCCCAACTATTGAGCCATCTCTCCAGCTTTTAAGTTTAAAATAAGTTTCGATTGCTACTTCTCCCTAAAAGACAAAATTTACTCCCTTTCTTCAGACTTAAGTATGAGATCCTTTCATGATAAATGTGTAAGGTCATTTGTTGGGAAAGTATAAGACACTGGTCCCAAGATTAGACACACGTAAACAAATGTGTAGCTATAAGCAAGATATGTGAGACCTCTTTTGTTTCGATGTCTTCTGCTAAATGTCAAGATACTAGCTATAAAACATATACAAGAGGCAAAGTAGTTTATTTATTTACTCATTTGTTAAATACATGTCTTTATAATGGTCCATATGTTGTCCTCAACATATTATCTTACAGTAGCAAACATATTTCTAGTTCTTATGAATATAGTACTGAAGAAACAAGACAAAAAGATAAATGAATACATGTATGTGTGTGAACTCATATTTAATAAAGAAAATGTAGATTATTATAACAAGACAAAAACATGGTTCTGTGACAGAGTAATTAGAGAAAGGCATTATGAAACACTAGCTTGTATGAAAATGCTTGAAAGAAATGAATGTCTGTGATACAGAAGACAAGAGCTGACTCTGGCCTTCTGAGCAGCAGGCCTACCCAGTTTATGAGCTATCAACTAGTTGGGGCTCTCTGTATTGAAAGAAGAGAGTCTAGTGTGGTTGGAGCATTTTAGATTTACCAAAGGATAGGTAGAGCAATGGTGGCATAGTTAAGGCCATATCATGCTGAGCCATTACATGCTGCAGGATTTTAATTTTGATCCTGGGAAGTCTCTGAAGTAGTGAATTATATAGTCTCTAGACAGTTATGGCAGCTTCTGTTTATGCCCTGGCCCCATTTCTCTATAATAGTTGCCAGTTGGAGTCTTTATATGGCATCTTCTCTGTGATACCTCACTGTCAGACACTTGTCAGGATATAGATTCATTGTCTCTTGTCAAACTTTCTTTATCTTGAATACATGTCTGACTTTTACTGATCTTTATGATGTGCTCATTTTTCAAACCATCGTTATTAAGCAAAGTCTGCCCATCTGCCTACCACAGCCTGTGAATGGATCCCATCTTCCTATTTAACAGGCAGTTTTAACACCATGGTATGAAAATCCATTTTTAATTGCATCATTAGGAACAACATCAAGTGTCATAATATGTTTAGAGAAGAGATTTTGAAAAGCCAAATCACCCTCTTCGTGTATTTACCATACAAGAGGATCAGGACAGTGCTGGTGAAAATACTACTCACAAAAGGAAAACCATGTTGTGTTGCCTCCCCTTAAGAAGCTTCTCCTCCCTCACATATGAACTTCAGTGGTTAAATATCTAAATTGAGCATATTCCAAATTGAGATGAGAATAATTCATTTACTTCCCCAGCTATTTATATTAAAATATGAATTTTTGGAATTAAGATTCATGCAATTATTACCTAACCCCCTCATTTTTTGCATAAATTGAGACCTAGGTAGGTTAATTGACTTGTTAGAAATCACAACACTGTTTAGAAGCATAGGTACCATAATAATTACATTATCTATGATATAACAATAATTATATTCTAGGTGAGGAGCTAAACATTTAATATGTTTTAGAATCTAATTTTTGCAAAGCCCTGTAAGAAAAATCTTATTAGCCATAATTATAGAAATGCTGATTCTTTATTTACTTAAAAATATATTGTTTAGATTTTTTTTCATACTATTGCTCTTTTCTTATTATCTTATTTGCAAGGAAATAGGTAAAGGAATGTTTTGGTCCCTAGTATCAAGCAACTTGATGAAAATAGTAGTAGGCAACAATGTTGTCACAAAGTAAGGGGAGTAGGGAATCCTGGTTTGCTTAAACAGTAAATCAAGACTCTTCTCGTTGTAGATTATTAATGATTAAGAAGAAACAGTAGAATGGCCATATCCAAGTTCTCATTCTGAGGAGAGTATCTGATGCTATATTATGCATCTCAAATCTAGGAGGTTTTGGGACTGAGACAGAGTAGGCTTTGGATTCTAATGTCATCAATGGCCTTTGAGATAATACATGGTTGAACAGATACCATGCACTGTCTTAAATACTACATGCATGGTTCATTTTGATAATAATATTTATTAGCCAGTTATGATTGAAAATTTAACAAAGAGAATGCATATGAATGTATGTTCATAAACTTTTAAGCATTGGATATCACACTCAGAATTGGACAGATAATTGAATCCCAGCTGTCTACCTGAAGGACAAAATTTTTCGCCATGCTTAACCAGCTACAAAGGTACATAGTAGAAGCGATCAATATACCTGGAAGCCACTTAAGCAAAGCACTTGTAGTGACTCAAGATCCTTCTCATTCACATTAAATACCAAGTCTTAAAGCCCATGACAAGAACATTTAATATGTATGATTTGATTTACTTTTGTTTCTTGTAAACACCACTTCTTCAAATTACATATTTTTCAAATCCAAAGAAAAATTAATCAAAATCTACCCAAGATATGCTCCTATTGTAATTTTGGAAGATCTTGCAGTGATTAAATTCCATGCTTAGGACACAGAACAAGATCCAGTCTTGGTAGATATGATGTTTCCATTTTCTCTTCAACTTCATGGCCAGCCTGCTTAAAGACTGACAGAATATGGACATGCATATTTGCTTACTTACATGCATTGCTTACTGCAGTGGGCAAGTGGTGTTCTTCCCTATTGGAATGACCCAGTCCTTCATTAGAATTGTCCCTGTCTCAAGGGCTTTCTGAATCATGGCTGAGAGGAGCAGGGACTTCCCCATCAGGCAGGCATGTATTCCTCTTTACTTAAAATATGATCCTCAGCAACTAGCTTGACCCCACATTGGACATCGGTTCATCAGGCTTCAGCGTATAGTTGTTGTGAAGATTAATAAGATGGATAGACAATGATTGGACCTCCTTATTAATATGTGCTCTAAGAAGTGACCATTAACTGTTAAGTTACAGCATAAGAAGCTATTGAGGAAATGGGGTTGGCTTCATTTAAGTTGTACACGGTTATTAAACGTGTGCTACTTAGATGAACTCTAGAAATATCCATGCTGCTGTTTGTTCTCTTTATTTTGAACAGAGGAGAGCTTTCATCTCTTAAAGTGCCCATTTTTCATTCATGAACTATATGTACTGAGATTCCACTTGTTATTCTGGAATTGTGGTTTAGTGAGAAAATACTGTTGATACCCCAGATACAGTGGAGGGGTTGGCTTTGGTTACAGGGAGAACTATTCATGTGTCATACTCTAAGGTCAGTCAGAAAGCAGAATATTAGTGCTGGCAGTAGTACACTCATAAAACGTTAATCTGATTGATTGCTTCTCTTCTGCCTTATTTGGAAGCAGAAGGAGGATGAGATATTTAGGAGATGGAGAATGTGGATGTTTTAGGGAAAGAAAAATAAAATAGCAAGACTCCAGCCTGGGTGAAGTGAGTTCACTCAGTGAATGTGTGATAGTTTCCAAGGAATGCTGAATGCTCATTTGAGCTTTGTAGTTATGCTTTGAAAAGAAGGCTCTTCTGACTCACATAAAGTATGTTCATTCCTGGGTCCATTACTGAAAGATTGTTTTTACCAGTCATGTTCAAAGACAAAGGCAGAGCCACATTAGAGAATGGAAAGCCATTTAGAAAATCAGAGCCATCTCCTCAGTATACAAACATTCCTCAGTTCCAATGATGAAAGAAATAGGCACTGCATATCAAATCATAGAAGCGCTACAAGGAAAAATTAAATTGAGCTGGACAGGAAAAGTATAATCTGTTCGATTGAGAAAATGAAAGACACTGAAAAATCTGATTTCTCTATGGTGTGCTCATAATCATAAACTATATACCAACATATCTAGTAGGTTTCTCAGCAAGGAGATTCAGCGAATCTTGACAAACACTGACTGATGTGTCATGATGGAAATGCTCAACTCAATAGTCTCAGATTGTGTTTGAAGTAACTGTTCAATATGTTGGAAGAATATTTGTTCTCCTGAAAGGTTTTATATTAGTTTCTTTTCACACCTAACTTGACAAAAGAAATTTAAGGAAAACAGGATCTATTTTGGTTCACTGTTCAAGGGTATAGTCCATCATAGCACAGAAGTCAGGATTGCAGAATCCTGAAGACACACCACAAAGTAAGCAATGAACTTACGTGTTAAGCTTAAGATCCCATCCCTAGCCACCTTTTTTTCTCCACACAGTCCAGGATGCTAGCCAAAGGACTAGTGCCACCTTATGGAGCATGTCTTCTCATCTCAATGAACCAAATCACTAATCCCTCACACATGTGCCAGAGCCTCCATGTACCAGAGGATTCTAGATGTCATCAAGTTGACAAGTAAACTTAAAAACCATTATTCTCTATACACTATGCCTTCAAAAGTGGAATAAAATTCAGGTATAAACTCCATCCTCAATCTTAACATTCAATAGGCCAAGGCAGGAGGGTTACAGGTTCGTGGACAGCCTGGGCTATATGCTAAGAATGTTTTGAACAAAGCCTCAACACAAAAAGAAAGGCTTTGTCTATAATATTATTTTAATGTTGATGTGTTTGTAGTTATCTGCTGTCTTCAGTTTTTAGCTACTAATCCCTTTAGGAAAATTCATCATCTATTGATCACAGATTCTGTATCCCACAACCAAGCTACATGTTCAGTGGTTGCTAAACTCAGTGTGCTGGATAAATTTTTCATGTCCTTGATCAGTTTCATACTTTTACATACAAGCTCATATGAATAAATGCTAGGTTCATGGGTGCATATGCTCATATTTTGCATGTATTTATATTCTCTGATAACATAAGCCATGAAACATATCCGTTAGTACACATTGGGTCCTTTGTGAAGACAGAATGTTTTGTGGCAGGACCTTTGAAGGTTCCTTGGGATATATTTAACTGTGTGTGAAAGTATAGAGGAAGAAAGGGTGTGTCACAAAAGTGAGCATGACATAACGAAGAAAGCTTGCACATGGTCAAGGCACAACATGTTGTACCGTTGGATAGAAAATGTCCTGCCTACGATTTACATTCTAACCAACTATGTGATTACAGAAAAGTTACTTTAATACTCTATTTCTTCTTTTATAAAATATAGCTCTTGTGCTGTTTTCATCGAAAGACCCCTATTTAATTGGTGCACCAGAACTAGAATGGTTATCTTTGGCCCCTCACTGATTCTTGCTCACTTGGTTATATGGTTTTCTTCCTGACGTTGGAAAGGCCATGCCACAATCCCCATGGCTTCCAGGCTATCTCACACTGCTGATTTTTTAAAATTTGGCTTTTGCCTTGCCCAGTCAATACTGTATTACTGGATAAGCCCCAGTTTGTAATTCAGGTTAGGCAAGAGTTTAGATCAACTTTCTTCAGTACATCATTCTCATGAACCTGACAAAAGCAACTATATTAAAGTATGTACAATGTAATTTTGTAATTAAATGATGTTTTGAAATGGCATACACATTAAAGTTCTCATTAATAACCATGTACATATGATAGAGAAGTAGAACTCTAACATTCTGCTTCTTCCTTGAACATGTACATTTACCAATGTATCCACATAAAAATTACTAGTTACTTTTATTGGAAAATAATAGCTATATAAAATATATTGTGGTTTTATTTCCTCAAAAGAGAAAAGTACTTTGGAACATAGGAATACCAGTTTAAAATATTTTTGGTTCACAAAAGTTATTTAAAATTGAAAAGTTGTAAGCTCATGTTTTCCTTAAAAGCAAGAGAATTTAGAGAAACATCTTGGAGCTAACACTAGATTCTTATGGAATAAAGCCGTCATTCTAACTTTAAGAAAAAGTTTCTGGCATAGATGATAAAGAGCTGTGTTTGTGCATACTGGGAAGTCAAGGAAGTTATCAGTGGGTTGTAAAAGATGTTTGGCTGCTCAAACTCACATAAAAGAGATGCTCATTCTCTGCAGCTTCTATGAAGCAGCACTCTTAGGAACAAATAATTTTCCCTCTTTGTATTTTGCCTCATGAGCTTGAAAAGGGAAGATTGGTCTGAGCATAGGTTTGTAAGGAAGGATGAAGATCAGGGGTTCCTTCTTCTGGAAAGTCTCTTGCTCCCTCACATTTGAGCATCAATAATTTTCTTTCCCCAGCAGCAGCCTGCTTGCAGCTGCCCGCAAGCCATTCATGTGAAACTCAGGTAGGAATTATTTAATGTGGGAAGCAGATTAAAATGGGAAGGAGTGATAAAATGAGGCTTCACAGGCATGCAGAGATTCCATTAAATGTATCTCCAAAATGGAATTCTCAATACTTCACATACATTTTTTTCTTTCCTTCCAATTTACTTTATAAAATGCAGCTACAGAGACCACCCTGGTAACTCTTTTCTTTTGTATTACTGGATTTTTGACTAATAATAACATAGAACTTTAGGCTGCCATAGATTCCAATTAAGAGAAGGTGGGAGAAACATTTCCTACTTTAGGCTTTATGCCATTTCGAAATTCAACCTACGTAAGATATTGTCCGTACTTTCACAGAACTTAGGCCACAAATAATTTCCCTCAACATTCGTTCATGAAGAAACTTGGCCTTATGATCTGTCTTGCATTTTCATCTGGACTCAATCAATAGGTATTTGATCTTAGCAAATAAGTATAAGGATTACCATAAAGAATTATGGTAAATTATAAGGAGGAATGCCATCTACATCATGTGTAGTCATAGGCAAGGAGCAACCCAGCCATGCTTACTCTACGTTGACCAGAGTTCTACTGCCAGGAGTAAGAGTATTCACACTGGATGGGTCATTAAATGAAGTATTCTAGATTAAGTGTGTCCAGCCTAAGCACATACCTACTCATGACTAAACTCTGCTGAATAAAATGTGGCCGCAGGTTTTATTTTGAAACCTGCAGCTATTATGGCAAATCTAGCTTCTGGTGCTTAAACATCTACTTTTACCATTACAAGACAATCATTTCTCGTGAGGAAGGAAGAATGCTTAATTTAACCTTACTGTACCGGTAGTTAGTAAGTATGGCTATGGGTGATTTTTAAGTGAGATAAATGTCCATAGACTACTACTTTGATATTAGTAACCCAAATTGTATAATATTTTTCTTCAATTTTTTTCATAATTTCAGGTAGAGTCTTTTAGACTTTCCAATAATAAACGTATGAAAGGAGCAGAAGGTGAGGTTGTCACAGACAGAAAAGAAAATTCTAGGTGTCCTTGTAACTCTTTTCATAGGCTGCTGAATCACACTGAAGTAGGTTTAAATCAGTCCTGAATACTGTGGATATTCCTGATTCTGGTGTTGTATGGGAATAAAACTGTTTCAGGGAGTCAGCCTTATGATTAAGTGAGATAGCATACATGATATTCCTTGCATAAGTGTTTATTGTTTTATTGTGATAATATTCAGACATAATAACAGCACATTCTCTATTTCAACAGTAGGTAATGATTACAAGAGATAGGGTAGGTTGTTTAGTATATATTGCTTTTTCAGATGTGTGAACATCTGCTGATGTGAATATATATTATTGTGCTTCCGTTAACAGTTATGCTTATCCTTTGGAAAAGAAATGCAATCTCCAGGCACTGTGACATTTGTGAAATAAAACTGAAGTCATTAGAGCATCAGTATGTCTCTTCTCTTGTTGGTACAGTATTTCTGAAAGAGAGCCATTTCTAAAATATCTTCAGGATTTTTCAAAGACTATGCAAGTTTGAGGGATCACTTTGCAAAATACCTGTGAATACCTTCTAAAGGATCTGTAAACACACTTAAAGGATTATGGTCACTCTGTGGTATAAGCCCTCCTGGGAAACTCAAAACATAAAAGAACAGAAAAAAATGGGATATGAATGCTTGTAAACCAAGGAGCCTGCTTTTGTTTAATCTAAACAATGTTAGCCTCCTATTAACCTCCTACAGAATACTTTTCTTGAGAGATTGATTAAACTATTTGTTGTATAGAATAGTGGAAAGATCATGAACATCACACCCGAAGTGTTGGATTAAACCCCAGATCCTATCCTGTGATTAATTCACGTTGTTGTTGTTGTTGTTGTTGTTGTTGTTGTTGTTGTTGTATTTTTGCTTAGGCCTGTTTTAATTATGCCTCAGTTCTCTTATTCACAAAAAGAGATTAACATTTTAGCCCTGAAAACATATAATAAAATTAAAGAGTAGATTAAATCCATAACCCTGATGCTCCCTCCCTTTCTCTGATGAATGGGAAGACATTTGCAGAGGATTCGAAAGACGTCAAATCCAGAGGGGTTTATCTGGAAATCATATCATTGAGGAGAAATGCTTCTGACTAAGGTTTAAAATAAAATGTAAAATGTCCCATTCTTTGAAGTATTCACTTCTCAGTGAAAGTACTTCCAAGAAGTGCTCTGCTTTATAGGAACTTTATCCTAAACAATAAGCTTGAGCTCCCCCATTTTGTCATTTTCAGAGTCAGACTGGGGTGCCTTCTTTTACATACTACATTAATTTTTATCTGTTCAACCAATAATTATCAACCAACTTGTGGTAACATACAGGTGTGACATTCTTCTCACAGGCCAGTATCTAATATGTCACTTTACTTTCTACATGAAGTACACTTTTGATGGGATCCAACCACACATTTCATTTGCTCCATATACTCTGATCACTGGGATTTCTGATTCCAGTGCTTAGGTCTGTGAAACTGGCCTGCAAAATATGCAAAGCAAAAGAGATAAGGGGGAAATAGAGCCATGCAAGATAAGTAGAAGATATTACAGAACATCCTCTTTATATCTGCATTTAAATGAAAAAGAAACGAAATGAGGTGAGTGAAAATAGAAATATAGGTCCCAAGTCCAGCACTGAAGAATTTTCAGTGAGGATCCATCCCAGTCCTTATGAACCATCTCCTTATCATTGCAGAGTATCATGCTAAGCCAAGGTAGTCATTACTTTGTGCAGAGTTGGGTCACAGGCACTTATTCTATTGCTTTCTAATGCTTTAGCTCCTATAGTTTCTGGACTTGTTCCCATGACAGACAGTTGCTCATTAACTGCTTCCTAACATCAAAGTATATTTTCCTTTATGATTTTGTATCTGATAAGAAGAAACTAGGTATATACTGTAATTTCTCAGAAGCCAAAACTGCCTCATTTAGACTGTACAGTGATTTGGACACTAAATTGAGATTCTGAGCAACTATTTATTCAAAGAGCATGCAAATGTGTTAGTCTAAATAAGACTTGGAATGGGGAGCATTTAAAATACTGGCATAAGTCAACTGTTTGCAAGCAACCTCAAACTTCCTCATGCATCATTTAAATAATGCTTGTAATTAAGATTATTTATAATCCGTTCATTAAAAGTAAGATAAAAGGGTGCAAGATAGGCTTTACTTTGTTATTCTAGTTTCAAGTAATAGCAAAGTTTAAAATAGATGCTAACAGATTAACCTAGGTCATCTAGGGAAGAGGAACTGATTGTTTGTGTCTTCTTTAAATGCAAAATACAAAGAAATGTGACAAAGCAGATAAAGGGAGATGCTGAAAAGCAGTGATGAAGCATTTTGAGCTAATGGAGGCTGAATCACAGGTAGTGGCTGCCAAGAACCATGGTAACCATGAAACCCTTTTTACTGGCAGATGTTTTTTTGATGGGCACTGACTGAGAGATATCAGTGATGACTTTCTCTGAATCTTTACTCTAGAGTGATTGTAGCTAAGGCATAAGGGAGCCCCGTTTCCCACATCATTACAGGAACTCAAGGCAGGCTAGCCACTAATTACGTACTAATTCACTAGTGCTCCTCACAAATCAGACTAAAGTAATACTTCACCTAACAATTCCTGGCACCTGCTTTTATCTTTCCCAACTTCCTCCATCCCTTCCCCATCATCCTACAAGAACATTTTATCCATAAACCATGTGGACAGAAAGTGTGCTTCAGGTTCTTCTTCCAAGTGACCTAGCTCAGGTAACTTCAGTATATTTCAACTTTATTTTTCTGTAAGATTATCCACTCAGTGAGAAGTACCTAGTATCAATGCCAACCTTAACCAAGAAATCTGGAAAGACAGTTGCTTATATGATTGCTGCTTTTTGATCTATTATGATCTTTTGCATTAGTGGCAAGATCTAGCTGTATTAAGCCACTTATCAAAAATAAAATGACTATAATGGTTAATATAGATTGTCAACTTTACCTGAGTGTGGAGTACCTAGAGGATTGTCTAAGCAAATGTTCAGATGTGCCTCTAGTGGCCAGTCAGAGACAATTACATCAGGAGAACCCTGATCAAATGAATGGATTGATCCCTTGATGGACTACTCATAATGTGATGGCATTCTTGGTAGGGGATATGAAATAGGTAGGTTAGCTTCTTGGAGTAACTCCTACAACTACTGGAGTTAGCTACTTATGGCACAAGAGGATTGTGTGAAAGTGATCTCTTGACCAGATCTCATTCTTTTTCTCTGCTTCCCGCTACCATGATATGAACAATCTGTTCCTTCCTACTATTTTGATCTCATCTTCTAGCTATGATAGACTGAAACCTTTGAGATCATGCTGCTTTTTCTGATTGATGATGTCATTTGCCATGCAGAAGCTTCTCAGTTTCATGAGATACCGCTGGAACCAAAACTTCTGTGCCAGTAGAACTTAAGGTGTCAGAAACAGGATGCAAAAGGTTTCCTAGTGGAACTCTGGGGATAATAGTAAAGGGAATATTATTCTCCCACCCCCTTTGATTTCTAGATCCTTGATATGGGAGAAACTGGATGAAGAGTTAAAGCATGCAGTGCTTTCTGCAGAACACTGCCCAAGCCCTTCATGCTAATGCCACATCATTGGCACTGTAACTATGTCTTCAAAAGGCCATTCCATCTCTCTATCAGGCCAGCTGCTTCAGGGTGGTGGTGAACATAAGACCAGTGGATCTCGTAACTGTTTCCCTATCACACTTCTCTGGCTGTGATATGATTTCCTTGGTCAGAAGCAATATTGTGTGGAATACCATGATGTTGGATTATGCATCCTGCAAGTCTGTGTATGCAGATCAGATTTTGTCAAAACCATTATATGTTGGAAAGCCAAATCCTTAACTAGAATAAGTATCTACTCCAGACCCCAATTAAAGCTAGACTCTTTTTGAGTCATTTGGAGTATGGGCAGGATGGAATAACACACCCATGTGAGGAATGTTCTATGTCTGTCCAGAATCCAAACAGGTACACAAAATGTTGTGCTTCTTTCTTTGTGATGGGAGGGGTCAAGAACAGTAATTCATTCTTCACCTAAGAATGTCCCACAATGCTGGGCTCCTATGAATTTCACTGAGGTAGAAGACTGTTGAATTTTGATTGGATTTATTTTCCATTCTCTTATTTGTATATGTGTTAGAAACAAGTCCAAATTGTTTACTACCTCCCTTGTTCCAATCAGCAAAAATGTCATCAATATAGTGAAGCAATGAGATATTTTTGGAAGAGACAGATAATCAATATCCCTTTGAATTAAGTTATGATACAGGGATGGAGAATTAATACACCCTTGAGGTAAAAACTGCAAAAGTATATTGCTAGCCTTTCCAACTGAAAGAAAATTGCTTTTGGTGATCCTTATGAAAAGGTACTGAGAAAAGGCATTGCTAGATAGGTAGCTGCATTTCATTTTCCAGGAAATGTGTTAATCTACTCAAGTAAGGACACATCTGATATAGCAGCTGCAATTGAAGTCATTACTTGATTGAGCTTTCAGTAGTCTACTGTCATTCTCCATGATCCAGCTGTGTTCTTTTCTGGTCAGATATGATAGTTAAAGGGAGATGTAGTGAGAACCACCATCCTGTATCTTTCAAGTCCTTGACAATGGCACTAATTTCTGCTATTTCTCCAGGGATGAGATACTGGTTTTTGATTCAGTATTATTCTCGGCAGAGGCAACTCTATCATGTAGCCTTTCCAACTGTGGTGGTTTGAATAGGTATGACTACTATATACTCATGTGTTTGAATGCTTGGCCATAGGAAATGGCAATATTAAGAGGTGTATGGACTTGGTGGAGGAAGTGTGTCTCCATGGAGTCAGGCTTTGAGGTCTCCTCTGCTCAAACTATGTCCAGTGACACAGTCTCCTTCTGCTGTGTATGGATCAAGATGTAGAACTCTCAGGACCTCCAGAACCAAGTCTGCCTGCAACCTGTCATGCTTACCCATGATGATAATGGATTAAGCCTCTGAAAATGTAAGCCAGCTACAATTAAATGTTATCCTTTATAAAAATTGCCTTGGTCATGGTGTCTCTTCACAGTAATAAATCCCTTAACTAAGACACCAACCATAATAGCCCTCACTCCACAGGTCAGAGAATCAATGTGAGAAGTCTACCAACTTCCACATACATCTATCTCAACTGTATGTTCTGCAACTGGAGAAATGACCACAGGAAGAGTTCAGGGAGATTTCCCTTTGCCATGATATGGTGGACTTTTTTTACATTTTATTGAGAGTTTTTCCACTTACACAGATAAGATAAAAATGAAGTAGACTTTTTACCTGTTTCAGTCCTGAAAACAGCATGATCGATGAGCCTGTAAGAAAGGCTTGTATAAGTCATGCCACCATAAAATTCATTTTGACTGTGCTGACCATTACCCATCAGGTCAAAATGGAGATTACTTTGTCTAGGCTGGCCATTATAACTACCATCACCTTGCCCTTAGCAATTCAGAACTTCCACCTGGTCTCTGCTATACTGGTGCCCACTTAAAACCATTGAATTTAATTCATACAACTTAGCATCAGTATCTTCAATCCCAAGGTCTGGCACAAAGAAATGGTTGAAAATAAAGCTCTTAAAATATGCTGGTGCCCCTCTGACTATATTTTGTATCATATAGCATTAATAAAGGGTATGTCTCCTGGTCCTTCCCATTGTGGAGGATTAGGTTTACTACAGCTTACCCAATTTGGCATTTCATTTCTCCTGAGTCTTAAAATCCCTTCATCAACACTAAGTCAAGGGTTATCAGGCATCCCAAACTCCTTTTCAGTAGGCCATCTTTTGATAAATACTTTAACCAATGACTCAAACTTTTGACACACTCTTTAATTCTGTGAGCTTTCATATTAAACCTAATCTCTCAACTCAGTGGGCCTATGTCAGCAAACTTACCCTGATCTTGTTTTATGTTTCCTCCACTATTATTTCATACCTTTAAAACCCATTCCCTCACATTTTTTCCAGACTTCTGTTTGAATGAGTTAGCAAAATCTTTAAGTTCTTTAGTGGTATAATGTACCTCCTGGTGAACTACACTTTATCTCCCCTCTAGGAACCTGATTAGCCTTATGTCTGGTTATATATCTAAAGGCAACTATTAATGAGGCCCAAGGGACATTAGGATTGTCTCACTTGTCATCTCCTTCAAAGAAAGTCAAGAGTTAGCATACAAAGAAAGATTAATTTTCTCAGTCAAGAGCAGAAAAGGCAATATTTCAGGGGTTGAGTGTGCAAGTACATCTACTTATGAGGGGGATAGAGATTACTACCTCAGGTGAGACAAACCCCTGAGAATCTAAGAGTTCAAACTTCTCTGCTTTAGTAGAGTCTCCTCACACATACCTATCTCAAGTAACAGAATCCCATTTCTTTACCAGTTAATGCTCCTACTTTAATCTCTGACACCCTGTGAGGTTGGGACTTGAATTTTCACTGTCATTCAATCACCTTATAATGAGGACTTCAGTTTTAATTTTCTGAAACTTGAGCTTTGTGGATCTTGGAGAGAAGATTCTTTTCCAGAGAATGCTTAGAAACTTTTAAACTATTTATATACATAAAGAAGTTTAGATTATTTTTCTAAATAAATATACATTTATATATTGATATATTATATATAATAAATATAAAATCTATTTATAAAATAAGTAAATGCACATAAAGTACATTTAAAATGTTTTAAAAGAATAAATGAATGGATAAACAAAACCAAGGTTATAATAAAATCCTAATTTGAAATCCCATAAATTTATTGGAAGTGACGATGCACTTCCTGTGTATTTAAATTACCAAATAAGCTCAAGACCCTGACAATTATGGTGCTGCATGCCTATAGTCCCACCAACTGGCAGATAGAATTAAGAAAATTGCTATACATTCTTTGCCAACTACTTTGGCATTGCATGTTTCAGGCCAACCATAGCTATATAGTAAAACCTTGCCCCAGACAAACCAATACTAGCTACTCTAATTAATATTTTAAAATATCTGCCAGATAAAATATAATTCCAAACAAAAATAATAAATCAACCCCAAATAAATGATTAACAAAGTACATGTATGTGAAGTTAAAGGCTGTCTCTACAATAAAAAGCTCAAGATGAAAAGAAAATTTATGAGCAACTTTCATCAAGGCCAAGTTCTGCACCCAGAAGCAAAATCCTTGAAGCTTTCTACTGCTGCTTGTACTGGAGGCTTTTCTAGCAAATCTTTACTTGCTTCTTATTCTTCAGCTTTTTTCTTTTCTTACTTTCTGATAGTGTCTGTTGTCTTCTTGGTATGGCCTATGGGGAGAGAGTGCTTGTGTTCTAGAGCATCCCTCCTTTCCTTCCACCATGCCCATTTTCATGTATTCACAGGATACTGGAGGCTTACTCATTATTACTACTATTACTATTATTATTATTACCATTATTATTCATCATTAAAATAATAATAAATAAATAGTAAAAGCTTGTTCAATGTTCTTCTAGACATGGCACAATAACTATGTCTGTTTTCCTGTTTTACCTAGAGAATAAATGCATCTCGTTTTCTCATTTGTTAACTATCCTATATATGCATGCTTTCGCATTCTCAATCTCAAACTGCAGATGCCTTTCCGTTCAGACACACGCATTCTACTATCGTTTAAAATCACTGTTCTCCCTTGGGAAATTATTAGCTTTCCCTGCTTGTTTTCCTTTGCAAACACTTACCCTCCTGAGACTCCTAAGTCATAGAAATATCTTTTCTCTTTTCCTAGCGTCCTTTTTGTCTCTCTCTGGGTTAGTTCCCTGTTCTGATTTGCTGTGCCTACTAGTTCAGAGAGAGTATCCCTCATTACTTTCTAAGAAAGAGTAACAATTTTGTAAAATTTCTCATTTTCAATTTTTGCTTTTAATATTTCTATCACAGGTGACTTAAACTCATCTTCTCAAGATTAGAGAAGAGTTTTCTTTTCAATCCCACAGGCTGTACTTTTCAACATAGTAGTGTCTTATTTAAAAGCCCAGCTTCATTCTTTTAATCTACTCTGCTTCCTTTCCCCTGTGGATGCTGTTTAGCATTTTTATCTTTATCCAGGTATTCTGAAATTCCAAATGGCCTGAGCTACTGAGTGGGTTTCTCTCCTTTCATGCTTTCATGCCTTTGGAGGACTCTTTCAGTCTGAGAGTCTGAAGCTTCAATTCTGGGGACTCCTTTTGTGTTAGCTCTTTGAAGTGTGTTTCACCTCCATTGCGCAGTGCTTGCTTTCTGTGCTCCCTTTGTCAGATATTGGCTCTCCAGGATTGATGGTATAGTTTTTTGATTGTGTCCTCCTCTCTGAAACTGCATTTTGTATACCTTTATGTGAGATTCTCTTGTATTTATTTTGACTAGCCCTTAATAAATTCACTCTATGCCTATGTACATTTTTTTTTTTTAATTTCTCAGGGTTAATTTTTTCTTGTTTTTTTTTTTTCTGTTTTACTTTTTTAAATTTTCTTATTTTTGATACTTTATTTACATTTCAAATGTTTTCCCCTTTCCAGGTCTCCCCTTTGCAAACCCCCTATCCCATCCCCCCTCCCCCTGCCTCTATGAGGGTATTGCTACATCTTGCCCTTTTACAAAAGATCCTTGTTCATGCTCCATTGTGATGACCTTAATAAAACAACTTCTCCTAAGATATATATTACAAATATATTTTGCAAAGTTATTTTCTCTGCTCCTTGCACTGACTCCTTTCCTCTGAGTCCCTTTTGTTACTCAATTTAGTCTCTGCCTTCCCCCTTCCCATTCTAGCTGTCTATGAATATTTCAGGGTGAGATAATAGTATGCTGATTGCCTCAACTCTGTGACTGAGCAGACCTTGTTTATTTGTGTCATTCACTCCAGCTGATGAGTTGGAAACCCAGCCATTTCATCAGAAGATCCTGAAATATTCCTATTCCTGGGTCTATATTCTCTTGGGCCATGGCTGATTTCCTATCATTTAACACGCAGAAATTAGATTAGGCTGAGTGAACAGAGAACTCTAACTTTAGTGGCTGATCAAATGAGATTCCTCACTCCCCCTTTCTCATTCAATAAACAATACTAAAGTCCTGATTAAGTTGAATCATTACCCACTGCCTTCCTTAGCATACCGCTTTCTTCACATCAATCACCTATAGTCTCAGACTGGTTGCTGCAAGTCCAACCTCATGTCAATGTTTCAGATAGAACACAAAAGAAAAATGAGTGAGCAAAGCCAAGAACCTATCTTAAAATCAGCAAATGAGTAAGCAAGCAGACGTTTTTAGGATTCTGGAAGACTTCTGTTTATATCCCAATGATTAAAACTATATAGTTTGGGTTGCAAGGAAGTGTGGGATATTGAGGTTAACAGGTGAGTCACTGTCATCTTAAACACGTTATGCTCCAACTGAAAAACAAGAGTAAAGCATGGGAGGGTATGTATTATATTAGAAAGGTGGCATTGGTATCTTAAAATTATTTTTCCAATGACACATGGGAGCGTTTCAAACCCATTGCTCTGGCTGGCTTATTTTACAATCAAATGTTATAGAATCTGACCTAAAGAATGATTAGATTTATGTTCTCTGCTGCATTAGGAAGTTTAGAAAGCAGTTTCCCAGAAAACACAGTGTTAGGTGGTCACTGTATCCCTAAGTCCTCCTTAGAGTAGCAAACACCTAAAAAATATATATATACACTGTGGTTTGCTTAGGAAGAGTGATTGAAACTTATTGTCTACTGTCATTGTTGTTCATAATGTTTTACTTGGCAGAAAATAAGTATGTAATATGCATGTGAATGAGCTGTTTGAAATATGGTCTTCCTGTGTATGTTACATTTAACTTAAATATTTATTATATAATTTGACAATTATTTCACACAGAATACTGGGGATAAAAAAATAAGGAAGCAAAGGCTAGAGAGATGGCTCAATGGTTAAGACCACTGACTGATCTTCCAGAAGTTAAGTGTTCAATTCCCAACAATCACATGGTGGCTCACAACCATGTGTAATGGGATCCAATGCCCTTATCTGGAGTGTCTGAAGACAGAGTTACAGTATACTCATATAAATAAAATAAATCTTTTTTTAAGCGTCTACCTCTCCCATTTAAAAAAGAGGAAAAGAAAAGGAAGCAAGCAAAGAAGGAAGGAAGGAATGAAGGAATGAAGGAAGGAACGAAGAAAGGAATGAAGGAAGGAAGGAAGGATGTAGATGCTTAGGAATGGACCTTTTAAAATAGAAAATCATAATAAATAACAAAATCTGTTGTAGTTTGTTTAAAGATTGTTATGATTCAAGTAGAATGATATCTGAGAAATGGCTGGATCCAGCCCCTAATGAAATGAGTCTGTGCCACAAAAAGTGTGGGAACATATACTTAGTATCCATTAGCTGCAGGAATATACTCATATTGCACACAAGACCTGATCCGAATTCTTTGATATTCCTACACTTTATCTTTTATTTCCTTAAAATAGACTATTTATAAATTTTGTGTCTGGATCCTGGGAACCTGCCTGGGAGATATGGGATATTTAAAAAGACTAAAAAAGAATAATAATAATTTAAAAAACCCATAAAGCTGGGGTCCTCTGGGCCATGGGGTTGTATGGAGACATACCAGCAGCCAGGATCCTCTGTACCATTAATACATTCAATATGAATGAGGAGGCAGTCTACTGAAGAAGCTGCAGTTGGTACTTTTTGCATGTCCTGTTTTAAGCTAAGTATCAAGCATTTATCAATATCCATCACTGGACCCAAGAGAAAGCCCTACCATTCCTCTGAGTCTGAGGCACTGATGTCTTTGACATTGCTCTGCTCCTTTTGTCAATGCACACTCACTTAGGACTTCATCTGCACTCCACAAAAGATACCTGACTCACAGGATTGCCTCAAGCATTGGTGGCCATTTATATATAGTATTTGATGAACATCAATTATTTTGTTTCAAAATTGTGGATGGAATGTGTCTTGTTGTCATAGCATTTGATAAACAATTCAACAACTTTAGGTGAAATAGAATTAGTTAGATGACTGTCAGAAGTAACCAAGGTTCCCTTAGGCATTCTTTGCTAGGACTGTCCAAACCAAGTTCTGAAGATGACATTCATACATTGGAAGAAGTGGTGCCTTCTGAAACTTGGAAGTTTGAGATCAAACTTTGGAAGAGTCAGCAGAGTTTCGACTGCATATTAATTTCATCATCTACAAGACCTTATTTCTAAAAAATGGTGTCAGTTTACAGGCACAGAGGTGAATAGCATGATTGGCCCTGTGCTAATTGTGATCACAATTTTCTCAGGTTATTTCCTTCCTGTTTTAGTGGATTTAGCAGCATTTGATTTGATTGAGGGAGAGCTCTAGAATTAGTCCTGTCTGTTTCTAGTACATAAATGAGAGATGTACACAAAGTTTGGGAATCATGTCAGTTTTCCCCACAGCAGCATACAGAGATGGTTGATAAAACATCTATAGAGATCAGAATTTGAATCTTTTGCAAACATATAGAATCTTTCCATCTGGGTGTGAGTCATTTGTTTAGAGATCCTCTTATCTGTAAATGATAAGCTATGCTCTGTGATAAGAACAATTGTATGCAGTCCCAGTATTTCCCTTACACCCAGCTATTACAGAAAGTTCAAAACTGGTTTTTGGATAATGACTTTCATAATTATAAGCAGCAACATTTTCCTGCTTTGAGTGCCTATGCATTCTTTTCTCTTTAATAAGCCATGCTTCTCCAGTTCAAGTTTCTTACTTTGTATATGTTCTTTCTTCTGATATTGGTGGTGATCAATAAGCACGTAGTTTGGATTCACAAAAGATTATGCTGAAAATAGGTGTACAGAAAGGTGACTATCTAACCTGCCCAGTTGTTCACTTTGAACCTGATTGAAGGCAGTTCTCTGTAGACTAGAAAGCATAGCTCAGGTCCTCTGGGAACCACTCTTCTCTTTCACACCTCAACATTTTCATTCATAAAATGAATAGATTGAATTGGAAGTCCTTAGATTTTATATAGAAAATACCACACACATACACACACACACACACACACACACACACACACTCACACAATGTAAATCTATGTATCAGAATTACTAATTGTTCCTAGTATGGTACAAGTAACACCAGGGTTCAGACTACCTAGTTTAAATAATTAAGTCATGCTTCACACAATAGTAAAATATTACAACTACTTTTAATTGTCAATTCCTGGATCTGCAGTATCACATTCACTTTCCTAAATGGTTCCTAAAAGAATCATTTATTAACAGTAACAAAAAGTAATTCTCAGTGTTGTTAAGTTCAAAATATGGTCTTCTAGTAACATATAAATATTCAGTACATTATTGCTAACTATAGTTACCTTAGTGAGGTAGGTAATTCAATGAATTTGAAAAGGAAGAAAAATAAAATTAAAAATAGTGACTTTAAAGCAAAATACTTTTTGCCTTATCAAAAATCATATACAAATTAAGAAACCTGAACTGCAGGAGCTCGGCCTATTAAAGAAACAGGTGAGTGATCATAGCCATATCTAAGAATCTAAACCTCTTTCTGAAATGGTTTAATATGTGGACTTTAGTCTTGAGAAATCTTTAGATGTTGAGAATTTTTGCTTAGAGTATACAGGCCTATTTATCAAACCCTTCACTGTATTTGTGGAAATATGAGTCTTTTCATTGGATCTGAAAACTTTGCTGTTCTGTGCTATTTTAAGAAAAGCCCATTAGGAGTCCCTAGTAATTGAATTTTTCCATTGTAGTAACCCTTTTGATGTATGACCTTCTATATTGAAGTTAGAAGTGATTAGTACAAGTGTTCTCAATTTCCTCTTAGCTCTGTTGGTTTTAAAGGATTCTAAATTAATTTGTAAAATGTCGTATCCCAAAGGGAGAAATCAAGATCCTTTCTCCTTCTGATTAGATTCCCAGAGCCTGACTTAAATAGTTGATTGTTACTCAAGTCATTGTTTCCAGAAGCACACGTCCAGAAAATCATTCCCAAGGGTAGCTGTTGACCACATCTCCATCTTTCTTTCATATCATGTTAATCATTGTGCACATGTACAGCCCTTTCACAATATACACAAAGTTCTTGTAAGAATATCTTAGCATTTTGCTATGAGGAACATCTCATCCTTAGTCTTTGAGACATTTCCTAATTATTTTAATGCAAGAGTAAACTTAAGTAGTGATAAGATAAGTGATTGTTTTTCAAGGTTATAAGACTTGTAAGTAAAACCTCATTCTGTTTCCTCTTACACAGATCAACCATTTAGTTTGTAATAAGTTAATTAGCACTTCCTGTACTACTGAATACTAGGAACTTCACCATGTATTTGGAATCCATATATGACTAAAACCTTGTGCCAAGAGGTTTCCATTCTAACACACACACACACACACACACACAATGAATAATAGCAACAAGAGAAGTATATATGATGGATACATTTCAGGAAGCTGGAGCATAGGAAGAGAAAAAGTGGAAGATAGATTCTTTTTACTATTGGTTACTTTTTGTTTATTTACATTTCAAACGTTATCCCATTCCTTGTCCCCCCCCCAAAAACCTTCCCACTCCACCCACTCCCCCTGCCTCCATGAGGTTGCTTCCCCACCCATCCACCCACTCCTGACCCACTGCCTTATTTCCCTATGCTGGGGCATTGAGCCTTCACAGGATCCAAGGCTTCCTCCCCGTTCCCACTGATGCCAAACAAGGCCATCCTCCGATGCATATACAGCTGGAGTCATGGGTCCCTCCATGTGAATTCTTTGGTTGGTGCTCTGGGGTCTCTGTTTGATATTGTTGTTCCTCCCATGGAGTTGCAAACCCCTTTAGCTCCTTCAGTCCTTCCCACAATTCCTTTATTGAGGTTCCCGTGCTCAGTCCCATGTTTGGCTGCAAGCATCCACATCTGCATCCATAAGGCTCTGACAAAGTTACTCGAGAGATTTCTACATCAGGTTCCTGTCAGCAAGTACTTCCTGACATCAACAAGTGTCTGAGTTTTGTGGCTGCACATGGAATGGACACCCAAGTGGTGCAGTCCCTGGACGGACCCTCCCTCAGTCTCTGCTTCACTCCTTGTCCTTTAGACAGGAGCAATTCTGTGTTAAAATTTTGTGACGGGTACATGGTCCCATCCCTCAACTGGGGGCCGTGCCTCACCTCTGGATATGGTCTCTACAGGTTATTTCCCCTCTTTGTTGGGTATTTCAGCAAATGTTATCCCCACTGGGTCCTGAGAACCTCTTGCTTTTTCTGGCATCTGGGACTTTTTGGTGGCTAACTCCGTTTTCCATCCCACATTGCTACATACCTCTGTTTAAATTCCTGACCCTCTCTGTATGTCTTGCCCATCTCCTCCCACATCTAATCCTGCCCCCCTTTTTCCTCTCCCCTCCCCTCTTCCTTCCAAGTACCTCCCACACTCAACCTCCTTTGACTATTTTGTTCCCTCTCTCCAAGGAGGACTGAGGCGCCCACACTCTGGTCTTCCTTTTCTTGATCTTCATATGGTCTGTAAGTTGTATTATGGGTATTCTGAGCTTTTTTTCCTAATATCCACTTACTAGTGAGTACATTCCATATGCGTTCCTTTGTTACTGCATTACCTCACTCAGGATGATATTTTCTAGTTTCATCCATTTGCCTGCGAATTTCATGAAGTCATTGTTTTTAATGGCTGTGTAGTACTCCCTTGTGTAAATATACCACATTTTCTGTATCCATTCTTCTGTTGAGGGACATATGGATTATTTCCAGCTTCTGGCTATTATAAATAAGGCAGCTATGAACATAGTGGAGCATGTGTCTTTGCTGTATATTGGAGCATCTTTTGGGTATATACCCAGGAGTGGTATAGCTGTGTCCTCAGGTAGTACTATTTCCAATTTTCTGAAGAACCGCCAGACTGATTTCCAGAGTAGTTGTACCAGCTTGCAATCCCACCAGCAATGAAGGAGTATTTCTCTTTCCCATATCCTTGACAGCATCTGCTGTCACCTGAGTTTTTTATCTTAGGCATTCTCACTGGTATGAGGTGGATTCTTAGGGTCGTTTTGATTTGTAATTCCCTGATGAGTAAAGAATTTGAGCATTTCCTTAAGTGCTTCTCAGCCATTCAATATTCCTCAGTTGAATGTTCTCTGTTTAGCTCTGTACCCTATTTTTAAATAGGGTTGTTTGGTTCTCTGTAGTCTAATTTCTTTATTTCTTTGTATATTTTGGATATTAGCCCTCTATCAGATGCAGGGTTAATAAAGATCTTTTCCCAGTCTATGGGTTACTGTTTTGTCCTGTTGATAGTGTCCTTTACCTTACAAAAGCTTTGCAATTTTACGGAGTCCCATTTGTCATTTTTTGATCTTAGAGCATAAGCCATTGGTGTTCTTTTCAAGAAGTTTCCCCCTGTGCCCAAGTATTCAAGGCTCTTCCCCAGATTCCCTTCTATTCGTTTCAGCATACCTGGTTTTATATGAAGGCCCATGATCCACTTGGACTTGAACTTCGTACAAGGAGACAAGAATGGATCAATTTGCATTCTTCTACATGTAGACATCCAGTTGAACCAGAATCATTTGTTAAAAATGCTGCCTTTTTTCCACTGGATAGTTTTAGCTTCTTTGTCAAAGAACAAGTGACCATATATGTGTGCATTCACTTCTTTTATTTATTTATTTATTTATTTATTTATTTATTTATTATTTTTATTTTTATATTTTATTTACATTTCAAATGTTTCAGATCTCCCCTTTAGAACCTCCCCATTCCCTCTGCCTTCCCACTGCCAATATGGGGATATTCTCCAACCCACCCTCCCACCCACCTACCCACTCTCGTCTTTCCTCCTTGTCATTCTCCTATACTGGGGGATCTAACACCCTCAGGCCCAAGGACCTCTCCTCCCCCGATGGATAACAAGACCCTCCTCTGCCGCATTTGTGGCCAGCACCATGGGTCTCTCCATGTGTATTCTTTAGTTGGTGGATCAGTCTCCAGAAGTATCGGGGGGTCAGGCCAGTTGCCACTGTTGCTACCTCCCTGGAGCTGCACACTCCCTCAGCTCCTTCAGTCCTTTCTCCAAGCCCTCCATTTGGGACTCAGAAAAATGAACATAATACTACCTATGGACCCAGGTATTCCACTCCTGGGCATATACCCAGAAGATGCTCCAACATGTAATGAAGACACATGTTCTACTATGTTCATAACAGCCATATTTATAATAGCCAGAAGCTGGAAACAACCCAGATGTACCTCCACAGAGGAATGAATACTGAAAATGTGGTACATTTACACAATGGAATACTACTCAGCTATTAAAAACAATGACTTTATGAAATTCGTAGACAAATGGATGGATCTTGAAAATATCATCCTGAACGAGGTAATGCAGTCACAAAAGAATGTACATGGTATGTACTCACTGTTAAGAGGTTATTAGCCCAAAAGTTTGAAATTCCCAAGAGTCACTTCGCAGCAACAGTAGTTCTGAGTGTGATGTGTGCATTCCCTTCTAATTCTTCAATTATTTTCCACTGATCTACTTGCCTTTCTCTGTACTAATACCATGCAGTGTTTACGACTATCCCTCCATAGTTTAACTTGAGGTCTAGGATGGTGATTCCCTGAGAGGTTCTTTTATTGTTGAGAATAGTTTTCACTTAGATATTATTGTACATAAAGTTTAGAAGTTCTTAACTTGGAGAGAAATTGAAGCTGCATTGGATTAAATCTGCTAGGGTAACATCCTACCTGAACTTCAAGGCGTGCCATTTGCATCCAGTCTGTGGAATAGTATCATCAAAGAGTTCAGCAGAGACTCAAACTGCTTTCTCTTCTTTCCCTTATTAGGAATCATTTCTCTCACTATCAGTGTTAAAAGTCAATTCTTAAACACCTGCTTTGAGTGCTTAGTTGAGTGTGGATGGCTTTCAGGGATGTGGAATCTAGGAGTGAATACAGGAAGCCATTCAAACTTGCTGTAGGAAATAATACCACAGCAATTTTCCTGGGCCATCATGTTGCCTCCTCCCAATCTACCATCCATTTGAACAGTCCATGATTAGGAATATAGTAATCAGAACCTTGTAGGTCTTTAAGTGATCTCATTAAGCAGATGCTGTGGGCAAAAAACAAAAGAAAGAAATGAAAGAAAAGAAAGAAAGAAAGGAAGGAAGGAAGAAAAGAAAGGAAGGAAGAATGCAAGTCTTACATTGTCCCATTGTCACTTACATCATCGGAGGCAAGGGTGCTTCTGAGAAGAGGTTGATTTCAAATGGAAAGCATTTGTTTTATCACCCTCTGAGTATTCATAGACTATCAGTAATATTTAAGAATAAGAGCAAATAAAATCAAGTATTTTGACAACAAAGATGTAACATACAAATTGCCTTTCTTCTTGGCAATAACAGAATGATATGCTTTAACCTATTTGTGTTATGAATAAGCCTATTAGCAGTAAAATGCTTCATCTCGACAAAGATACTACTGTTGGGAGCATATAGATGGAAAATACATTTAGTGTGACAAAAGTTGTTCTTTAGATAACTGACAACTGACTCTGAAGGAAAAACCAGAAGACCTTAAAATTCCATTAGCATATCTACTCTGCTTCTTCCTCATGGCAGGATGAGAAGAGACCATATAAAATATTTAGATGTACTAGCCACAACATAAAATAATATCACTATATGAACTACAAAGAGAAAAGTGTCATGGCTTGAAAGAAGTGAATTGTTGGGCTGAATTGAATTAGCATGACTTGTCTTAATTCTTCTTTCCTTGCCTCAGCCTCTTTTTGTAAAGTACATCCATTTTCTTAATTGCTCTACAAGCCAATGTAGACTGTGTGAAAAGCCTCAAAAGGAAAATTCAAAATTCATATTCGAAAAGCAGTAAGGATGGCAATGAATATCTCCAGCTCTGAGTTTTGCTGTTTTATTTTCTCACATGTAAAACACATTACATAAAAATTCTGCCTAATAATTTTCCATGACTATGTGTGACCAAAATACTCAGAAAATGTCAGGCTAACAGTAAGCACTTTGTAACATTAGCTGGTATTATAAAGGTATTGTTTCTAGATAGAAATAAATAATAATGACAAACTCTAATAAAATACTTCATGGTTTCACATAATGATTCTTTCTCTTCTCAACAACTTTAAAAAAAATACTACTACTGTCTTGATACAGACTTTCTGAAACAAAGATAGAGAAGATGTTCAAAATATAACTGGCAGAGAGAATCCAGTGGTCTAACTTTGAGTCTCTACCTGATTATTATAGACTTGCATGAGATAAGCTGCTGCCTATGCATTCACCTGAAATAATAGCACTATTTACCTATGAAGCAGTCAGTCTTCCCATTGTACTATTCCTGGATAATGATGGCTCTTTCAAAATGTGCAAAAATAAATAAAATATATGAGGTGTTGAAGAAGAAAGTGCATTGAACACTCTTTGTGAATGCTTCTAATGGTTTTCCCTCTCTACTTTACCCTAACCTAAGAGCTTTTATGATTGCTAACAGTTTGCATTCCCATTCACAACAAATTACCTCCAAACCACTTGATAATGCTTCCCCCTTCCAATTTTCACTCGTTGCCTCTGCCCTCCTTCCTTTCTTCTTGAGCATTTTAGCACCCTACTGCTTCACTTGCAGGAGGATTTCATTTTTCCCATTGATCCAAAGCTTCAGGAGACACTGCTCAAAAACAGCTGGCAGTGATTGTGAAGCCAAACCCAGCACTACCTTTTCAGTTTTTCCTCATCAGCATGATGGCAGTCCCCCAGAGCCCTCTTCTTTTGACTACTTTGGTCTTTTGGATGATGTTAGTGAGATTGTTTCCAAAAAGCATTTATAATCACTGGTAGCCTGAGAATCTTAAACAATACATGATAATAAAGCAGATAAGTCTATTATGTGAGTAATGCCACTTTCTGAAATGCCATATCTCAAAACTGAAAATCATGTGTCAATTACTTTGGCTTACTACCAGCAGTTTTTCATTTGTCCAGACTACACGATCAACATTTACAAAGAAAAAAATCTATTCTTTCCAATCTGAGGGTCTTTAGTACATCTTTGAAACTTTACGATCTTAACGTGTCTGTCACTGCTATAGAAGAGAAAATAATAAACTCTTGCATTGGTGAATAACTCCTGAGAAGCCCTTCTACATGTCTTATATTTTATATATTAAATCAGATAATAAGGTACCACCAATATGAATTCAAGTCCATTGAAAGACAAAATGATGAGCTTTAATTGTCAACTGACATAACTTTGAATAACTTAGAAGAGAGAAACAGCTTTTCCCAAGCAAGCAAACAAATCAGTGTGGGCATATTCATCTACCTGTTCTTGACATGGAGGGGCTGATCTATCTGCTGGAAGTTCTTACCTTATTTTCTCCACAATAAAAGGCAACAACCTGAAATTGTAGGCAAAATAGGTCTGCTTCTCCCCAAAGTTGCTGTTTGTCAGGGCATTTTATCACAGCAACAGAAATGGAATTAGAACAGGGAATAGCTTTCTTCTCTCTAACAGGCTAGGTTCCCATGCTCTTTTCAAAGCCACCAGCTCCACTTTCATTCTCTTTCATTCCTGGTATTTCTGTGTTAATTGGTTCAACAGAATACACAACTTAAAATGACTGAGACCTACTGCCCTAGATAGTGCTGAAGATTACTCAGAATATGGAAAGTCCCTGGACCTCTGATACTGCCTAGTGACTGAAGTATTTAGTGGGAATTAGAGAAGCTCCTATCCCTTGCTGCATTGTGAATACACCTGATTTGATATTGTGGAAGACATTTTAACCTCAAATAAGTTTTGGTCATTATCTGGAAAACAATCAGATGGAACTAAGAACCATTTAAGTTAGAATTGTTTGAATATCTCTTTCTCCCATGCATATCTTTATTGCCAACTTTAGAACCATCCACTTACTTCTGTCTTACAAATTTCTAGCACCCATGACAATATCTACCAACACAATTTAACAAGAATAGGAAAGCAAAGGTATCAAAAAACCTCTCAATAGACTTTTGGGATTTATTCAGTTCTCTTAAGTATTTTATTTACTCAGTAATAAAGTTCTGTCCACCTCAAATGCTCACTATGCTTCAAATCCAGACATTTTATCTCTTCATTAGAAAACTACATTTTACTCGAATCGTTAAGGCAACCCATAAATATTTCCTTCCTTTCTTGCTTGTATTCTAGTTTTCTTTACTATTATTTTATTATCTCCTCTATAAACAGGGTTGGGCTGTTGGGCATGGTCTTTGAGGCCCCTGTCCACTGTGCTGGTTTAACCTTGACACATCTTCTTTTCTCTGTCTAGCAACATCAATATATTTGTAGGTCTCTAATCAAAGATGATGAAGGCCTTCCAGACAGACAATAGATCCACCCCTCTTTTTATGAGGTCATTAAGTTCTCAGTCTTCACCTTTTAGCTGTAACCATAATCTCAGCCCAAGAAGTCTCCCCATACTTTGATCATTGAGATTTGGCAGAGTAGCTCTTGAGGTATACCCAAAACACTAATATCATAATGAGCTCCTTAGCATGTTGATCTCAGATTGCCTCTTCCATTCAGTAGCCCCTACCAGCTTATAAACTCCTCAAGAGCAGGGGACCATATCTACCTGATGCTTAATATGGTGGTAGATATGGACTAGAGTTTTAGAAAACATCAGTAAGTCCATTGTTCTTTAGATTACACATCCCATAATCTCCAAGATCAGATGGAAAGAAGAACTTCCTGCTCCTTGATTGAAAGAGAAAACAAGAACTACAAGAATGTGGTTGTTTGTCTGCCCTCCTGATCCCTACAGACAGCCAGGCTCACTAATTTAAAATTCTTTCAGCAATTACTGTTTTCTGAATTAATTTTATAAGAGATCAGTAGCCAATTAGTGAAATAAAACTAAGTAGGATTGGTTTTAACGTTACTAAATGTTAGAATGGGGACTGACCTCCACAAACAAACATTCCTAAACATTAAAGGCATTTAGTTTGATGTTAAAGGCTGCTGTGTTTCATTGGGCCCCATTAAAAGATCTGTTTATATGCAGCCAGAGACTCAATTTCCATCTAAAAATATTATTATGCAAATAGTCATTTCAAAATGCACACTGAGACTTGAATGTTTATTCACTTAGTTTGTAAAAAAAAAAAAAAAAAAAAAATGATGATGAAATTCCAGAAACTGTAAAAGCAAAAAAGACTGATTCATGAAAGGGCTGATACATTAAAAGTGACCTTTGAAGATGCTGTAAAATGTAGTGGTGCAATTGTTATGTTATACACAAGATCGATGCCATGGGAATAAATCAAGAAGATATTTTTTAGATCCACCTTTGCCAGTGAGGGCTGAAGATTAGTCAGATGTAGCCTTGTGACAGTTTCCTCATGGGAGGATTAAAAGTGCCTTAATGCTCTATACAAACTCAATTAAAAATACACAAAAAGCTGTCAGAGACTGCCACTATGAATGTTTTCCTAACAAGGCAAATTCAATGATATTGAACAAAGGAGTCAATCATATTTGGAAAATATTTATTAAACTGAGACACACTAGTTGTTTTTTCTACTATTTTATCTTACTATCTACTAATGTGATAGTTGAGCAAGACACTTGGGCCATAGCATCTCATTTAATCTCCCAATTCCCAAACCTGAAAGAAGCTTTTAATCAGATTTACAGTTAACATTGATGTATAAAGAGACTATTGGCTTGTTCATGATATCAGAGTATACATTGGGGCTTAAATACAAATTCTAGCCTGATATGCTCTTGGCAGCCCAAATGGTCACCACTGCTTTATAGCACTATCATGCTACTTTTATCAAATAGTCATAGTTTTCCCTAATGTTGGTTCACATTAGATTGATTAGCATATTCTTTTTATGTAAAATTATTAGTTTAAGTTAGATGACAAGTCTTACTGAAAATATTATTATGTGACAATTGTTGATATTTTGTGTGTGTGCAAAAAAATGACTAGAATGACAGGCAATATTTTCCTGCATGCTTTGAGAAATTGCATCCTTATTTCCTTAAAAAGGACACCCAAGATCACATAGGCTGTAAATGCAATCAGCAGGTATTCTATAATATGAAGGAGGATCTGTGTCTTTTCTCTGTCACCCAATGTCCATATGATTTTAAATTGCCGCTTGAAACTCATTAAAATACCATTTAAAAATATGTGAACTGAGACTGATAGCTGATATTACTGTATGTTCACAAGGGCTATATCGGATAACACATAAAGACTCTTACTTCATAGAATTTTACAAGTGTTAAAGGCTTTGCAGCACTTTTATAATAATTTTAATTAATAACTCATTAATAATATTATTCATTAAACCCTTCGTCAGGTTCCTTAAACCTTTCAAATTCACCATTGTTTCTTTGGTGTCCCAGGTATAAGAGAAATTATGGTTTGGTCCATGTATTTAAACCAAGCAGCATTAATGTGGCTTACCTCCCGCACATCAAATGAGTAAGAATTAAGTTTTATTTTGGACCACTCATTTCAGATCAAGAAAAATTTTCCCCTACCCTAGTTCTATTTTTTTTTTCTGCTTCTGAGGTCAATACCATTACTCAAACTAGTGTATTACTGATTTGACCTTGCCAGGAAAGCCATCTTTCTATTGTGAATATTTTCCCCAAATCTTCTTTCCTGCGATAGTTCATAATTTCAGGCTCTTACACTTTGTCCCTGGATTAATCCTGTAGCCCTGTACGTGGACAACTCCCCTCAGCCAAACCTATCTTCTGCAGTGTGTTCATAGTGATCTTGAAAGCTTGCAATTCAAACTATAAGAATTTTCTGGCTTAAAACTTCTTCATTGATCATGAAACATCATCATTTCTCTCTTACACTCCTAGGTCCTTCATGACCTGACTCCTGTTCACCCTGATCTCCTATGTCTCTATCACATTCCAGCTAATCATTATGTGACCACATTCAATATATAAGGAGCTGATCCCATATCCCTCACTTCTACTGTAATTCTGTATCTCCTCTCTCTCCTCTCCTTTCTCCTCCACCCCTCCCATCTACTCCTCTCTCTCCCCAGCCCTCCCTTCTCTTCCACCCATGTTCTCTTCTCCCATCCCCTGTCCTATTTTCCTTTCCCCTCCCCTAACTTTTCTTCTCTTCTTTCTTTCACTGAGGGACTCAAATCAGTTTTTAGACTTGTTATCTCACAGTGGCCCTTTTCTGGTCCTTGTATCCCATGTCAAAGTAGTTACATTTTCTTTTTTGGATATCTGTAATAGCTGAATATGTTTTGTTATCACTCTAATCTGCTTGATTGATTTACTGAAGTAATGTATATGGTGCTCATTAAATGTAAAGGTCTTGTTCAAGTAATTTACATATATTTTCTCACAGATTCATCAGGATGACCTACTGATGTAAGTGTTGTATTTTAATATTGATTTTATTTAGAAAGATATTTCGCACAGTGAGATTAACCATCACAGCTCTTAAGAGTCAGAGCAGCATTCTAATTCAAAGTAAAGTTCCTGAAATTCACATCACTATGTCATGTTTGGTCACAATGAAAGCTATTGTTATTGCCATCCTAGTAGAGAGTCTCTTCTACTTCTATTTTGTTTCTCTTATCATATAAAGAAAATGTTGTAAAAATACAGGAGTTAGATACAATAGGAAGCCAAATAAGTAAATAATTCAATGCCTTCCCTAAACCACTCCCTTGGGTTTTCATCTCACCTCGCCCATTGTCTGTCTTGATGGTGGCCTGTAATGTTTATTAGCGGTAAAGTTGTCAGGTAAGCTCTTCTTGAAGTCTCTGAATAGTTCAACATGATCTTACAGATGCTATCACTCCTCTTGAGGCATAAATATGAAATAACGTTCTTATCCTCGTCACTCCATATCCTTAGTAGAAAGTAAATATAATTTTGGAGGCATATGCTGAAGCATCAACAAGACCGAAGTAGAAAATAGCCAAATTTGAAGGCAAAGTGGAGCAGCTCAGCAGCACAGTCAAGTATTCTATCACTTGGTCCTTTACGTTGAAGGATCACAACCCTGCACTTTTCATTTATTGAACTCCAGAAATAAAAGTCAAGCTAAGAAGACTTCACACAGGGGCATAGAGAATATGATTAGAGTTAAAGAATACAACTTTTATAGTCATGTATGGGGTTCAATGGAGCCTTTTCTACTTATCAGTTCAGTGAATGCGACACATTTTAGCCCTGAGTCTTACTTAGATTTTTTCCTTCTGAAAACCTTGATAATACACATTTCTATCAAAGCTGTTTGTTAAGATGTAATGTAGTATTATTTTTCTACCTTATTTCTTCCTGCCATATAGTAAGTCCCCAAAGGAAAACGACATATTGTAAGAATACACTGTTCTATAGACACAGTAACTATGTTAGCATCACCAAAATGTTATTCATTTTGTGAAGTCAATGAGAATGTAAATATCATGAGTAGCTAATTGGCAGATTCCACAGAAGCTAGAAAGAGGACAAGTAATTTTATCTTGATTAATAAAAGGAGCAAAAATAGTTTCTTAGTTGTATCTCTAGTGGTTTCTTTTATCAGCTTGATAAAATCTAGAAAAAGCTAGGAAGAAAGTCTCGATGGGGTATTACCTAAATCAAGTTGACCTAAGGTCTGTTGGGGATTGTTTTGAATTCTTAACATGATGTTAGAAAACACAGCCTAAAAGTGGGTTGCATCAAGACATATGTTTATGTCCTGGATCATATAAAAGAGGATCATATGAGCCAAGTAGCATAATGCAAAATTCATTCTTGCTCTGTTCTTGACTATGAATGTGACTAATTGGTTGAAGTTCTTACTAATTTAATTTTACTTCACTGATGCAGTGTAAACTGAAATATTAACTAGAATAAACTCTTTTGGCTCTAAATTACTTTTGTCAGAGTATTTTGTCACAGCAAAATGACATGAAACCAAGACAATTGTATTCTATAAATTAATACCAGTGAGCCAACTACTGTAGGCCAAACACAATTCTGGCAATGAAATTATGCTGCAACAAAACACATATACTAACTAAAATGATATAGGCCCTGATCATTAACTGTTCACAGTCTAATGGGGGATTTAAACAATATAAAGATCAAAAGGTAACTATATAAGACAAACTTTTGATAAGTGTCACAAATAAGGCGAATGTGGTACATTGGTGAAATAATTGGAAGATTTTTCTCTAACATATTAACTTGTGTTATCATTAGTAGACTTTCATTTGAGACTTTGTATTGGTAAGATTTATTGGATGATATTCCCAGGAAAAAATGGAAGTCATGAATATACCAGGAAAGAATGTAATAGAATGCACGCAAGAATGTAATATCAAATAGAGTTTAACTTTGGCACAGTCATCAGAGAAACGTTGGGAAAACATGGTTTAATTTTAGAATTGTCCCAATTATGAAGTCTGTGAGCAAATTATTTATACTTCACATCCATGAGTTATTGGCTAAGTATGTACTCCATAGTAGACTAGAATATGAATGTACAGGCTCGCCAAGCTTTCTGTTTATAGCCAAAGATATTATAGTATACTGAAAGTTACCTTGCAATTAAGAGACACTGATAGTGACAGTGAGGAGGAAAAGCATGCTGGGAATTTATAGCACAAATATGAAAGGGAGTTCTGTCATTACATGTGCACAGTGATTGTGATTTCTGATTGGATAAGGCTAAGCCATCACTGAAAGATGACAGGGATTTCATCTTGTGAAGAACAAGAAACAGTATTTTTTTTACTAAGGCACGATTTGTGGAAGACACTGAGAATAATAGTGTGTTGAAAGACTAGAAAACTCCCAGGGGGACATACTAAATGAAAGCCACAGTGCTGTGACACTTGGAAAATATGCAGTATTGTGCAATAATTTACTCTGGATTTAATTATTCTATCCTGGAGGGAAAGGAGATAAACAACTTAAAAGTGTCAGGATGTCCCTGAAACGTAACAAGATTTGAAAGTCCCTTGCCTCTCCAAAATTATATAAACAGTTAAGGATAACTGTGGAAGACACTCTCCAATCAGCAAAATTCCCATGAGAGACACGCTGGCTTATAGAACTGGTTTGCAAGTCATTTTGGGAGTTCTAAGAATACAGATTTCATGAGTGGCTGGGCTTTTGTGGTCCTTTTGCGATGTCTGTATTTTTGCAAATGACCCCTCATTCATAGTTATAATGTAACCATCATAAACATATCAGTACAAGTTTGAGACTTTTGTCTATTGTTCCTATCTTAGGTGAGTTGGCATTCATTACTATGTCCCCAAGAAAGTCACACACCACTGGGTCCAGCAATTTGTGGGTCATATACAGGCATTTATGCTTACACTGAACACAGCACCTTCTTATTAGAAGGCTTATAGCTTTGGACTGATATTACTTTACTCTGTTTAGGAAAATCACACTAGCCACTATATGCAGAGAATAATGGAGGAATGAATAGAGAAGAAAACATGACTCTCAAGATTTAGTTTACTGTTGTGCTCTAAATGAGATTGTAAAGCAAGGAGTAAAACAGGGAAAATGTGAGAGACAGCCAGAAGTAGCTGTATTGTATATGACAGATAATAGGACTTAGTAGTGAACTGAGCATGAATGGAAGGAGAATGGAAGGAGTTGAAGATCTGTGTGGGCTCCTGATTGTAGTCATTGAAAAGACAGGCTAGCCAGTTACTAAAATTGGAAAGAACAAAAATGAGAAAGTAAAGTAGGTTAGCACAGTGGTACTGTGCTGTAATCCAATGTCATGTTTAATCTAGAATTCTTGGTCATGATCGTTAGAAATGAACACATGGATGTGCCCAGACCTTTAATCATTATTACATTTAAAGTATTGTAGAGTGGATTGTAGTACAAAAATGATGCTCATTTAGTGAAGACAGTATGGAGAATTGTGATTATTTTTTCCTACCTAGCAATATGGGTGAGGCATTCTCTTATGATGTTGATAATAGCAGAAGACACAGACTACCTTTAATTTCATATATTGTCATTCATTCTTTTATTTTCCTATTTGTTCACAAAGTCATATAAGAGTCTCCTGCTTTTGATGTATTAACTGAATTTTTCTCCAGCATGGGGAACTGAATCTTGAGTGCTCAGCATGTGCTTTAACAAAGAAATGCATCCCTAGGCTGAAATATGCTTTTAATTAACAGCATTTACAAATTATGGTAGTTTTATTTGGTCATATAGTCTTTTCAAGGTAAATAGGTGTAATTGGTTCATTGGATGATAGGTAACTTTTAACACAGGGATCTCATCTAATGTATGTAACACCTAAATAATACCAAAGAAACCACCATAATAGTGTATGTGATATGCAAACAGATTCATGTTATCAAAGAAAACCTTTCTGAAAGTGACAGCTGTTCCTTCCTTTCATAGCAATGGGTCCTATTTCAGCTCTGCTTCTGGTGCAATATCATTTGCTTTCTCTATTTAAAGCTGAGCATTGATCTAAAGCCGAAGTCCATTCAATGTTTTCACCAAAGCTTCTTTCTGCCACTCTTCATTGTTTGATGCCCTAATCAAGTGTTCTGTGAAAATAGAAAGTATTCTCTGTAGAAATAGAATCAAATGACAGTAGACATAGAAGACACAGTTCTAAGTGAAATTCTAGAACAATGTGGGTGGGATGGTACTCTGCCAACTGAAAAGTGTTGATGGAAATGTTTGTAAGAAAAAGAGCAACTGAGAACTCCATCAAAGATAACAACACCCTTGCTAAAATGACTATTCATCATAAAGTACTTGATTAAGGAATCCAGGGTAGTGGCACCTAGACTGATTGTCTGCTTGAGTCCATCTGAAGCACAGAACCATCCTAAACTGCTCTCATCCGAAGCTGAGGAAAACAATCTGTGATGTAGTTCAAACACATTCAACTCAGGGGCTCTCGTGATTTTGAATGCTTGAAGTACTGTCTGGAAGGATTCTAAGACTATTTCTAGATTTAGCAAAATACTGTTCCCTTGCAAATAATCTCTATCTAGCAATGGTAACAAAATGTGGTATGGAAGCTTAAAGCAACTCAAGTTCTTTGCCCAGTGGATTGCACCAGTTCACTAAGCACATGTCATGTATTCCATTTAGACATACTAAACTATAAATAGTTTTAATTAAATTATCTTACTTAGGTACATTCCAAATGTTGTCACCCTTCATGTACCACCTCCCTGAGTTCTTCACCCCATCCTCACTCCCCATTTCTTCTGAGAGGGTGCTCCCCCACCCACCCCCTCACCCCCACCTCATTCTGCCAGGATTCCCCTTCCCTAGGGCACCAAGTTTCTACAGGATTAAGCACATCCTTTCTCACTGTGGCCAGAGAAGGCAGTCAGTGCTCTGCCACAGAACAACCCATTTTATGTAAAAATTAAACAACTAAAATTTCTGTATTAAATTAAATGCATGTTAACAGTGCTGTACTCTGAAATAGATTATCAGTTATCCATGATTTCTAAGAAGACATGGCTTTCGTGTGTGTGTGTGTGTGTGTGTGTGTGTGTGTGTGTGTGTATGTGTGTCTTAGCTTTAGTAAACCGAATTTTAGGAATATTCAGCAATACATTTGAACTGAAGAATATTTCAAATAAGTGTGAGAAAACAGTTATAAAAGGCTGCTTAAGACAAAAGAACACTTTCTGGATTAAAAGATATATACTTGCTATGGTCCTACTGAATCAAATTCACATCTCTCAAACCTTAATTACTGATCATTGTACCATCTTCAATTAAGTAACTAATGCCATCCCTAAATATTATCATTGATTTTTTTATTTTAATTTTTTAAAAATTCATTTTTTTATTATTTCCCTTTTTTCCAAAACTCCATCTTTGTACATGCCTTTTGCTCTCTCTCAAATTCATGAACTCTTTGTGTGTGTGTGTGTGTGTGTGTGTGTGAATTCAACCTTTTAATTCCATATGTTAGTTGAATATGGAATACAGGTCTAATAATTTTGTATTAAATAATTAATTGATATGCTCTTCTTCCTGTTCTTCCCACACCTCCCAACAGACTTCCTACCCTACCTCATGTCCTCTGAATATGTACACACACACACACACACACACACACATATATATATATATATATATATATATATATATATATATATCCCGTTGAGTCAAATTAGTGCCACCTACCTGTACATGCATGGAAAGGGATCATCCACTGGAGCATAGGTAACCCATGTGGGCTCATACCCACAAAGAATCACTGCCCCTTCCTAAGTCATCATCAACTGCCAGTACTTCCTAGGGTACTGATGGAGACTCAGGAGCTCCACCCCCATAAGAGCTTGGATTGTGACTGGCTTCATCCTACACAGGTCATAGCACCCTATGCAGACAAACATAGCTACTGTGAGTTCATAAGTGAAAGAGCCATGTTCTGTTCAGAGCACAGAAAATCATAGCATCCCGCCCCCCCATCCTCCAGCTTGTATCTCCTTGGGAGTTCAAACTGTTTCATGCTAGAAGTTTGAGAACTTGCTCTGAATGAGATCACATTTCAGTTCAATGGGGTGCTTTAAGTATACAAAGGTATTTGGAGATAATTCAAATTCTAACATTTTAATTACTGTTTCCAAAATCAGGACAGCAGTTATACCTACCTCACTGAGCTGCAAAACATCACTAATGATTTAAATAACCTAAGACCTGAAATATCCTAAGGGTTCAAACGTATTAGTTATATTTGTTAGCAGCAGCAGCTGTAGCAGTAAGTTTTCAGTCCTTTGATGTCAATAGGAACCTCCCCCCCTCCACACACAGTTCTGCATAAGAATTTCTAACTGGAGTGAGATGAAGCAGGGGACTCAGAAGCTGACTGAGTATTCTGTGCCCTTATACATATTCAAGGATGTTTCATTATTATGAGTCTGATAGGCTAAAAGCATTCCACTGTGCATGGGGGAAGTGTTTTAAGTTTCAAAGCAAAGAGAGATAGATAACATTGGCAAAAAGCAATCTCAGCCTAACTATTGTTTTTTGCTTTGCTCTGAGAATTCAGATCAGAGGTCAGGGCACAAAGCCACTGAAACACTTTGAAATGTTCAGGGAATTGAAAACATAAGAAAAGTAAAGTCAACGGGAACTACTGAGCCATTGGCTTTGAGGGCTTTTTCTTCAGCTCACTAGCCTACTTCTAATCTAGAGAGTGATTTTTAATTTTTCATATACAAACTGTATATTACTATTCCATTTCTAATTTAGAGGACTGATTTTCTCCACCTCCTCCTGGCAGCTGCCAGGGTTTTCTCCTAAAATGCAGGATATTTTTTTAAACACTAATAAAATTAAAATTGTCTTAGGACTAAAACAAACAAACAAACAAGAAAAGAAAATAAAAGTGTTTCTGTGCTTCATGAATTACTTCAGCCTATAATTTATTTCCTTCCCGACAATTACTATCATTTTACAAGCACAAAGTCCATGAAGAACTGGAAGGTTAGTCTCCAGCTATCAAAAAAGAAAGATCATTGTTACTGTAACTTCTGTGTGTGTGTGTTAAGATGACTCTACATCCTTTGAAACCCTACAGCAGCTATTTAAGGAATTATTCAGTCAGTGAAGATTTATTAAGCTCTTAGTCTATACAATGAAATATTAGAATATTATGACCCAAACTCTAAATTTACCTGTTTCCCTTTCACGTAGGACACAAAACTATTTGCTTCTAATCTGCTCACACTTACCACATAGCTATCAATAAATCATTTGGTGGAACTTTGCTTAAGTATGTTCTTTGGTGGTGGATATGGTAGCACATACCTCTAATTCTAGTTGGAATCTAAGACAGAATTATTGTGAGTTGAAGGCCAGCTTGAATTATATGGATAGTTTGTGACTGAGGAAAACAAATCAAGGAAAAATCTATCTGATGAACTAGTAATTAGTCATAGAGGATACAGGACAAGAACTCCCATCTCTACAATCTTAATCTGTCTGAAAATAAAATTAAATGTGGGATAAGAATTTTGAAAAGCTAAAATTACTTCTACAATATCCTATTGCTTCCACTGCAATATAAATTTAATGAATAAAAAAATAAATAAGGTACCACTACCAACAACAATTTTCGACTCAGTGGACAGACTTATTCAACCAGCTAAGAAAATCCAAACAACATGGGCAATTTTATTAATAGGCACGAAAACCTGTCCTAAATCATCATGAATATTGTAACTTTTTATCTCAACTATGTCTTACAGTAGTTAGACCAGTGTATTCAAAGTTCTAATCTGTGTCATGATGATAAACAAGACAGAGTGTACCTGGCATCATAGAAATTCTGATAAAATATGTGTGGGGCAGGGGCCAGAACATTAACCCTAAGACTTCAAGATCTGCTAACAAGGTTTATCAAGAAAACATATTTGAATAAATTAGCTCCAGGTTTTGTTTAATTTCAGTCAAAATAAAATGAGAGGTTTTGAATGAACAGAAAACATTTTGAAGTGTAAAATACCACTACTTTCCAAGAGGTTATGTAAATAGAAAATCCCCACCATGGAGGACTTCCTGTTACCCATGAGACTTTTTTACTAATTTTATCTCAGTTGAAGGCATATTCTCAATGAATGCAACTGTTCAAGCCCAAGTATAGGAGTTTATATCAGTGTCTGTATTCAGGCTATTTATTTACTTTAAAATAAAATAATAAAAGAATTCTTATTTGATTTCTACTATTTGTAAACCTCTGTTTTAATACCAAGGTTTGAGCTATAATCAAACCAAAAGTAAAATATTTAAAATATTTAAATATTGGTCTACAAAAATAGCAGCAAGTTAGCATATATGCTGACAATGCATAACACAATGTATAACCCAGAGAGCACTAGTTCAGAGCATCTAAACTGTTACCAATCTGATCTCAACATAAAATCACCTACTACTGATGCAACGGAAGGATATTTATTCATAGCTTATCGTCCTGGTCAACAGTACCCTACACACAACCAACTATACATGCAAACTTCAGGTAAATTTTACTGAACAGTGATTAGAGTACCGCATTCTCTCACCGGAGCATTCTCTTACACAGTGACTCTCCTTGGCATTTTAGTACTAAACCCAAGCTCCTTCATTAGCATGATGTAAAAGAGCTCTCCAAATTACATTACTTATCTTGTAAGAATTCCCATGACCTCCATTTTTTATACCTTTTTTTACATTCAAATTTTGGGAGGACTTGTAAGGTCCTTTTCATGTAATAATTTCTCTGACTATTAATGACTTCCCTTGTCATTCAGGTTTCATAACACGACACTTCCACACGTCACTGCCTTAAGTATGTTTTATGACCATTTCCTTTCAAAATATAATTTGCTTCCTTATAGTTATTTAACAAGTTGTATAGTTAACATTGCTTAAGAGAAAACTACATAAGGACAGTGCTAACTTAGGTGTGCTCAAAGTTGTGTCCTCAGTGGCTGGACAGTGGTAAAGTAGTAGGCATCTGAGGTATTGTAGCCGCTCAGTTCATGTAGAATGAGTTTATCCATAAATGAAAGAAAATCCACATGTTTGAAGTTTGAAAACAGTAGCATGTGTCATTATTATCTTTAATTTATATAGCATAGGGCATGTGGTAGATACTCAAGACATGTCTATTGATTACATAAATCCCCAAAATGGACATCACACTTTTTGAGTCTGTATAACCATATACCAAATTCTTATTGCTGAGGTTCAAACCCAAGACCTCATGCCTGCTTAAGCAAAGGCTCTTCCTTTAACCTATTCCACAGCTTTTATTTTTCTGGTGTCAGGGTATAAAAATGTTAAGGTATTAAGTAAAGCAAAGTCAAAGAACAAGGGAAAATGAAAAAGATAAACAAAGAGGGAAAGATGAAATGCTGAGTATCCCTCAGGCTAAGGGAAGGAGGGGAAGTTCTCAGAGTCAACTGTCTGACAAGGCAGGTGCTGAGCTAAAGCAGAACATCAACAAATGGATTTTGCCTGAAGATGAATTTTTATAACTTTGAAGAGAACAGTGCCACGAGGAAAGGGGGAACAGTAAGAAAGTGGTTTAAAAAAATAAGAAAGCTTATTTAGAAAAGCAAAATAAATACTCTTTGTGGTTCATATATTTCTTGGAAATGGACTTGGAGCACAAACATGTCTGGACAAAGACATTGGTGGAATCAGTGAAGGAAATCAAGCTTTTTCTTGGGGGTGTGAGCTGGGACAAGCCAGGACAGGACCTCCTAATTCTTTTTACCACATTGGAAAAGGTGGGCAACTATGTCAAGGCAGCACAGAAGACTGTGCAGGGGTAGAAGGCAGAGGCCCTTGTTAAGATTATCTTGGATTGAAGGGATAGACCACAGAACACAGTCACAGCAGTGCAGTCAATGATGTTAGAAATTTTCCGTGGAAGCTGATGGAGAAGTGACTCTTTGCTAAGGAATCCAGCAGTGTGTGGCAGTCTCTGTTCAGCAGGTGCAAGGATGCCAGAGATTCTGTTGGAAGTTAAAATGACAGTGACTCCTTAGAGATTCAGACTGAAAAATCACTGTTAGAGAAAAGGCTTTAAGAGTTGGTGAGTGCCAGGCAGTGGTGGCGCACCCCTTTAATCCCAGCACTTGGGAGGCAGAGACAGGTGGATTTCTGAGTTCAACCCAGCCTGGTCTACAGAGTGAGTTCCAGGACAGCCAGGGCTACACAGAGAAACCGTGTCTCGAAAATCCCCCCCCCCCCAAAAAAAAAAAAATTTGTGAGTAAAAAACCTGCTATTGTTATTTGTCTTTCTCCTACTATGAATATATAATATATAAAATTACTTTACCCTTCATGGACTTTATTTCTTCTGAGAAAACGGATTTTCATCATTTGAGAAGATTAAAGCACACACCACTCAAAATTAAAAAAAATACCAGGAAGAGATTCAAAACAGTCCCTGTAGATTTAAGACTTAATTTATATTTTACTTGTCAATTCAAAATAAAATAAAATAAATGGCTAGTGCATAAGGGTCTTTGGAAGAATGATTTTTAGTGAATTATCATGAATAATCACCTCTAAGAACATGCAGTTCTATGCCTGTAATATAATGATAGACGTGAGGACATGCATCTATAACAAGCTTATGGATCTCTTAGAAAGAAACACAATTCTCACTAAGAAGAACCTTGAAAACTGGTCTGTTAGTCATGGAGTAGCTTGAGTGTGGAGCCAGTGCTGTATAGGTGTAGCTTTACTGATAGTATACACATGTTTTATCACCTAGAGCAAGACTTTCAGCTCAGCCTATTTATTAAATATTTCAGAACTATTTTCTTTCTATATGTATGTATGTACATATGTGTGTGTGTGTGTGTGTGTGTGTTTCCCTGTATATATCTGTGTATGTATAGGAAAGCATATATATATACATATGGCTCTATATTATGCAGGCAAATTTATCCATCCACTACTCTACTCAGGTCTACCTGTCGGTCATCTCAAAATGGAAACAGAGATTGATACAGCATTTGCTTCCTATTTCTCTCCTCTACTGTCTCCTGATAACCATGATTCACAGTTTATATCTGACCCTGTACCAATTCTAAGTATTTCACATGAGGGACACTAAGAACATCTGATCTTGGGTGACTCATTTTTTCCCTTAGTGTTTTTGATATACACCTATGTTATATCACATTAATAATTTATGTTATTCCTCCCTATACCAAAGTAACATTCTGCCACATAACCTTACAGAATTTGTTTACCAACTTGTCAGTGGATAGATATTTATTTGGTCTTGGCAAAACTGCTTTGGTGAGCATGTGTTTACATCCACTCTTAAAGCATCTCTAGAAAATGACCTGTGCAAGAGATTATGGCAGAACAAAAATGAGCAGTCTTTGGGGGCGGGGGGTGGTTAGTAGAGGGACAGTAGAGGGAATCTGGTGAAAGATTAAAACTGCATTGTAACTTCAACACTCTTCAGTAAGCAATCCCTTTATAAGACTAACGGAACATCCCTACCCAATATCCATAGATAGACAGATGCTTTTCAATAATGCAGGCCCAATAACTAGAAAAAAAGCAATGTTTCCAGACAAGTAAAGGCTCATTGAAATAAGAGAATTAGTACTGTCCTTTGTCAAATGCAAATACAGCACCTGAAGTAATAAATAATTTCTCAAGACATTCTACTTTCCTTTTCCAAGATTTCTTTCTGAACTTACCTAAGAGCAAAGTAGAGGGTTACACACTTTGTACAAGTGGCTGCATAATGAAGTTGAATGTGCCAAAAAATAAAACGAGCCTTTGAGACCCCTCATGGTGATCTGAGAAGGGGTGTCAGGATTTGACAAAGGTACACATGAATCATGTCCAAGGTAAAAAGAAAAGAAATTGCTATAGCAATTATTTTAATGAAAAGAAACACTCAGTGTCAGGTCTACACATTATCCTATCCAGAAAGCTCACGGATGTCTCAGAGGGTTGTGAATGGATCTTTTGATGTGATGCTTTGTACTTCAGTAAAAGCTTACTTATGAGAAGTTCAAAGTGCCTTCTGTGGCCTTTCTGAGTCCCTTTCAACCCCTTTGTGGGATGGATGGCAAATGTTATTCTCATCTTACAGATGATAGGAAATTTGAAATGCCCAGAGGTTAAATGTGTGTTCCACACTCATCTTTCAGATTTCTAGGGCAGGGCTCAAGGTTTTTCTTCCAAAAAGGGCACATGGTTGGCCTTGTCACCTCCCTGCCCCCTTGTCACAAGGTTTGCATATAATGGTTATAAAAAGAGGCAGGAGGAGGTGGGAGGGAATGGGGAGGTCCCAAAGGGGAGATCTGGAAAGGGGGAAACATTTGAAATGTAAATAAAGTATCAAAAAAAAAAAAGTCAGGAAAAAAAAAACCTCTAGGTAATTAAAAAAAAAAGGCATATTTTCAATTTAGTAATGACAAATGCCCGAGTTAACATTTTTGTTGTTGGATCATAATGATGTGATTTGATTCACAATATGGTGTTATTTTTACATTTGTTTTATATTTTATTTATTGGGAATAATACAACTGTGTTGACATCATTAGATCTTCATAGGTATCAGAGTAACATAGAAAGTTCTCTTTATTATAACTCTCATTTCATTGTCATAAGAAACATACAATAAAGGAACTTCAAGCACAGTCTACTTAGCATATAGCAAAAATATAATGATTTTTAGTATAAAAAAATAATTTTTCCTGAGGTAAAACTTACAGTAATAGTATTGATTAGTACTTTAATTATTAAGATATTTATTCTAGTACCCAGTATCATACTAGGGCACGGGTGTAATAAATACTAGCTGACTATTGAAAGATTACTCTGTGCATTTTTGTTTTATGCATTAAGTTACAAAAGTGGTGTGCTAAAAGTGAGGATAATAAAAGTTAGCACATACATAAAAAAGGATTTATAAAGAACTTTAAAACAACACTCCCACTTCATAATTGTCCTACAACATCCTAGATTATACTAGTTAATAACTAATTATTCATATAATCCTACATTGTATTACACAATAGTCTAACAATGGACGTTGGATATCTCTTTCACACCTAGTGTCTATTTCTTCTATAATAACTTTGAATTTATTTTCTAGTATTTACATTCTATTTAGTTATTGTGCTGGATTTAACTCATTGAGTCAAATCTTTTATGTTTAAAAAGCTAGTTCCTCAAAAAATTTGAAGAGCTATAATAGTTCGGTATATATGTACATTTTCTGTAAAAAATAGAAGATATATCTACAGATAAAGAATGTTTATAATAAAATATAACTATTATATATATAATTTATTTTAACATATAAGGCCATATGAATATAATAAATTCATTTATAATATATATTATACATATTTCATAAAATTTAACATGTTAGATATATAATGTTAGCTTCTCTGAAGTGATTTAAGTCATTAACACAGCCTCTCAGATTCCAGCATTAAAAACCTTCTCTATTAGTGTCTCATTTAATGAATGGCTTTTGACCACCAATCTTTTTAAGCCATACAACTAATTCTGACTATAGCTTCTATTAAATACTACTTCCCAGCAGGCTGTTATCCCAGCATATAAAGATCTATTTCTTGTCTATAATGTACAGGAAAATTTAATTTCTGAAAGTCATAAAATCCAAAGCTATTTTTTACAGTTTGGTAAAGGAAAGTTTATGAATCCACATCCCTCATAGACCTTCAAGACTCCATGGATAAAATCAGAAAAATAGTCCATTCCTGCTCTCTGGGATGTGAATTTTTCAGTGATTGGTAATTACTGGGGAGGAAGATTAAGCATCCACTGAAGAAATATGTTTATCATCATTTCTGTAGAGTTAAATATGCAAAAACTCCTGCTAAATATGAAGAAAAACTGTTCTGTAACTTCGGGGAAGTCATTTTCACTGAGTAGAATTTTCTAATATTGGGAATTTGTGGTTCTTTTGCTGCTTTTTTTAAACACTACAATATTTGAGCAAGAAGAGAATTGTCTCAATATTTTTATATATGCTAATGGGGACTTGAAGAAAATTCTACCTGTACAAATATAGTGTGAGAAAAAACTACCATGCTTCATTCTTCCTGAAGTTTGCTGTTTACTCTGTGGTTTTAGTAGTGTAGCTCAGTTAAGTTCTTCTTTCAAAGCCTAAAGGGATATCAAGAAATCATCTCATCTAACTCTTCCTTATTAAAAGAAGCATCACAGGAAAAAGACTTGCACAGGACAGTACCCTCGGTTATTGGGACGGTATCATGCTTGGATGTAGTAAATAAGCAACTAACTACTACTCCGCTTTCTAAACAATTCTGTCCACATTCTTCTACATTAAGACATCTAGCTTATTAAATATGTGAAGTTTAGGAGGATATTGAGACCAAAGGAAAAGTAAGAGTCATCCAAGAAGAAATGGTAGATTGCTTCTACAATCAGGCTAAGGAGTGAAAAACCCCATTCATCGGTTTCAAGACACCTGGGGTTACCTCCATGAACATGAAGTGGTAGTTACAGCTTTCCTCTACAATAAGGTGCAGGTGTAGAACTTGCAACACCAATGCATGTGTGAACATGACCAATTATTAAATAATGGAAGGGCTCCCTCTCCAGTTCCACTGCAATGGCTATGAAGTTGTTACATAGCATCTCACAAATACAAAAATATAATACAAAATCTTAAGACAATCTGGAAAATTTGCTCTCATATTTGAAAATGTAATGCATGTTTGTCTTAAAATTGTTTACCCCTCTGATGCTTCAGTAAAATTTCAACTAAAAAAAGTGTACTTATACAATTAAGTGATTTTTAGATAAAGGAGATAATACATGTTAATCCTTTGTACTGCTTCCAGCCCACTGAGATTTTGTCCCAAAAGGCTATAAAAGTCCCCCACCTTAAATCTCATGCATATCTTCTTCTTCTGTCTGTTTACCCCATCTTCTCTTTCCAGGAATGTTGGGATAGATTTCTAAAGAAGAGTACACAATGAATATCTTTTTACCTGCTAAAGCCCCATGCTCTGTTTCAGCGTTTTGTAACAAATGGAACCAAATCACATTTCTAATATATAAAATCATGCCACTTTGTTTAATGCCATGGTCCACATTGTCAAGTAATGACTGATAATTAGTGCCCAACTGCAGAAATATGAGAGCTACTCATCATTGGCTATCTGACCCTACAACCCATTTCCTGTCTTTTATGCTTTTATTTTACATAATGTAAAAGAGATGTATTAGGTCAACTAAATTGTCTCTTACAATTCTAAAATTTGAACTATGGAAATAACTATACTCTTTTATTAGTTTTCTTATTATTTTAAGTTAAAACTTGCTCACTTCAACTAAAGTATTCAAATCTGTATACCCAGAGTACTAGTAATATATTCCTTACCTCTGGGGTCCCTGCAAGAAATAATTAATAAATAATATGGAGAAACTTAAAGACAAAAGAAGTTGGAAATTATTGTATTTTCATTATTGCATTTTAAATGGTGATACTGAATGTCTAAGTTTCGCTTACAAGCCAAGTTCAGTTAGTGATTATTAAAAATATTAGTTCTATTTTTACATTTCCTTTTCCTTTGAAAACAAGTTCTCCTTTCTAAATTATTTTTTCCAGATTTTGCTATAAAACTGTTCTACACATCACTAGTGCTGGGGCAGTGCATTTGTAATTTGAAAACTTCATGACACAAGGACAAGCACAATGTAAAATCCTCTTCCTTTCTCATCCTTCCATGATTAATGAGCAATGGGAAAGAGCAATGAAACAGTCACAGGAATCCAGTAGTCACATGCTGGGGCCTAAACTGAGAATGTTCTGTTAATGGGTTTATGTGCTATATCTTAAAAAATGATGCTTTGACATAGAGTAGTATGCCAAAATTATTCAAATGAAATATACATGACAATTAAATACTTCTTCATGAACTTCTGAGATATGAAGCTCCTAATAGTGATATTTTAGACTTTAGCCACATTTGAGGCTCTCCACATCACTCAGTGGCAGAAGACTAATGTTGTCCTTGGCCCATCCATAGGCTTTCAAGTTCAAGCCTTCTTGCCTGCCTCATGTACGGCCCAATTAATTAACTATGGTGTCCCAGAGAATAAATCCTACTTTCATTATACAACGTTTACATCTGATTATGATATCACTGTCATTTACAGTGACATTTTCTCATCTCTAATCAAACTCCTTGGAGTATTTGCCAAAATCTCTGAAAACAGTCCTTTGTTCTCTTTGCTGAATTACACGTGATGATTCACAAGATCTGTAGAGAAAATATTGCTGTGTGTTGATGACCTCCCAACCACTGAAATCTCCAGGTGATGGTAGAGACATTTGCTATGGTCTTCTCTTGTTAATGGCAATACCTTTGGATTAACTTGCCAGCCTTTTTCAGCTCTTACTTGCCCTTAACACACATTTCCAATAGAGTTGTTCTGAGGCAAATAACGCAATGCTATGAATCAACACCAAAGATGTAATACTTGGTTCATAGAGAAATTATACCTGATATACATTAGCATTGCCCACAATATCAAGGTCTGGGAACATTAGGATAAATTGAGGTTAAGCTAGACCTTATCACTTAAAAGATCGCGACCTTGGAAAATTCTAAATAAAGCATTCTCTTTACTGGACCTGAACTTCTTTGACATTTTTGTACCTTCTCTCTACTTTCTTTATATAACTGTTTGCCTCAATCACTTTTATTTGTTTTATTGTTCTGTCATAAAATGGAAGAGCTATGTTTTTATTGGAAAAAAAAACCACTTTATTTGTTTACCTTTCCTTTATGTTTATTTATGGCACGTGTAATATATATGCATTTAGTATATTCACACATATTTGTGTAGGTGTGTGTGACTGTAGGCACACACTAAGGATAGAGGAGATTGTTATGTTCTCTGCTGTATCACCCTCAACCTTATTCCCTTGAGACAAGGTCTGTCCCTAAATATGGAGCACCTCATGCTATGAATACAAACTCATGTGCTCTTGCTTGTGTACCAAGCAAATGGTCTTGTCCATTGAACCATTCCTTCTGCTCTGACTTATTTACTTTCATGTGTATATATTTCTTTTAATTTTCTTTTAGAATTTTAGATATGAGTACTTTATTTACATCATTCTCCCTTCTAACTCCTCTCTCTAATTCTCTCATGTCCTCATGACCCACACCCTCTTCACTCAACTCACTTGTAACAATTATAGCTAAAGAAAAAAAAGCACATGAAGTTGTGTTTATTACCTCTTGCTGTATAACAAAGTAACATAAACCCTATGGCTCTTTTAAATTTAACTAACTAAACAAACAAGCAAACAAATTTCCTGGTCGTACATAAGACGTCAAGGTAAATATAGAAGATCTCTGGGGAAGGTTGGATGAAACCATAGGTCTTGCTGCAGTCTCCATGAACATGTTCATGATGGTTAGGATTCATATAAAACCATGTTTCTCAACCTGTGGGTTGCATATCAGAAAACCTGAATTTACATTACAATTCATAACAGTAGCAACATTTGAAATTATGAAGTAGCAACAAAATAATTTTATGATTAAAGGCTGCCACAGCATGAGGAACTATATTAAAATGTGGCAGCATAAGAGGGCTTGCTTGAGTAAGGATCTGCTTCACAGTCCATGTTGATAGTGGCATTCACTTCTTGTGAATATTGAGTTCCAGGGAAATGGTTTTTTTGATTTTTTTTTTTTTAATAACTACAGAGAGAAAGCTATGAGGAGGTTAGACCAGAAGAATAACAGAATAAGTCCTCCAAGTCTACAAGTTGTCATGATGTATATATACCTCCTTCACCTTGATATGCTAAAGGGTAGTATCAAGCCAATGTCTTATCCAGATTTTGGTACGAGATTATATACCAAGGTGAAAATCAGCTGGTTACAGTCAGCACATGACCTACAAAGATTCTCCATGGTGTTCGTTTGTTTGTTTTTACTAAATTAGTACTAATGACATAATAAATAAATGGCACTTATAATATAGAACATAAATATACAAAGATAATTAAAATAATAAATTGTCTTAGTTAGAGTTTTATTGCTGTGAACAGATTCCTTGACGAAGACAACTCTTTTTAAAAAAAAAAAAATTGGTTATTTTATTTATTTACATTTCAGATGTTATTCTCCTTCCAAGTTTCCCCTCTACAAATGCCTATTCCTTCCCCCATTCCCCCTGCTTCTATGAGGGTCACAGGCCATATGAAACTCAAGAAGAAGGAAGACAAAGGCAATTCTTGTAAGGACATTTTATTGGGGCTGTCTTACATGTTGAGAGGTTCAGTCCAGTATCATCAAGGTGTGAGCTTGGCAATATCCAGGCAGGCATCCTGCAGGAGAACTGAGAGGTCTACATATTCATCTTCAGGAGTCTCTGAGGAGACTGCCTTCCAGGCAGCTAGGACCAGCCCACTCCCACAGTGGCACACCTACTTCAACAAGGTCACACCTCCTAATAGTGCCACACCCTAGCCCAAGCATATACAAACCACTACATAAACCAAACCACAGATGAATAAAAACAAAAGTATTTAGTACTCCATTAAAGGAATATATTAGTCACCATTCAATGGCTGTAAGAAATCATAATAACTAAGGTAATCTTTATAAATGCAAACATTTAATTGGGGCTTGCTTACAATTTTTGAGACATAGTGCATTAATTAGCACAGGGAGCATGGTGATAGGCAGGTCGACATGGAGGTTGAGAAGTAACTGAGAACTTTACATCCTGATTCACTGGTAGCAAGCAGAGAGAAAGAAAAAGAGATAGAAATGGAGGAGAAGAGGAAGGGAGAAAGGGAGGTAGGGAGAAAGGGAGAGAGGGAGAGAGCTGTTCCTATTGTGGGCTTTGGAAACCCCAGCAGTACACCTCCTCCAGCAAAGAAGACGCTGCTAAACCATAAGACTACACCTCCCAATCCTTCTGTACAGATCACCAACTGGTAACTAAGCTTGCAGATATATAATGCTATGAACACCATTATCATTCAAACCACCACAGGGAGGGTTACTTTCCCTCCCTGAAAATAGAAATAATTGAATGAACATCTTCCTAGTGCAAGTGTGCGTAACAGAGCCATATGATGTAGTCAATTCACACAAGCACAAATGTGGGAGCTGAGAAAACCCTTACAGTTCAGTCTGCATGGTACCTTCTGGCACCAAAATGTTAGTCCACAGGGAACAGACTTTCAGGTAAGATCGGGCGTGGGTATCTGTACCTTGAGTGTTTCAGGAATAGTGACTTACCTTTCACTTCTGGGAGGCAACCATGGACAATAGCAATAGCTTGTAATATTTTGAGAATTTAATGGACAACTTTGATCAACAACTCACAATAGGGCTTCTCATGCTGTTGTTGGGGTTTTGTATTGATGGTTTATGGTTATTTGTAGGGAGCACTGTCAGCCCAGGTAGGTAAATTTTACTTAACAATTCATATGTAACGATTAAAGTAAAAGCCCATACATTTGAAAGAAATCAAGGAAGAGTTACATAGAAGGGGTTGGGAAGAAGAAAAAGAAGGATGACAACAATGGAATTATGTTTTAATTTCAAAATAATTTTTAGAAAAAGTAGTTTGTATTTCCTGGTTTACAGAAAGCCAAGAGCAAGATGTTCCTGTGCTCATTCTAACAGCACAAACCTAATAATGCAGGGATCAGTGGTTACATTTCTTATACAGGAAACAAAGCAAAGGAATCCATTCATAGCCAGTTCTAAGTTGCAGAGCTTAGCTGTGAGAATGAGTCTTCATCATGCTGACTCCAAGGAAAGAAAGAATTCTGATCCTTTTTCTGCCTCTGTTTATCCCAAATTTGTACATAACCTTCATTTAATGGATTTGGGAAAACTATCAAACTATGTTCACTTTTGGTTCAGTGGCATTTATACCTTTTTATTAAAATAAATTTGAATTTTAATAAAGTATAAATAATATTCATTTTGTCATTTTATTAGTGATGAGATGTAAGCTTTAATTACTGTTATTGAGGCTGTAGCAACTATAACTGCTGGGTCTCAGAGTTATATCTCATTCAAATGTGCATTTAAATAAAGCATTTATTCTAAGAGTTGAAACATATTTTAATAGTTACAAATAACCTCGAACTTAAGTGTTTCATGATGCATTAAAATGAGTATTTTTAGCATCTGAATTCATCAACATTGATAGAGAATTAACATTGCACATCTCAGCTTGATAGATAATTCAACTGAAAAGGCATTTTCTTCTCTGTAGGATTAGTGTGTTTATATTCAATCTCATAAAAAGGAGAGATCCATAACCAACTGCAAATAAATTCTTTAAAAGTTATTTATTCTCTTTTGTACATGTTGACTATTTGTCATTGTGATATAGCATCATGATGAATAAATTTTGTTTTCCAAAGGACAACAATAAACTCTTCAGGTGATCGGGTCATTTATAAGGAAATATTTTATGGATGGCTTTGGTCTTCAATTATCTATATCTTTGTTTTGGTTTCAAAGCAGTATAAAATAGAAATTGTTCCCAGTATTTAATGGTATTTCACAATTAAGATAATAAGTTAGTGTGGGAAAATAAGTTTTTTTCAAAACATTGAACCAGCCAAATATGGCAATGCAAGATTTCTTCCATCCTTGGAAAATTTTTTTAGCAGTCGGATACCTTAGTAGCAATATATCCTGCTTGTAGAACATGCTGCAGCTCTTCCATGTCACAACAAAGCTGGTGGCCATAAAGTCACTCTTCACCTGAGTATCTTGATCACAGCATGAACAAGGTTTCTACTATGCTTAGAAGCTGTTTGATGAATATGGTTTAATTTTCATAGCAGCTTTAGCAATATCAATGATACTAAACTTTTACAATGAGAAGAGAGAAAAGACTTATGAAACCAGTTACCTAATGGCCAAAGTAAATAAGTAGTTAATTTTGGGTTGTGTACTGAGGAATATGTCTGAGGCAAGAGCTGGAGTTACTGGTAATGATGTTGTTTCAGCTAAGACTTTTATTTGTGAAGTTTATACAGGAGACTAGGGAGAATACTGTCTCCTCTGTGACTCACTCTGATCCATGTATTCCTGGATTCTATGATTGCCTGGAACACTGGATACCAACCCAATTAGCTGGTCTCTTTAAACAATCCATGCATAATGGTTAATAATTATGCAAATATTCATCTCCTGTAAAATATCAGTTTCACATTTCTATTTTTTAGCTGTAAGTCTTGATCTATATTCTGAAGTACCCTGTAGCAATTTAAAGAGACCTTCTCTGTAAATTCTTGTTGCACATTTATCACCAAAAGTTAAATAAAATGCTTTAAATCACAAACAGGCCTGCTATTGGAAGCAGTTAGTTTTTTTCAAATAAGATAGAAACCTGGGGTTAATATCAGCTTTTTATGAGTTACCTTGTAGAAAATGGCTTTCTCAAGAATAATGATGTTCATGCTGATTGTGATAACAAAAGTTCACAGGATTGAGTGAGTCCTGAATTTGTTAGACAACTTTATATATATGGATAGACTCACTCACCATAACACCTAGACAAATTGCTACTCTTGTATTTGTCAGAGCTTCCTAGAGAAACAGAACCAATATCCAGTATGTGGTGTGTATGTAGATAGATGATGTAGATATAGATATAGAGAACATGTATAAAGATATATGGAGATGGATAAATAGAATTGCATTATGTAATACTTTATGTAGTAATAATAGCCATGTATTTCACAATTTGTTCTCTGAAAGTTAGAGACCCAGGAAAGCCTGTGGTATCTAATCCAATCTGCCAGAGCTCCAGAAGAACAAACTGACTATGTGAATCTTGGTCCAAGGACAGTGAAACTCAATGCCTTTCGTAGACAGATGTTATTGTTTATTCAAACCTTAATGGATTAGATGATGCTTGCTGTCTTAGTTAGGGTTTATCCACCAAGGCTGCAACATGGCAGCATCCAAGCAGGCGTGGTGTAGGAGGAGCTGAGAGTTCTACTACTTTATCTGAATAAAGTTGGCTAGCAGAATACAGGCTTCTAGGAAGCTAGGACAAAGCCTAAACCCACAGTGACACATCTCCTAAGATAGGCCTTACCTACTCCATCATGGCTGCATACTCTAATAGTGCCACTCCCTGGGCTGAGCATATACAAATCATCATAAGTTGCCCATTGGGGAGTGGGATGTGGGAAATCTAATGTTCCAATTCCATTGGCTCAAGTGATAATTTCATATATGTAAAGTTCTTTATAAACACACCACAAACATAAGACTATTGTAGTCTGGCCACTCTTTGGTATATTTATAGTATCACATATGCTTGAGCATTAAATCTATTGACTTTCCTATACTGCAGATGATATGACTGAGGTAGAATCTCAGAAAAGATATAGTATTAACTTTTGGCTTCCACTAAAGCTAGTGTTTGTTTATGTTAAAGTCTATTTTTTTGTAAATGTGTTTTATTATTAACCCTGAATTATCTGTACTTAAGCTACAGGGTTGCCTTCTTTGTACTTTTACGTTTTCTGGACTTTTTCCCAACCCAAAATGTTGAAGAACACAAGGAAGATATTCTTATTTTTCGCCTCTTTAAAATGATTATTTATTTACATCCCAAATACTGCTCCCTCTCTGGATCTGCCCTCCCAGAGTTCTTCATCCAACCCCGACTCCCCCTTCAGCTCTGAGAGGGTGCTACTCCTGGGGTGGGGTGAATTTCAACTCCCTAGGTAATCAAATCACTGCAGGATTAGCCACATCCTCTCCCACCAGAGCCAGACAGGACAGTCCTTTGCCACATTATATGCCAGGGAGCTTATACCAGCCTGTTTATGCACTTTGGTTGTTGGCTTAGTCTCTGGGAGCTCCCAGGGGTCCCGGTTAGTTGATGCTGTTCTTCTTCCTATGGGATTGCCATCCTCATTAGTTCCTTCAGTCCTTCCCCTAACTCTTCCATAGGGGCCTCAACCTTAGTCCAGTGCTTGGCTGTAAGTACCTACATCAGTCTTGAATCAGGTGCTGGTAGAATCTCTCAGGGGAAAGCCGTGCTAGGCTCCTTTTTGCAAGCACAGCATAGCATCAGCAATATTCTCAGGGTTTAATGCCTACCAATGGGATGATCTCAAGTTGGGCCAGTCACTGGATGGCCATTTCTTCAGTCTCTGCTCCATTTTTGTGTCTGCATTCTTTTAGACAGAAACAATTCCGGGTCAAAATTTTGAAGGTGGGTTGGAATTCCAATCCCTTCACTGGGGGTTCTGTCTATCTACTGGAGATGGTTGCTTCAGATTCCCTACCCACTGTTGGGCCATTTTGCTAAGGTCACCCCACTGAGTCCTGGGATCCTCTTACATCCCAGGCCTCTGGGACTTTCTATAGGTTCTCCCTACCCCTGACAGCTACATATTTCCATTCATTCTCTTGGTCCCTTTGGGCTTCTCATCTATTTTCCCCGTACCTGATCCTGTCCTCCTTATTTCCTCCTCCTCTTCTCTCTCACCTAGGTCCCACCCTCCCTCTGCCTCCCAAGATTATTTTGTGCCCCCTGCTAAATGGGATTGAAGCATCCTCATTTGGTCCTTCCTTCTTGTTTATCTTCTTAGGAACTGCCAGATGTATCATGAGTATTCTGTATTTTTGGCTAATATCCACTTATCAGTGAATACATACTATGCATGTCCTGTTGAATCTGTGTTACCTCACTCATGATGATATTTTTTCAGTTCAATCCATTTGCCTGCAGATATTCTTAGTCCCATAGCTAATGCAGCACAGTCCTCCTGGTTAACTGACACACAGTCTATTTTGTAATTGAATAAACAAGAAAGTCTAAAGCCCAGGTTTGTAGATTCCAGCTGGTAATTCTGGCTTCTTTCAATGATATAAGCAAAACAAAATAATATAACATAAAACAAAGACAACCCCAACACTGAGGATAACACATACCTCCTGACATGTTCCCTCACATTATCATTTATGGACCCAAGAACTGATTCCCAATGCCTATATACTTCATTATTGTCATTTCTTGCCTGAGATTTCCCATCCATCTTACTAATTTTCCCACAAAGATTAGAGTTTCTGCACTTTTACTTTTAGTTTATCTCTAACACACCAGCTAAACATGGCATGAACATCTGACTTACTTCCAATCCCACTTCAGCTGAGTATTAGAGAATTTACCTGTCTTCAAGAATGTTTTCCCATACAAGAGCTGAAGATACACAAAATACTATTTTTAAAGGTCATGAATATAACTTAGGTTCATTTATAAAATTTATAAATATCTTTACAAAATTCTTCAGAAACAGTTTAGTTACCCACTTACCAATATTAAGTAACATTTGGGTACATACTCAGTGATATGTTTTACATTTTTATACAATTTGGATTGTATTATACAAGCTACAAGAATTCTGGTTTATTTCCTTTATCTCTTAACCTTAATTAAGACTATTAAGATATGTTCATTTGCTCAATATTCTCCTAAAACCACATTTATGATGAATCTTCTGACCTGTGCCACATACATAAACATATAATAGAAGTCGTTCATTGATTTGTATAATACATTTCTTATTTGGTATACCTTAGCTTTTATTTTGAATTTTCAGTGTTATAAATAACTATGAGATAAACATCCTTATAGATAACCATCTTATTATGTTCTTTACAAGACTTGGTGAGGAAAAATTTGTATAACAGAAGCAGGTTTTTGAGGAAAACGTCTTTAATAGTACAAGGATATTTCCCTCAAGCTTGTAGTATGAGGAACAGTGGAAAAGAATTGAAGGTAAAACCACTTGAAGGTTTTACCTTCAAGACTCTTTTCTTTAATTTTCCAGTTTTTCCTGATTCACCTAATCTATTCCACAATCCATCTTTCTACCTGCTTCCATAATAGTGACACATGGAAGCCAGAAAGCCTTCCCTGACCAATTTAAGAATATCTTAAGAATATCTCAGAAAACCATATCACTATACTGAAGAGAATAATGTCATTTTGGAAATTCTACTGGAAAAAGAACCTCTTAGAAAGAATTACTTACTGAGGGAGATTGGATTTCAAAAGAAACGCTTGCTGCATGAGATTTGAGGTTCCCTGCGGATGGTGTAGTGATGTGAGCAGTTCAAGTTCTTGGTGCATCTGGGCTGCTACTCTGGAAGTGCGAGCGTTTGATAGGATGCAGATTTAAATTAGGTTGTCTTTAAGATCCGTGTGAACCACATTTTTATTATTTATTTACCTGCTTATTTTTCTTCATAGTATTATAAGTATCTGAATGTATGAAATGCTTATTCATATCTATCTCCATTGTTAGTATATAGCAGAACAAACATAGTTCTGCCATCAAATAATACATGTATGAAGAAATAAAAATTTGTTATATATCTTTGCTTCTTCAAATGCATAACTTTCATCAATAACTAAGTAAATGATTCTTTAACTTGTTACATGGCTCATAAAATTTCTCCATTGTATACCTCATGTTTTTCTCTTATAAGACACATAATCTAATTTGGCACATAATCTGTACTTACTGACCATATCCCTTAAAGGGCAAACAGAAATGCCCACTTATCAAGTGTATGTTTACATGTCAGAGGTTAATTAAAATTGTGTCTGCTTCTGATTTTTCATATTAGATATCAGTTGCTGGGCATGCTATTTTAAGATAGGGATTGTTGACATTTCATTTCGAAACACTTTTGAAATAAACATAAAGCCATTCTTATCTCAAGTCTTGTTTATATAGAAACTCAAAATCCATTTGAATGAGGGATAAAGAGTCAAATGGTTACGACTCAAATGTTACATTTCAATCCTGATTGATTTGAATGGCTGTAACATATTTTAATGGAAAAATAAATCGAGCTTACATTATGAAACACCACATGGTTGCATGAATACAAATGCTATTCAAGCCCTGCCTTCCCAGGATTTTGTTGATGATACTCATTTTTACAAATGTTTACTTGCTGCTGACAATGTCACCTGTGTTATTTACATTGTCAAGACTCAGAGGCTTCTTAGAAAATTCTCTACAACAACGAACAACAACAAAGCATAGTAACTGACAATGTTAACCTAGACAGCCTAATATCAAGATGGCATGTCTGCTTGGCACCTAGTAAGGGTCTTCTTATTGCACTGTAAGTGGTGGAGAGCATTGCAGACTGATGTAGAACAAGCACAGCAGACAGAGATGCCTTTGCAGCAAAGTCATTTATCAACAAGAGGATTATTCTAGTCATGAGAAAAGAAACTTAGTGAATAATTACTTCTGGAAGTTCAAAGCTACAAAATTATTAATATATGATTTTAGGCATCAAAATCCCAAGACATGATTCTAAGGGATATACTTTCAAATCACAACAGACCTAAACATGTTTTCAACAAAAAGGTTAAGTTTGTTCACTTTTTCAATTCTCCAGTAGCATTAAGATAGCACTGTGGAAGTCCTGCCTTCTAGAAGGGATATCTCCTCTCCCAGTCCTCAGGACACATATACCACACATATAGAACCCATCTCAAATGTTTCCATGTAAATAAAATATGAAAAATAACAACAAAAAAAGAACCCATCTCAAATGGTGGCGTTATGCCTCAATAAGAATTAAGTGAGTCCTTGCTAAATGTTGGTTGTTGTGACGTTATGAAACCAAAGGAATCTCTACTTCATAGACTATATTTTTGTTGCAGTTATTAAGCAATTAACCAACCAAGTTTATGATAGAATGTTGAGTAACTAAGTATTATAATGGGAGAGAAATCAAAATGGAGGAATAGGGCATACATCAGGATGGCCCTTCCATGAAAGGCATTTCATCGGAGGTCTGAACACAATAAATGATCAATTTGTAGATACTTGAAGAGAACTTTGTAGAAAGAGGAGAAAGTCATGTTTAGAAGAGTTTGAACTATGAATTGAAAGGAGACAAACACCTGTCACAAACAGCATAAGATATGTGTGAATATGAGTGAGTGAAATGAGTTGGAAAGAGTGAGCCAGGAAAAAGTCTGCAAACCTCTTTTTCTTAAGAGTCTTAGCCCAGGGTAGACATGTCAAAGCAATAGCAGGATCTGTAGGAATATCTACTAGTTGAAATGCAAAGCAGTATTCATTAACTCTCATTAACTTTTACAAAATACAGCATTTTGATTAATTATGAATATAGGCACTCACACTACTGTAGGAAAAACTGTTACAGCATAATCAATAAACCTTATATTTTATTATAATTGTGTCTTATATTAGTCTTCACATTCTTTAGTAGTTTTAAATTACAGCAGTTATTAGACCTATTATATTGTAGTTTTAATATTGTGGTAGTTGCCTTGCAATATCACTTGTTTTCGTTTTAATTATCTTTCCCTTTTATTGAAACTGCATTCTTTGCTCATACAATATATCCTGATTACAGTTTCCTTTCCCTCTATGACTCCCAGATCCTCCCAAATCCTGTCACATCCAGATTCACTCCCTTTCTGTATTTTATTGGATAAGAACTATGTGTTTCATAATATAAAATTATATATTATTTATATATGCAAATATGTATGATATATATTTATATATTTAAATTTTATAGATGGATGTAAACACACAGAGGGAGGGAACAAAAATTATTTAAGAAGTGTGGATGTTTTTAATACCTGAGTAGTACTTCATTATGTAAATGTACCACATTTTCTGCATCCATTCTTCTGTTGAGAGACATCTGTGTTGTTTCCAGCTTCTGGCTATTATAAATAAGCCTGCTATAAACACAGTTGAGCATGTGTCCTCGTTATATGTTAGAGCAACTTTTGGGCATATGCCCAGAAGTGCTATAACTAGGTTATCAGGTAGAACTATTTCCAGTTTTCTGAGGAACCTCCAGATTGTTTTGCAACGTAGTTTTAGCATCTTGCAATCCGACCAGCAATAAAGGAGTATTTCTCCTTCTCCACATCCTAGTCAGCATCTGTTGTCATCTGAGCTTTTGATCTTAGCCATTATGATTGGTATAAGGTGGAATCTCAGGGTCATTTTGATTTGCATTTCCCTGATGACTAAGGATGTTGAACATTTCATTAGGTACTTCTCAGCCACTTGAGATTCCTCACTTGAGAATTCTCTGTTTAGCTCTGTACCCCATTTTTAATAGGGCAATTTGGTTCTCTGGAGTCTAACTTCTTGAGTTCTGTGTATATTTTGGGTATTAGCCCTTTATTGGATGTAGGGTTGGTAAAGATCTTTTCCCAACCTGTAGATTGCTATTTTATCCTATTGACAGTGTTCTTTGCCTTACATAAGCTTTGCAATTTCATAAGGTCCCATTTGTCAATTGTTGATCTTAGAGGCTGAACCATTGGTATTCTCTTCAGAAAAAAGTACCCGGTGCCATCGTGTTTGAGGCTCTTTCCCACTTTTTCTTATATTAGTTTCAGTGTATCTGGTTTTATGTGGAGGTCCTTGATCCACTTCGACTTGAGTTTGTATAAGGAGATAAGAATTGGTCAATTTGCATTCTTCTACATGTTGAATCAGCACCATTTGCTTAAGATGTTATCTTTTTTCCACTGGATGGTTTTGGCTTCTTTGTCAAAGATCAAATGTCCATGAACCACAATGGAATGTCTAGGAGAAGGACTGAAGGAGCTGAAAGGGATTGCAACCCCATAGAAAAAACATTATCAACTAACTGGACCACCCTGAGCTCCCAGGACTGAAACACCAAACAAAGAGTATACATGGAGGGACCCATGGTTCCTGCAACATATGTAGCAGAAGATTGGATTATCTGGTATCAGTGGGAGGGGAGGCCCTTGATCCTGTGACAGCTTGATGCCCCAGCCTAGGGAGATGCTAGAGCAGTGAGACATGGGTTGATGTATGGATGGAGGTGCACCGTCATAGAAGCAAAAGGGAGTGGTATGGGATGTAGGGTTTCTGAAGAGCATATCAGGAAGGGAGATATATTTGAAATGTAAATGGATAAAATTATTGATAATAAACAAACAATGAAGAGTGGAAGTGAAATAAATGATCTAGGTATTAATCAACATTTTATTAATAGATACAATCCTAGAACATAGCACCAAAAGTAATATATGTGTGAAATGTGAATTTTGTAAAATTTGTGGGGTATATGTGTCTTTGAATTACAAAATAAGACCTTTTTCTTACTGTGGAACATACTCATTTTTAATTATCTTTGAAGGTCAATGGTTAAGGCTTAAGGATTGTTGACAAGAGAAAACTCATGAATCTCTGTAATTTTGTAGTCTTTATGACATAAAACATGCACTTTGAATACTTTCTGATGCACAGACCACAGGGAAGATGTATTCTTTATCTTCACAGCTCATCCTTCAAGCAAGTATTTTGTTTTTGATTTCTGTCTCTTTGGTTCTGCTTGTGGCTTCTGTTCTTCCATCACTGAATTCTGTCCTAATGGCCTTGCTCTTTTATATTTTTCTTGACCCTGAGCCAATGTCTGTACTTAGGAATCTCTCTTCTATCACATCTTTCCCTTCCTAAAACCTTACATTCCCCTCTGTCATGTATTTCCACTAAAATAATGTGAGTATATCCAGTTGACAGTTAGGATATCTTTACAAAGCAATACAGATGCCCAAAGTCTTTGGAAACTAGGCTTGGTCATCCTGGTTCAGCTTCATCCCTGTTTTGAACTGAAGGCCTTTTCATGTGACTGGTGACTTCCTGAATTCCATACTCATTGGCTGACATCCAGTCTTTATCTTATTTTACCCTTGCATATCTATTTTTACAATAAGGTTATTCAGCTCCCTCTGAACTAATAACAAACAGTTCAGTCTCCCAATTCCCTGTTTGCTTTTGTCCTTTGACAGAACACATGTCCCTTTTCATTGGGATACATTTGTCTGTGGAGTTTTAGTAGAGCATTTCTAATCATTTTCCAAGTCCTCACCCAATAATACAGGAATTTCCTCCTCAAGGGCTCCAGCTGCATCTGTGGTCCCTTTAATCTAGTTCTTTACCCTTCCACAGTGAATCATCATCTTCTCTCTCTTGCTCTTCTCTCACCAACATTTTTATATCATACGCACATAAATCTTGTTGTGTTTCAACCAATTGTTTTGTTCTGCACTGTACTGGCAAGTCTCCTGTAAAAATGCAATAAGTCTTAACACAATGTTTTGAACAGAGTACACTGCTATTTAAGAATGCTGTCAAGTAACTATGTGAATGAATGAAAGGATGGATAGAGGATCGACCTAGTGAAAGATGAAAAGTTCTAGATTTCTGCCAACTATGACTTAAAACTTTAACCTATCTGAGTATTCATCATGCTGTAGCTTTTCTGTTATATGTTGATGAAATGTTTCATTGCATTCATGTCGACATCAGTAAAAACTGTTAAATGGTAGTTAAAATATAATTCCTAAAGATCTATATTTTGCTTATGTTAGATAGAGTTGTAGTAGCTGATTATTTTATTTATTCCATTTGTTAAATTCTTCTTTTGAGCTATAGATTTATAAATAGTGATTGATGGTATAACATGTTTTGTTATTAAAAAACTATATATCTTTTCAAAATAAATAGATCACTTTGCTATTTTCTGTGTCCTTTACCATCCTCAAAATAACTAATGGTTTTCCTGTTGAAGTTGAGGCCTTCAGTTATGTAATAATCATGTAGAGCAAAGAAGAGTCAGATGACAAAGTATGACAGCAGAGTCAGTTAGCTTCCAGCAGTTCATCAGCAAGAACTAATCAAGCCCTTCTTGTAAAGGCAAAAGGTTCACTATCCTGCTCATCCTCTCTATGGAGCCTGGGACTGCCTGCCAGCTTCTGTTCTGTTTCTCTGGTTGAGTGAATGTGTTTATCTATGTGATCCTTGACACAGACCATAAGTTGGAAAAGGCTCACATCTGTGCAGTAATGTTTGAGCATTACTGATAAATAGACCTGAGCGTCCACAAATTATTGCTGATATTATAGTTTTGAATGCTGTGGCCATCTTTCTTGCCTCCTAATAAATGTCCTCTCACCTTTATCTGAAGCGGTGAGCTCAAGAATGGAGAGGAATATCTGAAGAGCCTTGTGCCGATGTCTCACACTACTGTATATGCAGAAGCAGAACCTGGTGACCCCCTAGAGCAATCAACTTAAAATCTAAAACAGGAGTAAAGCAAATTTTCAATTTTCACCAAATCATCAATGTCATGGCATGAACACAAAGCATATTAACCCAAGGAATTTTCGTCCATATGGAAAACAAATGTTTTTAATGCACATTCACAAAGCTGCATATTTTACCCACACTAGTAACATTTCTAAACAACTGAGCAACTTCAGGGAAAGACCTTGAATAAAATGTAACTAATAAGTACCAAACTTGGAGCTAACTTGTGCCTTGGGGGGGAGGGGAGTATAATTCAGAACACTTGAAAGTTTCCTGTTAGTAAAATGTGAAGAGATTAATTTAAAATTATGAGACACATTTAGCTAATCTTATTGTATTAGAGAACAAGGGTGAATCCTTAGTCAAATGTGTCAGTTCAGTGGGTGTAATTCAGGAACCCTCTGTGGAAATTAAGTCATTCAGGACAATAACAGAGGAATTGTTGAAATTCTTACCCAAATTAGGTGAATTTAGGTGCCTTATTTCTGTAGGTTGTTGTATTTAGTATATTGTAACAAATAACCATAGCTAACAGGCCTCAGGCAAAAGAAATTTGAGTCTGGCTACAAATCTGAATGCTCAAAGTCTGAAATCAAGGCACTAGCAAGTTCATGTATGCTATAGAGAACCAATGACAGTCATTCTATGGCTTCTCAGCTTCTGTGGGAGGATAGATCTCCTTGGCATTCTCTGGATTGTGATGGTATTACTTCAGTTTCTGTCTTTGTCTTGCATGGCTATCATTCTGTTTTTCTCTCTCCCTTCAAACATTCCTTTCTTTAAAAGGACATCAGTCAATGGATTTGGAGCTCATAGTTAGTATGACTGTATTTTAGCAAATTCCATTTTCAATGAGCATATTTCTACATTGGGTCACATTTTGAGGTTTAGGGTTGACATGAATTTGTGAAGGATATTAGTCAATAAAGAAATGATATTTCTGTATTTTTAAAGTAGTAATCAGTTGTATAGTAGCTCAAAGCCATCTTTCTCAAGTGAATTATATGTTTTCTAAGTAGGTAGAAACCAGGAAACTATACTCACACTCCTAGAACTATGCAAACAATTTCATACACACCTTTCCTGGGTATCCACACCTCTACCTCTCTAGAGCTTCAACTCTCGCATAACCTGTCTCTATCCCCCCATACTCACCTGCAGCTGTTTTCTGCCTTGAAATCCTCCTCGTGTATTTCCTCCACATATACACTTCAGTCTGGCTATTTATGCTTGCCTTGGGCTTCCACACCCTTGCATTTTCATCTGATTTGTACTTCCGAAGAAAAAAGCTTCCTCACATTTGCTCTGAACTGGCCATTCTCTTTCTATCTCATTCACTAAGCATCCTCTTTGCTTTCACCAAATAGCTTAATTAGCTGTTCATATTTCCAGTTTCCCTGAATATGTAGAAAGTTATTTTAAGACTGGGAAACTATATATAACACATAAAAAGCACAGGCAGCTCTATGTAAACAAATGAATAAACAGCTAAATGAGAGTTAAAGCACAGAACTAGGCACTGAGTGGTAAATGGAGCAGGGATTTTGATCAAAAGCTGATATGTTTACAAATTACCCTATTTCCAAATAACCATCCTAATTACAAAGGAGAATTAAGTGAAATGCATTAAGAAATGGGCAGCTTGAATTATGATACCTACCATGGTATGATCTCTCAAGAAGATTGTTATTACCTTAGATTTGTTATTCCAGCTGGGTATTTAAGCAGAGGCATTGTTTGAAGAGATCCATAAGTTAGACATTGGACACAATGATCTTGTGAAGGAAATTTTAACAGAAGGTAAAAGCAAATGAATGGCTATAGCAATATGATGAAATGCTGGCTTACTCATTTCCAGTACGCCATTGCCTATCCGGTTAGGTTCCTTAGAGAAATCCAAGCAGAAGTCAGAAGGAAAGTAAATCTCAGAGACCTTATGTGCTGGTCCAAACAGAATACAATATAGGAGAATAAGAGGCAGAGCATGCTCAGAGCTGTCCACCAGATTTTCTCGTCAGGAGAAACCTAGAAAGGAATCAGCATAAAGTAGAAGGATAGTACATAGATAAAGAACTGACCACCCATGGCTAAGTGACAGGAAGAGAAAATCATACCCACAAATGGATAGATGTGTGACTTAGAAGAGAGACACTGTACAGATCTAGGGTAATCCAATAGAAACAGAAGAAACTTGGACTTGAAGATGGCGATGGTTATGGGATTTGAATCACAGTCCAGGGAAGGAGAGAAGTCAAAATGAGCTCTGAAGGGAGTGCTCAGTACTTCATCTGGTAAAGGGAATGCTCAGTACTTCATCTGGTAAAGGGAATGCTCAGTACTTCATCTGGATAAACTATGTGCATATTTGCATTTCACTAGTATGCTGCTTAAGTTGTTTCAGTGTACAGCTACTGATATTGTCCTCTGCAAGATGGGTCTATTTTGTATATCCTGGTGTATTCATTAGCAAAGACAATATAGAAAAATTTAAAATACAGACCAAAAAGTGACTACATTTTTCTAATATGGTATGGTCCTGATATCCACTAGTTTTATTTGATATTTTACAAATGCATCAGTATAAAATTGATTGGAAGGAAAAATATGGGAATTCTTATAAAAATGTTGAGAAGCCATTTTCTATAATGTCTATATATTTCTGAAGTGATATAAGCAGTTACTAGTCTACCTGATCCTCCAGCATTTTGATACACCTTTATAGTTTTGGAATACTCATCCTAGGGCATGAAACTCCACATAAGTTCATCAAAGAACTAGAAGGGACTCGTGTTGTTAGCTAGTAACATATTTTAATGTCAAAAAAAATAAATAAATAAACCTCTTACAAGATTAACTACTTGATTGGAAATCACAGACAGGAACTTAACAGAAATGAATAAACATACATAAGCTAATGTCTCAAAAACAGAATAGACGTAGCTAAAAAAATGCTCACTAGTGTCATTAAAGAGATAATAGTTGTTAAAAATTATCGTGGCAGATTTTTATGCTTCCAAATTTAGTCAGCCTTTAAAAATGGAGTGATAAATGGTGCAGCCTGAGATTAAAGTATAAAACTGAATTTTCACATTTAAAGGGCACTGTGACACTCCATTGAGGGACACATGCCCTGGCTAGAGGAACACATATCCTAGTTGGAACTATTGACTCTGTCTTAAGGAAATCAAGCCTCTGTCATTGTAGGTTTGGGAATGTACTAATGATTTTAAATGTTAGAGACATAAGGTGACTAACTGTGGTTATCACATTGACATCCCAAGAAAGTGGGAACTTAATTGAGGAATTGCCTCAAATCAGATTTGCCTGGGGCATCTCTGTGTGATATTTTCTTAATTGTTGATTAATCTGGGAAAATACATCCTACTAAGGGCAGTGCTTCTCCTGGCCTTTTGATTGTGGCCTGTCTATGATACCTGAACATGGTTTATGGAGCAAAACAGTAAGTAGAGAGAGTTCTGGATACTCCATGCTACAGTTCTTGCCTTGAGCTCCTGTCCTGGCTTCCTTTAATGATGGGCTGTACAGGAGACTGAAATAAACAGTTTCCTTCCCATGTTGCTTTTGGCTACAGTGCTTACCACAGAATATTTCTAAAACACTCATCCTCATGTAAGCAACGTGGTCTTTATGACCCAACAAAATTTTGTTCTTGGTGATAGCTTTTGCCAACCAGGCAGCATACACCTGCTGATATGAGGCCCCCAACACATATACAGCTGAGGACTGCCTGGTCTGCGTTCAGTCAGAGAAGATGCATGTAATCCTCAAGAGACTGGAGGCATAGAGAGTTTAGAGGTCTGGTGCAGTGAGGGATGGAGAATGGGGTCATCCTCGTGGAGACAGGAGGTGGTGAGGAGGTATGGGTTGGGGAACAGTCAGAGGGTGGACCAGGAGTGGGATAAAATCTGGAGTGTAAAAAAAAAAAAAAAAAAAAATTAAATATTTTTTTTTTTTAACAAAAAAGGAAAGGAAAAAGAAGATGGATGTATACCAGCTTCACGGCAACACTCTCAGTGCTACTGACAGACTGAAACTGTTCTCGGCACAGTATTTGTTACAGACAAGCCTATGCAAGCATTTGTGGTTATACTTGATTTACCTAAATAATTGAAATTAGTTTCCAACTGCGAAATATAAAATTGAATCCTTCTGAATGCCCTGAGCTCTTTCTAAGAATGGGATATGTTGCCAAACTGACAATTTGCAAGAAACCTTAATCATATTTCAGAGTAAAGCCTGGTCTAGCCATGCTACTGGTTTATACAAAATATTTTAAGCAATCAGTAACGAAGTAATTGGCTCAACGTCACATATTAAACTACTTTAGAGTAGCTATAATGAAGATTCCCTATATAAAATCTTTGAGTATTTTACACAACACCTGAAGAAGTTTCTGAAAAATATTTGTTCATTTTGTTGTGATTCTCCCAGTACAGAGCAACTCTACCATGTTGTTCAAACCAATTAGTTGTTCTGGAAATAAAATACCCAGGGTCCCCTTATGGTCACTGGCCAGGCATTACAGAGGATCACTCTGTTTCAAGATATTTCAACAATTTTGTAATGATTGTGACATGAAATTCTAAGAAACATGAGTTAACCTTAATAATAATACAAAACATATGAAAGGAAGCTACTGGCAACTTCAACATGAAAAAACACACAAACAAAACAAAACAATCAAACAAAGGACATCTGAAAGTTATTTCTAAGTCTAAAGGCAGCTTAGATTCTTCTAATAAACTTTAGATTTTTAATTTTCACTCTAATGCTATGTGACAACTAAGAACTCATTAGAAGGCACGATCATTGTTCTTATTCCATGTACTTGCAAAGCTCATGGAGCTATGGGACAGGCTCTGCCTCTACACACAAGTTCTTCATAGCTACCTTACACAGCCCTAGTGAAGATACGTACATGTGGTACTAAGCAACCTAGACCTGTATGATGGTTACACAGTGCCTGACAGAAGCAAGCTCAGGAATGGAAGGGGTTATTTCAGATTACATTCTAAGGGTGCAGTCCATCATGGTGGATAAAGTGTAGTGTCTGGAAATAAGGCAGCTACTCACATTATATTCAGAACCAGGAAGCAGAGTGAGATGGATACCCAGACTCTGCTCTTTGTATCCCTTTTTATTTAGTCTAGGATAATATCCCATCTGATGCTACTGCCCACCTCAGTTAAACCTCTCTAGAAACACTGTCACAGATATAACCAGAAGTTGGTCTCCAAGGAGATATTAAGTCCCAGCTGACAACATTAACCATCTCAATATTTAAACCACTGACATCAGGAATAAGGCCATGGCTCTACCAGGATCAGCTGCATATTCCTCCATAAGCAGAAAGAGAGGACTCATTAAGAAGTTTTCCATGCGTAATGATGTGTCATTCCATTGACTACTATCCAAAACAATTATTTATGTCCCCAGATAACTGTATTTTTTAATGTCTTCTTACAAATTCAATAACCAATGGCTTTCAGTTTGGGAGCATTTCTTTCATTGATTTCAGTGAGCTCAACTGATTTAAGAGAAAGAAAACTAATCCAGAGTGAGCATCGGCATTTTGTCCTTATAGTAAATAGTTCACGTTATTGACTCTGCTGAGCAGTCTGCCAATGAAGTACTGCCCATTGCATTTTCTAAAGGACTTTATGTATTTTTAGTGACATATCTTATATCCAGGATAGTGTGATCATAACACTTATGAAATATACTAGGTCATTTTGGCAAAAGTATGTAGTTATTAATAATTATATTAAATCAATTATTATAATCCAGTATATTCTATGATTATGTGTGCCAACTCTTTATTGTGGATAAAAGAATTCAGACATAAAAAAATATCTCTCTCATATATATATATATATATATATATATATATATATATATATGTGTGTGTGTGTGTGTGTGTGTGTGTGTGTGTGCACTTGTTATCTATCAGGAGCATCTAGAGTTTGTTAGTGTTAGTAGAGTCAAGGGAACAGTAATGGTCTTAATGATTTTTCAGAAACCTCGGAGCATAATGGTAAGACTTTCCTATAGAAATACTGATCTTTAAACTTTTTTTCCACTTTGATAAAAATGTTTACTCTTCCAGCCTCTTGTTAGAGAGATCCATCTACCAATTAGGAAAAAAATCTTTTACTATGCATGGTACCTAACAGAACCTTCCTCTTAGCCTCAACATTCTCAAGCACTGTAGGGTATAAATGTCTATTTTCTAATAACTTGCTCTATGACATGATTTTGTTGTGGATGACTGAACTATATAAGGAACTACATAAATATCATCATAAAGTGCTCCTAGAACCAAAAGTATTGTTTAAAGATGGGGCAAGGCAGAGAGTAGGGAAATCTGTATAGCAAAGAAGAGGAAGGAGGAGGAGGGGGAGGAGGAGGGGGAGGAAGAGGAAGAGGGGGAGGAGGGGGAGGAAGGGGGAGGAGGGGGAGGAGAGGGAGGAGGGGGAGGAGGGGGAGGGGGAGGGGAGGGGAAGGGGAGGGGGAGGAGACAGAGAAGGAGAAAGAGAAGGAGAGGAAAATCAATTGTCCTCATCTTAATTCCAGATGGATAAGTTGGTGGTTATAGGGGTCTTTGTTCTGTAAATTATGATATAAAATGTGAGTAAGGAGAAATTGCCAATAGTAAGTCAAAGAATATGGGTGCATGGAAATACCTCAACCCATAGAAGATAAACTACCCAGTTTCTATCAACTCTGGGAAGTATGTAATGTAAAAGTTTGAAGACTGAATTTGGGACAAGACTCAGAAAGAAATCTCATTTGTTTGTCATTTTTTATTTTTAGCAACAAGTAGAACACTATATATGCAGAGAATAGAAGAGCACTATTGTGCATGCTTTGCATCTGTCTGTGTAGATTTATGTGTGGTCTGAGCTACAAAGGGGAAAAATAGTGTATCTGACAATTGATATGCAAAGCAGGTGAATTTCTTCTGTGCTTCTGGAAGAAATGACAACTCACTAAATAGCCAACAACAGCACAAATTCTTTTTACTGTTCTACAGGCCAAAAGTCTAAACTAGGTTTACTGACTGTCTTTTTAACTGAGCTTCTAGAATAAAGTGGTTTCTTCATTGTTATTGTTCATTATCTTTGTTTTTGTTTTTATGTTTTTTTGGATTTTACAAACCACTTACGTCCTTTGATTCATAACCATTCCTACATCTTCAAGGCCAACAGCATAGCTTGTTCCCTCTGCCTCTAACTCTGTCTCTTTGTGTCCCTTTGTCTCTCTATCTGTATATCTCTGTATGCTTTTCTATCTCTATTTTTCTCTGTCTCTCTCTCACATGCTCTATCTCTCTTTCTGTCTCTCTGTCTCTCTGTCTCTGTATCTCTGTCTCTCTCTGTCTCTGTTTATCTCTGTGTGTCTCTCTATGACTCTTCCTTAGTCTCTCTTTATCTCCTCCTCTTCTTTTCCTCCTTCTCCTCCTCCTCCTCCTCCTCCTCTTCCTCGTCCTCCGCCCTGTTAACGAATTGATATTTGACCAATACTTATTAGGATCACTGACATACAATCTGTCCTACCAGATCGTTCAAAATAATTTTTTGACCTATAAATACTTAGCTAGGCATGAGGCTTTAAACTCACCTACCCTAGAAGCTGAGGCAGGATGATTGCAAGTCAAAGGCCAGACTGGCTTATGGGATGTTTTCAAGACAGGTGTGGATGACTTGTTGAGACCTGCTTTTAAAAACAAAATATTTAATCTCATATACAGAGTTTTGTTCTATTATTGTTTGTTTTGCTATGTTATAGAATCCTGTAGAAGTTCTGATGACTCATACAATGATGTCTTTCACAAACTAGCATTCTTCTTGTACAGAGGTTCAAGCCGAGAAATTCTGGCTACTATGTCAGCATCCTGAAATCACTTCACTATAGAGTGACAAGAGTTTGACAAGCTTGAATAACTTATTTTTATCATATGTTCTTTTCTAAGTATCTGTATATGGCTAATATACAATACTGAAAATAAAAACAACCTTGTCCTTCATTCAAACAGAGTACTGTCCTACAAGATACAGGTTTGCTGGTAATGCTATCCAAATATCAACTAAGTAAAAAGAATTGTGTCTTATGAAATGCACAATGTGGATAAAAAAGAAATCCATTTAAAAATTACTACAGGCCATAGAAGACTTCATGATGCAAAGATCAGAAAGATGAAACATTTATATAGTTATATTCATATAAATAATATATGTGAGAAAATTTAAAGTATTTTAATATTGTTTATGAAATTAAATGATGTCTAATTCTAGCATGATGTTGTATGTTTTCTCCTACAGTCCAGGCTTCTTAAAGTGACAGAACATTACATTAAAATTAGAAATTTGAAATATTATTTTTTTAAAGGAGTAAAGTATAATGTTACTTTTCAACTTTGAATCAATAGAAAATTTCTAATCTCTGACACTATCTATGATGTGCCACTGTATGTGAAAATGGGTATTAGATGTGTTTTAGAACATAGTGCCCTCTCATGGGAAAGCATTAAGCTTATTGAAGTTCTGCTTTTTATGTCTTTCTTTTTACATAAGGCCATGCTACTGTTGGAGAAAGAGTGAGGCCAAGTTCTTAAAATATGACAGAAACTGTAAAGCATTTAGGATAATTTATATTCAGTCTTTCCATTTATGCTATTGTGGATTTTACATTAGCATAGATGATGTGAAGGACATTGCCAATCCTGAAATACAATTCTAGATCTTCTGTTGCTCTAAGAAACCTGTCTAGTCTATATTTAGAACAATTGACTCAGGAGAAATAAAAGCAGGAGTCAGGACTCTCTCATCAATGTTTGATATGATAGATTCATCCAAATGCTGGTCAGCTTTGCAGTGAGTGTTTCCATGGGCAACACGTTTAAGAACTTCATATAAATAAGAGAACAGGAAGAAGATATACTGTATGGACAATCATCTGTGGATGTTCCATTTTACTCATGTGCCTACCTACTTTTAGACTTTGTTGATTTATATCTCTGACGTCTTATCCTTTCTGTCCTGTAATATTAAAATGCATACACAATTAGCTTCCTTCCACAGTCATCTTTCTCCCTTCTTATTCAGTAGATCTATTGCTGCAACAGATTAGCCAACATAATACCCTCACTAGTTAGTTCAATGTCAAAAAGTTAATGTTATCAACTACTCATTAAGTGATGGCCCCTATGCTATGGTCTTGGGTTTCCAGCATTGTTCTGCCCCAAGATAACTCATTTTCATTTGTAGTCCTAAAGACAAAAGAAGCAATAGAGAATTATGCTAGAGTCCAGGACTAGATGACATCAACATTGAAGCAGAGGATCTAAGGATACAAGAAATAAATAATAGATAGCAGTCTAGTCATTTAACACTTTCTCATAGAGCTACCTATGGCTATCATCTCTCTGTCAATCATCTAAGTCTATCTGTTCTATCTGTCTGTCTGTCTCTGTATTATCTCACTATCTTTTATCTAATCATCCAAAGCTTCCCATTGGCTAAGTGATGACTTCAGTCTCTGTGGGAGTCATCTTTTCTGATAAGCACCTTGAAGAAATAGTTAACCTTATGGCAGCAAGACTGGCTAAACTTCCAGACAGTCAGAGAGCATTTTGCAGGCTATCAAGCTTCTGTGTTTGCTGACTGAATACTCTGTTCAGAAGGGCAATAGTTGTCTGTTGAAGTAACCACATTTTAAAAGCCAAATCATTTTACCAGTGAAACATATTTCTAGGAATCCTAAAATTATCCTTAAAATTTGCAATAGCTATCTCAAAGATGTAAACTCTTAATTTGGATACTTCAGTCTCTCATCTGCTCCTCGGTAGATTAGAGCTGATAACCATATAGGGTTATCACATATATCCCTGTGTGTGTGTATGTGTGTGTGTGTGTGTGTGTATCATACACTGTGTGTGTGTGTATACATGTATGTGTGTGTATATATATATATATATGTGTGTGTGTGTGTGTGTATAGTTATCATATATATATAGATTGATAGGTAGATAGAAAGATAGAATATTCAGATAATCTCTCTTCTTTCCTTAATCTTTACTGCAATCATCCTTACAAATATACCCTGTGCGGTTTGCTTTACTAACCTCATATCTGCTTCTTAGTGCAGTCAAATTAGTCATCAACACTAAGAATCACTATTCTCAAAGCTTAATGCCATTATACCCTCTCTAGCTAAGCACAAGTCTCTCATTCAAACTCAGCTGAAACTCATATCTATTCTTTGGTTTTATCTACATCTATACTAATCTAAATAATTCACTCTACCTCAAATTTACCAAATAAATACTTACTCGTATCTCTTCCTTGTATCATATTCAAACAATTTCCAAATCCAATTCCATAATCTATTATTTTCATGATAATCTTGAATGTGCATTTTAAAAGTCTGTTAGTTAGATTAGTATTTTATCATGAAATTCTATTATCTTCTAAAATCAAGGTCACAGGGTTTGAGAGCACAAAGAATCTATACTATGGATTTTATCTTGAATCCCTATACACTAATTTTTATTGACAACCTATGAATTTAACATGTAGCTAAACACTTGATACAAATTATAAATACAGAAAAGTGATAAAAACTTGGATTTTAATGGCAGTTCTACATTTGGCTGCAGACAAGTTAAATCAACTCCATACCTCAGTTTTGTCATATGTTAAAGAAGACACAATAAGAACTACTTCACAGACTGTGGTAAAGAATGAATAAGTCAATGTAGTTTTCTTTGTCTTATAGAATGCAGCTGGGCAGTAGTGGCGCACACCTTTAATCCCAGCACTTGGGAGGCAGAGGCAGGTGGATTTCTGAGTTCGAGGCCAGCCTGGTCTACAAAGTGAGTTCCAGGACAGCCAGGGCTACATAGAGAAACCCTGTCTCTAAAATCCAAATAAATAAAATAAAATAAAATAAAATGTTTACTTTGAATATTGATTATCACTACAATTAAATTTATAGGATAATCTAGTCAAATTTTATTATCCTTTTCTGCATGGGGGAGGAAATATCTGAAGCACAGTTATTCCATATGTTTGTACCACCATTTCAGCTGAGCTTTGGAAAAATCATTGAACATCCTGACGACATTCTCCATGGATATTTCATGCTTACCATAAATGAAACTACTCTTTGTTTATATGTGATATAAATTAGTCCTCATATACTGAGACTATTTGTGACTCTGTGGCATAGTCTACAACTAGAAGATATGCAGTTGTATAGAAAGAAAGAAATGGATAGTGATGTCTCATTTAGAATCTGTATCAATTGCTCTTCAGCTGTATAAAAAAATCACAGTTAAAAGAGATAACTGTTTTGAAAGTCAAATGACACCTAAATAGGTTACAGCATGTAGTTAGTACCCAACATAAACCACTCTTTCTTTTTTATTTAAGTAATTTGCTTTCTTGGAAGTTACTGGGAACAATGCAACAAAGAGGGTTTTAAAATGCACACTACATAACCAAAAATATGGGCCATAATTTATATTTCAAGAGCACCTTCAAAATACAGAAATTTGCATGTATATTCTGCATGAACACCTGTTGTCATAATCAAAAATGACATTATTGTCCCATATTAAAATGTCAAAATGCTCACATGGTGTTTGACAACACAAAATGGCAATGTGTAGCTGAAATTCAAATACAATTTCTCTGATTGTTAACCAAAGCCTGAAACTTACGTTTTAATATAACTGGCATATCCTTGTTGCTCAGCTTTTAATTGAATTGATTTTTTAAGGTTCTTAAAATAGTATTATACAGTTTTAGTTTTAGTCAGTCTCCAATGATAAGTGATAAATTTTGACTACTTTTTATAGGTGATCCCAGCCCATCTCATTCATCAAGCCTGTTTAGAATTTTAAAGAATGTTTGAGATTCATTTTAATTTCCCATTAACAACACATCATGGAAGGATTTGAGGAAATAGGATTGGCTACTGTGGGTTGAAAGTGCAAGGATTGGAGATTAGATCTCCTTTTTTTGGATTCTTGGGTAGAATACTAAGAAGCCTTGTACAGATAGTACCAAATTTTATGCGTATGAGGCATTGGTGCAATGGAAAGCAACATAGTGTTTTGGAGTTGTTCTTTTGTTTGTTTGTTTGTTTGAATTCAAAGTTTTAGATAAACTACACCTTGAAATGTATATTGAAAATGACTTGCTATAATATTTCTTTAATTAAAAATAGTAACTAGAAGGTAAATATTAATTATTGTATACAAGGAAAGGCTTCATTTCCATGTCTGTGCCTCAGCAAATAATCAACCCCTGGCTTACCGCAGCCCTCGCGGCTTATTTTTAATCTGCTGTCTCTTTCTCTAGATTAATTTGAATATAGGAAATCTTACCAAGGGAGAATGCAATTCAGAAAGTAGATTTGAAAACCATAACTCTCCTTCCATGCTGGATTTGGTAGTTTAATAACAACAGCAGCTAAGTATAAAAATTCTCTGAAGGATTTAGAAAGGAAAAAAAAAAAAAAAAAAAAAAAGACACAATTCCCAGTGAGCCAACCATCTTTTCTGGGCAGTTAATTTACTTCAGGTGACTTTACTTCATGTTTCTTGTCTGGGCATCCCAGTGTAGTCTGTTTTACTGACAGCTTCCCTGTCACCAATTGTTTAGGTATCATTCCATATTCAGGCGCTATTGTGTCAGTCTCCCAAAGCCACACACTTGAGTTTTAAATAAGCGTTGACAGTAAGTTGTCAGAGGAAGAACCTATTCCAACTAGTTCAGCATTTGAGTATGAACAGTGTTCCATTTATACATGCAAAGATAAAAAAGTGAATAATTATATTATTTTTAGTTTATTATACTTAAGTTTTGATTCACAAATTGGAATATTATATTTGATGAAGAATTATAGTCATTTTCTTTAATTAATTTAAACATAATTATCTAAAGGTTTATCAGATACCTACTATATCTTCAACATTGTATATCACAGACAGAAAGATAAGGAATATTTCAAATAGCTTTCTTACTTTTCTGCAAGTAACAGACCTGTTGTGAAACTCAAGTACAGAGAGAGAGAGAGACAGAGACAGAGACAGAGAGACTACTACTGGATAATCCAAAGATAATAACAAAGGGACATAATTTATGTCTTTATGTAACTACTGTTTGAGAAATTAGTGTATCTTTGAAATCTGCCATGAAACAAATTACTGTCTGTATATCAACTAGCACAAGATTTTTCTTGATGAGTTATACTCAAGCATATGCATGTATTTATGTATATCATATATATACATGTATATATATATATATATATATATGTCTGTCCATTTATAAACACACAAACACACACACACTTACACGCACACACACACACAGATATATAGATATAGATATAGATATAGATATAGATATAGATATAGATATAAAACACAAAATATTATTTTGAGGTCACTCATCCATATATACCTTGGTTCTTAATGAATGGTTTACATGAGTAAGTTGCATGGTTAGCACAGAAGACTTTATAGTAAGAGATCCCATGGAGAAAAAAGATAAACAGAAGAGAAGAAATTATAAAGTACCAGAAAAAATATAAAAATGAAAGCAAACTCAGAGGGTGAGAAAGGGATGATGGACCACCAACAAAAGAGTACACATGGAGGGACCCATGGCTCCAGCCGCATATGTGTTGGACATCAATGGGAGGAGTGGCCCTTGGGCCTAAGGGGGTACAATGCCCCAATGTAGGGGAATGCCAGGGCAGGAAGGTGGGAGTGGGTATTGGGGGTAGCACCCTCATAGAGGCAGGGGGTTTCCAGAGGGAAGACATGGAAAGGGGGTAGCATTTGAAATGTAAATAAATAGCCAAGAAAAGGGAAAAAGGAATAGAAAACGGGGGAAGAGGGAGGTCATTATACATGATAATTCTGAAGATGTGACTGTGAATATATTGTTTGTAGAAAACTTAACAGTGATGAGAAAATCTTTCAAAGACTTCACTGATCTACTTTATGTGTCCTAGGAAGAGAATCTGATGACTTTTTACCCACAGTCCCAGAATCCTGAAAAGAAGGAAAGTCAGTTGGAACTGTGTGTTAGTAGAAAAATGATCAAAGTCCCAGAATCCTGGAAAGAAGGAAAGTCAGTTGGAACTGTGTGTTAGTAGAAAAATGATCAAAAGAAGTTGAGCCATACAAAATGGAGGAAGGAATTAGAATAAACAAGGCAGGATGAAGTTCATAATACTTTCTTTAATAACTACTTGATGCATTTTCAATTGGCAGTATGAAATAAATATTTAAAAGATGGAAATAGGAACTGATTGAAACAGGCTCTCTGAAAGTTCCTGTCATGTATTTATTAAGAGGCATGTTGCTTTTGAAAAGCACCCTGGTGTCACACTGATGATTTAGTGGCAAATGAGCCTTAAAATAATGGATGCTGACAGAGATGCTAACACAGAGACACTTACAGTTGGAAGCCACATTGCCTAGGAAGGGAGCCTTGCAAGAATTTGTCACAGCAACACAGCTGCTGTGCCACAGCAAATAGGCATAGACTACTCTGTGGTTAGGTGTCTTTCGGGCAAGTGGATGCTTGTTTGCATTCCTTGTTCTTAGTTTAAAATAGATGCATTTATTATAGAAAAGTTAGCAAACAAAACTTCAAAAGAAATGAGAAATTCCGCCGTCTCACCACACAAAAGCATTGTTAACCTTTGGAATGTGTGTTTTCCCAGGTCTGTGTGCTTATTTAGTTATTATAAGAAGTATCTCAAAGAATAATCTCCCTTCTGCCTCTCTGCTTCTCAGTCTATCTTTAATTCTGGTTTTCTCACTTCTTTTGCCTATTTTCTTAAACATTTCCTTTTTCTTTGACACACATTAGCTTGGAACAAAACAAATCATTAAATGTCTCCTAATTCAACAATTTTGAAGCACAAAGAATTCTTAAAAAAAAAACTAACAGAGCTTAGTAGACATAGTTAAGGACCACCTTATTAGCCAGGAGGTTGTGTAAAATTGCAGAAGCTATTGAACCAAAGGTGTCAGAGAAGTAGTGACAGTGGGCTAAGAACATATGCACATGAGGCATCTTTAGGAAATAAGTGGGAACTAAATGCAACATTGAAAGACTTCAACTCTACAGTCACAGCAAGGACAGCTACAAAAGGGCTGTTCTGGCTGGCTGAGGACACAGGTTTTCAGTGTGATCAGCCTCAGGGATGAATCCTCCTCCTCCTCCTTCCAGACTTGGTAATTGTGCTGTGACTTTGAACATGTTACATGGCTTCTGTAAGAGTAAGTTTTCCTTTCCATAAAATACATGTAAAATCAACTCATAGTAAAGTATACACTATGAAATCAATATTAGTCATTTCAAGATCACTGAGATTCAATGAAAATATTTGTTTATTGAAGCATACTTCCCAGTACCAAACATTTTCACTGCGGGCCTGATTCTAAACCTTTTACATTTTAAGAAACTAACAATCTTCAAATATCATGAAAGCCAGATATCATCATCTTGAAGCTGCTCACATCATCTCTTCAAGCTCCAATGTTTGCACACTGGTGAAATTGCCTCCATACATTTCTCAGAATGTGCCTGTATCTTCGAGTGATGTATGACTATATTTAAAACCATCGTCAGACACAAGTCTGACTCTCAGCCAGGGTCAAAGCCACTTAGTATGACTAATTTGGATTTGAACCTTTTAGCTACTTGCAGTATCCAGAAATAATTTATTATCCTGACATTCTGCAAAAGATAGAAGTACAAAACAAATATCTAAACTGGCATTTTAAAATATGTCAACTGAATGGATCAAAGAGTCCCCCATTCTTCACTTTATATCAAGATGAACTTGCTTGGTACCTGTCATGGTGTGAGGCTTATCTGGCAGCAACAGGAAGCAAAGGTTATCTTTAACACAATGGAAAAGGGCAAATGAATGTTAACATTTAATTAAAGCCACAGGAAAAGAATGGCAAAGCGCAGGTCAGTGGTAAGAAGACTAGTGTGTTGTTGCCTTATGGAGAGCTGGCTGAGCGTGGAGGCAGAACTGAAATGCAGACAGGCGAATTAGCAGTGCTCTTGATGTCACTGACATTATATTACAATGGTTTATGCTCCAGAAAAAGCATTAATAGGAAGAAGCTTTGGGGGAAGTAATTGACTGCAAGGACTCCAGTCAAATCTATGAGGATTTTAGAAGAATCCAAAGTACAAGCAAAGTGCATGCAAGCTGCAAGGCAGACCACTGGCTTTGGACATGATCTATTTCTGTACCACTTACAACTAAAGAAAAATGGGCAAGTGGCTCAGTCTCTTTCCTTAGTTTCCTCATCTATAAAATTCAATATTGTTGGTGTGTACTTATATAGTAATTAGCAAACCAAAGAAATTATTGTTTGTAATCCATAGCCTTCTTTCTATACATATTTTTCTATGTACTCATAAGCTTTAGATTCTGTATTTAACAGCTACACCACTAGTAGAAATTATTTAGCCATTTAAAACTTAGTCTCCTTGCCTAAAAAGTTCATCTTATTACAGTGTCTAGCTCATAGAATTGTGTATCAAGTGGTCCCAATAATGCACACTCCTTGGCATACATTAATAATTTTTGTGGTTGTTGCCAGTTCCTCAGGTAGACCAAGAGCTTCCTAGAGCACGTAGCCTCTTAGGTTCTCCCTTGAGTCTGATAATATTTTTGTATGAATTCTTAAGAAAGAAAGAAAGAATAAAAATAGTCCATGTGTAAACTGATACATTAGCATGATAACATTCACTCTCAAACACTAGGCATGCCTAAGAAAAGAACTGAATGGATACTCATGAAGGCCTACAGGATGCTGGTGGAATGATACTCAGAGACTCAGAACAGTAGGTGGGATAGCATACTGACCTCACCAAGTCATATTATCTTCTGTGTCTTCATATCAGAGCCTCACCAAAGCTCCCAGAAACCCACAATGAACATAACTATAGAGAAAATGTATTCTTTTTTCTCATATTCCACAAAGACTTAAATCTCTGTCTCTGTATCTGTCTCTTCCTCCCTTCCCAGCTCTCTGTATGTCTGTCTATCTGGTACTCTGTCTTAGTATATCTCCCTCTCTCTCCCTCAGTCTCTCTGTCCCTCCATAATCTGTGTGTCTGTCTGTCATTCCCCTCTATCTCCCCACTCATCAGTTTTGAAAAGTCTCACTTGCTCTCAAACTATTGTCCATGATAGAGTGGATAAAGGCCCCCAACTTCTATGTTTTCCTACCTCTCAGCTTTATCTGTAATATTCCTATCTAGAAGTTGCTCAGTAAAATTGTATATTCGGCAAGTACATAAAGATATCTGAGGTCTCATATGATGATCCTTCCTGTTCTAAAACAGCCATGTGTATTAACTGCAACATCAGTATCCATTTTCTTCTGTTTATATTTTTCCCATTTAAAATCATGAAATCAGAGATGAGATTTCATTTCCTAGGTCAAACATTAAATTTAATCAGCCTTTAATTCTTGACAGTTTAATTGCCAAACCTTTTCCTACCTCAAGGGAAATCAAAACCTTCTAATGGTTTTCAAATGTTGACAATTCAAAGCTAAGCACTTGCAGACCACAACTCAAGGCTGAGTCACCCTTGTCAATTGCACCTTACTTTGCCTGCACTGTTTTACAAGAACTTTACAAATTGCAAAGCTCCTTGAACCAACCCAAACCTGTAGGATTTTGGTATTTAAGTCATTGTTATAAAGGTAACCAACATTATGTCTTTACATTTAAGAAAATACATGAAGTATTTCAGAATGAATATATAACACTCAGAGACTCTAAATATTTCACATCTTGGAAGTCTCAAAACTGAGGGAGAACTGAGATTCAACTCAGCTCATTTCTTCCTCTCATCTAGTGAATCTGTGTCATCACGAGGATTGGCACAGATAAATAGGACAGTGGGGAATTGAAAGGGTGTTCAATAGTAGATATGAAAAGGAGGTGGCAGAAATAAAAAAGCAGAAGAATCCCTGACTATATCTCATCAATATCCCACTGGGACACACCCAAGAATTTGAACATCTATGCTTTTCATGGAAGCCAACTCAAGGATAACCATAGAGGAAGATTCTCCCTGGTATGTCCCACAAAAGCATTGTTCATTTAACTGTACCTGGGAGTAGTTTTCAATTGGTCAGAAGAAAGGTAAATGTCTCCACAAGGAGTTGAAATTTGGATAACTTTTTCTCAACAAAGAGTGGAAAGTATTGCATGTTTAATTAGGAAGTAGAAGAGTCCACTACTCTTATTAAAATAAAATAAAGGTTCGAAGGGTGAATAGATGCATCAGTTGTATGAAGCACTGGATGCTCTTCAAGCAGAGCAGAGTTTGGTTCCCAGCATGCTTATGAAAGCTCACAAATATCTATGATTCCATTCTCAGAGGATCTGATACCCTTTTCTGGGCTTCCATTGATACAAGACCCTCACATGCTGCACAGTCTTACATGCAGGCAAGACACCCATGTACATAAAATAAATCAAATATATAAATTAGGTTAAAACTAAAAATAAAGACTTGTTTCTTTTAAAATGTGGTGTGTCTGTAGTGTGTGTCTGTTTATATGTGTGTGCACACTCCAAAGAGGGCATCAGATCCTATGGATCTGGAGTTGGTTCTGAGTCCCCTGACCTGGATGCTGGGAACCAAAATATGGTCCTTTCAAATAGCATCAAGCACTTTTAACCACAGACCCATCTTTCTAGCTCCAGCTATCCTTACTCTTTATGTGATATGCTTATATTGCTTGTATCATTAGAGGCTATGAAATTTTACTTAGGAAATTTCAGAAAACACATGTGAGGTTGCTTCATGGTAGAGTATCTGAAATAAGGTTCTTGCAAGGGTACACAATTATTTTCTTGCTTCCCTACAAAAACACACCTGCTTCCCACTGAGTAGGAGCCATGGGGAGGAATGCAGGGAGATTCTCTGCTTCTCAGAGGTAGAATCCTTAAGAATAATGTGCAAGCTAAGTAAGTTGGAGACGATGTGTGTTTAACAAGGCAGAAAGAAAGCAAAACATTCCTAATGAGGCATCACAACCTGACTGATCTCAGTTAGAATCAAAGTAGAGTAAATAGGAGTTTTCTTGTAAGTGATAATAATTAGCAGCTCCAAGGAGAAAAAAAAGTAAGAACTATGATTTGGGTTCTTTTAATTGTTGGATTGATCTACTCTTTTTTTCCCCTTGCACTACTTCTCATTGCTGTCAATCATCCAAATAGGACTTTCTGAGCATCCAGGGGCACTGGGAAATTGAAGGGTTTTTCTCCATCAAGTAAGGAATAACTCTGTATATGGAACATACACATGCTGTGTGCGCGCGCGCGCACACACACACACACACACACATCTTCTATTGTACATTGTCTTTGACTCTATGTTATGTCATGGCTCCATTTTCACAGCCAGCATAAATGACATTTTTGAGATGCACTTATAAATACATTGTAAGATGCACAAAAATGTGTGGTTTGAAAAATAACCAATTGTTGATTGTTTGTGGACCTAGTAGGTTGTACTTGAGTATATTCAAGACTTGTGCATGCATACATACATACATACATACATATATACATACTAAAATGGAAATTGAATCTTAATAGGAGTTCAGGTTCACTATCCAAGAGCCTGCATACGTATTCCTGTCATGTATAAAGTTTATTCTATGTGACCTAAATTTTCTTTTAGATTTATTTTTCTAGCTAGTTAAGCAGAAATCAGGATACCTACATGGACTTTTATAGGCTGTATAAATAGATGCATAGCTATCTGTTAAGATCCTGGAATATGAATGAGTAAGATAGAAAAAAAATTAGGTAAATAAGTTTAACAAACTTGGGAGTCATCTGAGTATCAGGATATGAGCTAGGACTTCTGAGCTTAATGTCTTTATAAAATAATCCCTTAAACTCTTTAAATTTCATGTCTAAAATGAAGCTGCAGAAGTTACCTACCTGTTTACTATGTTATGGTCTACAAAATGACCGTAAATGTGTAAATGGGCAAAATAGTACTTCCTACAACAAGAATTTCCAAAGGGAGTTAATTGAAGAGGAGTGTGGTTAGAACTCATAAGGTAGAAGGAACTTCAGATGAAGCAGGGAGTGCTGATGTATGAAAGGTAGAGATCTACCGATTGTTGAACAATAGACATTTACATTTTGAAAATAACTGAATTTACCTTAATTATTAACACAAGAAAAGTAGTTGGTCTTTAAAACTACAGTAAGTGGGCAGTGGGTACTTACAAGGCAGAGTGGTATCCACTGGTATAAGTAAGGAAAACCAGCTATCACTTAGAGGTATGCAGACATCGTTTCTCAACTTTTCACTGACACTGAAACATGCTTTCAGGTTCTCATTTTTGTGCATTTCTCTCTTGTTTTCTGCCTATTGATTGATTGACTGAGTGATTTCAAATTGTGATAGTTTTGGTGCTTCAAGAAACAAATTTGTATTACTTTCACACCAACTTAGTAGCTGAACTTAAAACCATGTTTTGTGTTGATATATATTTTCAGTAAACTGGATCTCATGAAATTTGTGGATCTACAATCTCATCCGAGTCCTCAACATATCTTTGCTTTAGAATAATAAACTCAAAAGTTTTTAGGGCAAAATTCAGGTAAATTCTGTATTTAAAATAAAAAATTAGTATGGGCTATTTCATCTTAATATTTCAGTTATCTTGGACACTTAAAGTCACTTCAACTCGATTTTTCTCTTTCATAAAGTAAGGATAGTTAAGGACATGGAATCTGTTGCCTGGAGAAGTTTGAATACTTTATCTACTGCACATTGATAGCAGAGTCACCAAGGATAACCCTTGTATTACTTATCTGGAGAAAACAAAAAACAAAAGCAGCATCTACAATGGGTGTCAGTCCTCCATGGCCAGTGGTCTCTCCTGGCAACAGATGAAGGTAAAATGTTCTCTCTTTATACTAAAAGACATCATTCCTCCCCACTAAAGATCAGCATCATAACTGGGCTTGGCCAGTTGTCACATCTTACACAGTCTTACCCAGAACGAAAGAGAGACAGATAAACCCACACAAGGTCATCAGTTCCTCACAGACTGGGAAGACTATAGAAGAAGCTTTGCAAGTCCAATCTCATGCAGCAGAGCACATAGTTAGAAGTCTTGTATTTGAGATTTTTGAGATTGGCTCTCTTTCCCTCACAGAATAACAGCACTAATTTCATAGATGTACTGATGAGGATTATATTTTTAAGTCTATAAAGGATCAACATCATTTCTGACATAATTGAAAACACTAAAAAAACATTGCTCTGAAACACTAAGCAAACACTAAAGTATCCATTGTAATCTCCCAATTTCACTTACCTTATCAACTGTAAACAGAAACATTAGTGGTGTTAGCAGTGGCTCTTTGCAATTTATTTACTTAGTTATTTGTTTTTCACATATTCACTTTTCATACCCAGTCACCCCCTCCCACATCCTTCCCCCATATCCCCTTCTCCTCTGAGTGGGTGGGTCTCCCTTGGCTATCCCCTTCCCATGACATTTCAAGTCTCTGCATGGCTAGGCGCCTCCTCTCCCAATGAGACCAGACAAGGCAGCCCAGCTAGAAGAACATATCCCACATACAGACAACAGTTTTTGGGATAGCCCCCACTCCAGTTGTTCAGGACCCACATGAAGACCAAGCTGTACATCCATCCACTACATATGTATGAGGAGGCCTGGGTCCTGCCCATGTATTTTCTTTGATTGGTGCTTCACTCTCTGAGGGCCCAAAAGGTCCAGGTTAGTTGACTCTTTTGATCTCCCTGTGGAGTTCCTATTCCCATCTGGGCTTCAATCTTTCCTCCTATTCCTCCGTAAGAGTACCTAAGCTGTGGGTATCTTTATCTGTCTGAGTCAGCTGCTGGGTAGAGCCTCTCAGGGGCCAGCCATGGTAGACTCCAGTCTGCAAGCATCACAGAATAGTGTTAGGGATTGATGTTTGCCCATGGAGTGGGATTCAAGTTAGGCCAGGTTTTTGCTTGGCCATTTATTTAGTCTCTGCTCCATCCCCAGTGCTTGCATTTCTTATAGACAGAATAAATTTTTGGTTGAATGTTTTGTGGGTTGGTTGGTATCTCTATCACTCCACTGACTTTGCTGCTTGGTTACAGAACTTAAACTTTTGAGTGGCGAATTCCTTCTCACAAAGTAAGTAAAAGAAGTAGTAAAGAACAGAAGAAATGTACCCTTTTAGAGATCTAGGAAAAGGCAATATAGGAATTCAAAATTTTAATTCAATTTCACGAAAGAAATGCCTAATATAGTAATTTGTGTATGAGACTAGTAAGTGAATTTCTGAATATTATCCACAGGTGTTTGTATTTTGGCTAGAGTGTTCTCTATAGAAGTTTCCATGCCAATGCTAGAAGATTTTAAAATATCTTTATATAATTTCAAGACTTAAGTTTTAGTGAGAATTGTTTATAAAGACATACATACACACATTCCCCTGTATCTCTACCTCCTTTTTAAAAAAAATCTCTCTTCTCTCCTTTTAGTCTCCTTAGATACTTTCACTTTTGCTTTTATGTCCTCTATCAGTACATGATTTTATATATTTATATAAAAATCTAGGAATCACAAAAGAGAAAAATATATACCAGCAATTATTCTTATCTCTACCTTTTGAGACAATAGGTTTACATTTTATTTTTTGTCATTGATACCAAATGTATTATTGTCTCTGGGATTGTATTGTTAATTTAATCTGAGGTTAAATAATTCTTAGCACTGTGAATAATAACTAAGGCTAACATTGTGAATAAGACCTTTTAATAAAAACCAGTCATAGGCAGATAGCCTCAATTCAATAGGTATTATTCACAGGTTAAGCCTTAAGAATGTAAGATGAGAACAGTGCAACAGTTAAGAACAGTAGCTGCTCTTTGAACAGATTCAGGTTCAATCCCAAGTATCTACTTGTGGCCCACAAGTAACTTCAGGATACTAGAAGATCTTTTGACTCCCTCTGGCCTCTCCTGGCACCAAGCACATGTTTCACAGAATTACATTCAATAAAAACAGCCATGTACATAAAATAATAAAAGATAATTTATGCATTAAGCATTTGAGTTGGAGCATTACTGGAACTTTTCATGACTATATTTTGTTCTATCTTTGTAAAAATATGACCAGGCCATATATCCATTTAAACTAAATTAGCTTCAGAACTAGAGCATCTTTCACTAATTCTGAGAGCTTGCTATGTTTGCAAATTGTAAGAGCCCAGTATGCTAAAAGAATTATTCATATTGAGAAATTTTTCTATTAAAAATGTTTGATAAGCTTACAAATCCATCTCAAAGAAAATACCCCAAAGTAAAAGCACATATTCTGCCATATTCATTTTCCTGTTATAACAAATATTCTGAAACCAGAAACATAAGGAAGATAGGGTTTATTCAGGCCGCAACTTCAGGTTTCTGTCCATCATGGCTAGAAAGTAACAACACTGGGAGCATGATAGAACTGGTCACTTTTCATCTGCAGCCAGAAGATGAGAGCAGTAGATACATGCGTGCTTATTCCCGGCTTCTTATTCTCTTCAGTGTATTCCAGATCCCAAACTTATGGATGAGATCAACTCATTTTAAGCTGGTCCTTCTCACATCAATTAAATCAGTAAAGACAATTCCCAGCAGACATGTCAATGTGGCATCTTTGCCTAGATAATTCCTCACTAAGATTCTCTTCCTGGGAGATATTAGAATGTCAAACATAATTAAAATTAATTACAACACACACACACCCATGCACACACCAAAAGGCATGTATAAGATGGTTCATTACAGTTTTATTCACAATAATAAAATATTGAAAATAATCCAAATGCCATAATCTAAGAATGTATTCAGAGTGGACTGATAACAAAAAAATTTGCCTTATATTTAGTCCACAGGTAAGTTTTATATGTATAATGCTCAAGAAAATTCAATATTCATAATATTCATAATATTATGTATTTATGATTTCTTTTGGAGAAAGTTCAAACAGTACTGCCCTTTAATGATGCATCACACTAGTATTTATGTTGGTTAGTGAAAATTTAGCCTAAGAGGTTGACATGTTCCATGTCTTTTAAGGTTATTGTTTATGATGCTTTGTGTATGTGTGTAAAATTCATCCTGTGACTTTGTATCTTTGCTTTGCACAACTATTGATGCGACCATGGTGCCAGCATAAGACAAAAATATTGTTGCCTATGTTTATGGGTTATTCAGAATTTCTAAATGTTAAAATAGCACCTTGCCAGACTAATCATCTAAGCAGGGTCTTCTCTATGGCAACATGATTTGCATACGCATAGTATCAGTCTTGCAGAGACAAATTGTACAACATTGTTAAAATTGGGAGTCATGCTTGCTGATACTATAGGAAAAATAATTTTTAGAAAAACATCTCTGACTCTGCAGAGAAAACATGGTTTTGTGATAGCAAAGTTATACCCTACTGCACTTAATAAGTTATTTACAATTGGTTCTTCTCTAATGAGAGGGTGATATCATAAAATTTGATTATGGTAAAGTAATCTAAAGATGAAATTAGATACAGTGTTTTAATTCAAGAGGGGGTGATTTAAATGGCATTATTAATAGAAAGCATGTCTCTATTAAAATGAGACACCATAGTGCTCCATACCAGAAAAAAAGAAACATTGAAATAGTACATAGATAATAAGCTCAAAGAACATACATATGTGTGGTAACTTTTGCTTTATTTATTGAGAATTTTTAGTATTGAATTCCTCTTGTTTTCATCATTAAATATTATGATGGTTTAAAAGAATTCTATGGATCCAGCATGAAGCATTTGACTAGAGAAACAAACAAAATAAGGAGACTGTGAAAATGAGTGAAAAAAAAACAAAAAACAAAAAACTTTAACTAAAGGAACTTGGATTGTCCAGGCAGCAGCTATCCCTGACTTTGCGTCTCTACAGGAGTGATGCTTCTAGCCACTAAGCAGGTATAGTTAGGGAATTCTTATGCCACATCCACCTTAAATATCATGAGGATCCAGCAAATGGAAAAGTCAAGTGACTACTTAGACAAGAGGCATGACATTCTTAACAAGGTTTAATATCATAGCTGCTCTCAGTAGGAATCAAAATGAAGTCAATTGTCCTGTCAGAACAATGGGAGCTTGATAGAATTGATCACTTTTCATCTGCAGTCAGAAGATGAGAGCAGTAGATGCATACAGGCTTATTCCCAGCTTCTTACTTCCTTTTGATCACATATTCATTCAGGAATACTCTGTACCATACAAGATTTATCAAGTACCTACTATGTGCAGTGGCTGGTCTTCCATAAATCTTCTTTTGTTGCAGAGTCTAATAAGGTGAATAGTCATTATCCTTAAGAAATGTAGCACACCAAAACTATGAAAAATACATACAAATCCATCATCATTTCCTTTCTTTGAGGTCCCATTTTTGATCCATACTTCTCTTTCTGGTAACAGAGTAGTTGAGTAAGACTCCTTGAAAAATCATGAAATAAACAACTCAGTTAAAATTATGCAGGGACATAGGGTATTTTAGATTCACAAATTAATGTGGTCCTTGTGAAATTTTTTTTCTTAACAGATAATTACATTGTCAGTAAGCTTTTCACTCAGAAAATATTGGCACAATGAGCTACTTGCTGTCATAAATGAGTTTATATGTGTTCATATTTGCATTTGTCAAAACCTGCAAAACAGTATCACTCACTAACTTATCTCAGAGAATCTGAAGAAGGGTTTCATATCTACAAACCTGCAGTTGTGCGCAGACCCTACAATCACTGTAGTCTATTTGCAGTGGATGACCTTTAGGAAGGAGACATTGTGGCATAGATTCTCTAAGTATCTGCTAAACCAGGGATATAATGTCCCATGATTATGAAGGGAAGTGCCTAATGAGGGAGGACGAAAAGTTCACCTAAAAGAAGTGGTATTTGAGCTATGCATAATGATGCAGATCCTCATTACACTTGGGATTGGGATAGGAGGTGTGAAGTAAATTCCATAGAGTCTTGGGCTATATAACATATCTTACAAAGCAAAATTGCAAAAAAAAAAAAAAAATCTACTGTATGGATGAACATTAATAGGTGCCATCGAATCAGTAAAGAAAGATCACTTTGCCAGGCAGGCATGCATTTCCTGGGTGAAGAAACAACGGATTTGTGAAAGAAATACTGGCTACTATATCCAGCTTCTCAATAGCTATAGAGTACTACAGCAGTCAACTTTCATATTCATTAAACCCAAAATTGTAGTAGAGCTTGTCATATCACATATTCATTCAGGAATCCCTGTACCATCCAAGATACATTAAGTACCAACCATGTGCAGTGGCTGGTGGTCCATAAATCTCCTTTTCTTACAGTCTCTAATAAGACACAGGAGGTTGACAGGAGGCATGAGTTATAAACGGAAATGCCTGAAGGAGCCAGTGCAGACATTTGTCACTTCATTTCATGTGTTGGACAAGAATTTAAAAGGGGAAAGGGCTTCTGTTGTGAGGAAGTCTACTTAGTGGAAATACTGAACAGGTAGAATTACTGATAAAGGTTTAAAGGGATGATTGCATTTTCTCTTCAAGCAACTTTTAGCAAAGGGGAAGAACCTTGACAGAGTAAAATTTGTAAATGCTTCTGTCCTTACCTTTCACTGTGCAGCCTCTCTTTGGTCCTGTGCTACTACCTCTGTATGCAAACCTCCCTTTGCACAGAAAAGCTCAGATTGCTTCATTAATTGAGTAGCAAGATATTCAGGAATGTTTGTTTCCAATCATTTCTTAGGTGTTTAAATAAAACTGAGTTGTAAACTTTGACCAAAGTTAAAAGCTAAAAGGCTGCATACGATGGCTTTGAAATTCAGAAATGACCCTTTCAGAAAAACATGAAAGGCACTTACATATTCTTGACTACTTTTAAGCCAGAAACTGACAGTTGTGCTTCTGAGTGAAAGTCGTTTCAAAAATAGAGCCAATTAACAAGTAAATCTATTTTGCACTATTCTAGTTTTTTCATAATTGAACATCTCTATGAGCTTTACTTTCTCTTATGCTCAGAACAAAAAGGATGTTTTACAAAATATGTGATTGATTAAGTTAATACAGTAAACTAATTGATTCTAGAAAGGGGCTTTCATGTCAATCATTTTGTAGGACACCCCAAGCCCTTCATTGATGGATCTTAATTGCTCATCTGACACAGACATCCAGACAATAAAGAAGTGTAAACACATCTTCACTGGTATAGTTTATTTCCATTTCTCTTGTTCCCTCTGTCCTTCTACATAAGCTAACAGATTTTTCCACTACTTTTTAAGTGAGGGTTTCCTTATGTTCCAGAATTATTTTTTTAAAAAAATTCTTTAAGTCCTGTAGTTCATGGTTTTTCAGCATCACTACTAGGACAACCTAAATAGCTGGTGCTTCATAATAATACATAAAGATGTGAGACCCATGTTAATGACAGCAATAGGAAATGCAGCTAGCAATATGGTTCCATGGTTAAAGATGGTTGCCACCATGTCTGAGGACTTGTTATTGACTCCCTGAACCCATATTATCAAAGAAGTGACTGTATTCCCACAAGTTGTCCTCTGATCTCTTCAAGCTGTGCCTAGCATTCACATGCTCACCCAAAGTAAATGAATTGAAGTTTCAATAAATTAATACTTTGAAAGGGGATATGGGCTCAGATTCTGGAAGGGGGTATAGGAGGGGGCACTTTTTGAGGTGTTAATTAATTAATTAAAGATTGACAAATACCAATAAAAAATGAATTGTCATTCAGAGCTTGAAGAACAACTCAGTAAAGTGCTTGCTATGGAAACAGGATGGTTAGAGTTTGATCTCTATCACCCATGTAACAAGCCAGGTGATATATAATTGTATGTATTTGTTTGTTTAAAGGACTGCTAAAATTAATTTTATATGCTCAAATGCAAAGTTCCCCACTCTGTAGGCCAAGGGCTAAAGCCAATGCACTTAATCTAGAAAATAAAGATTTATAACAATCCAGACCTGTATATTCTTTTCTATAATAAGGGCTCTATATTTGTAAAGCAATAGAAGAGCTGAGTAATTGCACCTGAGGCTATATGCCCAACAAAGCTCTGAAAAATGTTTGCAAACCCCTGCCTTGAAGCATTGACCACTTGAGAATAAACGTACTAATTATCTGTCAAAATCACCTCAGAGTTGTCTATACAAACTAAGCAAACCAGAAAATTATCATGCTGTTAGATGCTATTTGATTTTATTTTCAACAAAAAACCTAACACATTTATCTGCCTTTAATTGAACAGAAAATGCAGTTCACTCAGTTCAATGGTTAGACGCTGTAGTAATGGAAGCCACAACCACTAAAAGAAGTTCTGCCATGAAGGATTGCATCTCAAGGTAGCAGGGCCATGGGGGCAGGGAGCCACAGCAGTCCAGGCCAGATGCTGTGCTGCTTCGTTGTCTCTCAATGAGAAAGCTGAGTATAGTACATTGGAGATGTCATTTTCAATCCAACTGCCATTAAGAAGATAAAAAGGAGCAGAGTTTCTGTTGTGATAATGAACTAAGTGAACCTAAAGAAGCATGAAAATATTCTAAGTTAAGTATGATTTTAAAAAAAAGTCATGGTGATCTATGAAAATGAAAGAGTCATGTGTCAAGATCTCTATCTGGAAGCACAAAAGATGGCTCAATCACAACTGGTGTTATGTCATTCTAGGAATAAAAATCATCCCAATGCTAACACAAATAATAGGATCTACCATTCATTATGTGTGGACTGTTTAATGGGTCATAGACCCTCTTCTTTATATGCATGTAACTGACAGCCCTATTCTTCGAGACTCAATCTGTCACTCTGAGATTGGTTTCATCTATCACTAATCCCAGGAAACATCTCTCATCCATCAGGTCTTGTTCAGTTTTTAAGAGTGATCCAGCTGTCATTCATTACTTGGTGCACAGTCAGTACTCACCTCCATTGACTAGTTCCTGGCTAACTATTATTCTGCTCTTCCACACAGGACCACCTCATATACACAGGAAAGGTGCAGATGTTTTATGGTACTAAAAAGATAGGGAGGCCTACTGTGGTGCCCATTATGAAGTTTCTGTGTAGCATTAAAAAAAAAAATCTTGAAAAACTAACATTTACTTTCCATCATTGAATTCTATTCAACAGATCATTTATGAGTTTTTTCCACCTCCATACATGGCAGCATTGTGGTCCCAGTCTCTTATTTCTTTAAAATAGCATGTGCATGCACTCACACATTAATTTCTACATCCTAGGAGCCATAATTTCATACTCTGGCTATCAATACACAAGACTATCTGACAAGAAGGTGACTCAGAAGGCATATGTTGTCACATATTTTTGTTATGAATATCTCTGTTGCTTCCTGTAAACAATTCTCCTTTGGGCCACTTCACTTCTTACTGTAATAAATGACAAAGTAATTGAATGCATAGAGGGATCAGTAGAAAACTGATGCCAACAGATTGCATTTCTAAGTGCTGATATTATTTTTTGAATGCTACAATTCTCTGATCTACTAAGATCTGCCTTCCTTTGCCTATTGAGGAGAGGATTACTGCTGACAAACTGTAAATTCCCTTTCAAAATATTTACTCTTTTGCTTTCAAGGTTTCCTTATAAAACTTTTGAAATTCACAAATAGATGCTGTGAAGAATGAGTCTCCAAGCAGCTGTGGCATCTAAATGTAATTACACATTTAATTTGTATGCAGCCTGGGAGGTGGAAGAATATGCAAATACATTTTGATCCCTGTTGGCTATTGAAGGCTCCTTTTCCTTGTCTTTTTTTTTTTTTTTCTCTTTTTCAGAAATAGCAAATAAAATACAGTATCCCTAGATTTGCCCCTGAAGCTTGCAGAGTTTAGAATGTGGGTTGGGGATTATGTGCTAACCTTTCTCTCTTGTTTTCTCCTGTGGGTTCATTGCTCTTGGTTTATCCCTGACCCTCTAGCACCTGATGCCATAGCTGGCACATAAAAGGCATCCTCAGCCTCTTCCCTGCACCACAGAAACAAGGAATGCATTACACCTGCTTCTAAGCAGGAGCGCGGAACCACTTACTACATTCTCATGGATCACAGCTGAAAAATGTGAAATATATTACTGGGGGAGGTTTGGTTTCACAGATTTCTCAGTAATGTAGATAGAGTAGGATTGGAGTTTGTAGAAAATGAACTAAGCATTACGAGATATCCAAGAAAGTTTTCTCTGCCGTCACATCTGCTTAGTTAGAGCACAGCACTTGAGGAAAATGAAAATCAGTGCCTGGAAGTAAGACTAGGTCAGAGCACAGATGGGGGCTAGAAGCAATGATTTTGAGCTCTAGTTTCAGGTGCCTTAAGAATATTATTTAGTCACAAACACCCCAGTGGTTTACGCTTTAGTTTTATCTTCCCATAAGGGTGTATCTCAAGCTCTGACATGGCTTACATGGCATGTTAACGTATTTGTAAACCTTGTTGTAGTAGGAAAGGTCCTGAAGTGAAAACTAAAAATGATGAAATTTGAAAACAAAATGTCAACCTTAAATAATTAAGTTTTGTGTTTGACTAGACCTATGGACGAGGGAAAATTTTATAAGCCTAAGTAATTGCTAAATGTATAATTTCTCTGATAATAATTTTCCCTCTCAAGCAGTTAATTTTTTTATAACCAGTTAGAATAAAAATGCAAATTAAGAGAATTTTGGAGGGTTTCAGGACATTTTCATTTTATACTCTATGTTGTGTTTTGTGCTTGTCGGATGACAACAAAATGTTTGGGACAATGAAGTCTTCAGTAACTTAACATGGAAATTAAAACCATCAGTGGATTTGTACACAAAATGAAATATGTTTTTGCAGTGCTCATGCTCATGAACTTCTACTCACAACAATGTATCTCATTCTTCAAAAGGTAACAACAGAAATGGAATCTTAGAAACATGAATTAGATGCAGTGTTATCCCATTATTTTTTGATGTCATAAGATATTTCTGTTGAAGTTTTAAAGGGACCAGGAACTACATATAAATTCCAAAATTGCATATGAGTAGAGCTATGAAAACACTTGGAAAACGTGCCTCTGATATGTTTCAATAGTCCAAGATACAACATTAAAGAATCAATTCTTGACATTCCCACTATACCATAATCCTGTAATTCCAAGAACAAACATTTATGAAACTCTTGTTGCATAGTGAAAAAAGTTCTGTGCACTTGAGCAAGGAGGTGGCTCAATGAGGAAAAGGTATACTATGCAAGCATGAGGAATCTGAGCTCAATTCACCAGAAGTTAAGCAGCATGTGTCTGAAATTCCAGAACTCCTAAGGTGAGATGAGGGCTGTGAATTGGTTCTAGTCTGGACATAAGCACCAATAGACAGAGACTCTGTCTCAAACCAGGTAAATGTGAATATGGATACCCATACACAAATATGTGGTCTCCACACACACACATGCCATGCATGGCACACACACACACACACAACATTTACAGAATTTTTATTCAATTCATCATTTTACATTATAATGTAATTACAATATGGGTATTAATGCATCATGCTATCATACTAATTCTACAGATGACATAATCAAGGCTAAGAAAAGTGAATAATTTTCTACAGTTATTAGTAGGAGATAAAGAGTACAGTCAGTTTTCAGTCTTGAGCTACTGGCCTCTTGGGTCTTTGCCCATTTAGACCAGCACAGAAAGTAATTTTGATTTTGCTGCCACTTTCATTCATATTGATTAGGATGGAAAAAATGGTATTGCTGGGATATATTCAGGCAGAGGGGCACAGTCTGTAGGGAGAGCTGGCATCTTGGAAGAGGATGCATAAGGTTCAGCTGCCCTAAAGCTGTGAGACATTAATGTAGTGAGATTGATTTCTATATGATATGCTCCTGACACAAGCTCCTCTGACTATCCTGGTAATCAAAACTCCATTAAACTCTTCACTTTTGTGTCCTCTGTTCCAAGAAGAAGGCAAGCATGCATATTTTAAATTAGAAAATGAATTCCAATAAATTAGGTTGAAATCTGTGAGGATGACTGAACTGGCCTATTACAGAGGTCATAGCCCCATGTGGCTTGCCACTGTCTCTGGAATGTTTCTCTGCTTTCAATAAATAGCATGGATCTGGTTATGTATTTACATCCTCAGCCACTGAAAGTTCAATCTCTATGCTTTGTCTGTAGTCACATATGATTAGCTTCCTTGGAATTCCATATATTTTTAGTTTGTAATAAGAAATTTAAATGTGTGTGTGTTTGTTTCTCTCTCTCTCTCTCTCTCTCTCTCTTTGTATGTGTGTGTGTGTGTGTGTTTGTGTTTGTGTAAACTTTTGATTAAAGAATAAGTCACACTATGGTTTTGAGACTTATAAGAAATGATTCATACATCTATATGAATGGAATCATTGACTTTTATTGACCTAAGCTAAGCTATCCTTTAGAGATTTCAAAAAATAAATGAATAACTCTTTGACATATTGTCCAGAATAAAATAAAATGAAAAATGCAACCATAGCCTGAAGTCAAACACATGGAGTCTAGAAAAAAATTAAAAAGCTCAAACTTTCATCAAATAAGAAGTTTGGTAGCTGTTATGTCCAGATCTATTAAGCTGAAATAATTAGAAACAGTAGTTGTAAAAGGCAACGAAGAATTTATAGATTTTATTTAAAAGGATGTGATTGAATAATTTCTAAATATTTCCTAAGAATCTCAACCAAATTTACTCTGAGATGTTAAACAAGCTCATCTGTACTTTCACAGAATTCTGATTGGCAGTGCTGGTCCCTTACTCCACTTTAAGTTTAGTCTTCTCAGGATAGAATCACCATAAAGACTCTGAGATATTATTCTGGAACTCTGAGAAGATGCCAGGGAACATATCAGGAGGAGCCACATGAGGTGGGGCTATGGGTGTTTCAGGACCAGTGAGCTCTGAAAGGAGAAACAGGATCAATGCCTAGGAGTGGTGATGGTGACATATGAACACAGCCCAGTCCAGTGGTATGCATTCTTGAAAATGTCATGAAGGAAAACATTCTTTTGTATGCTTAAAAGATAAATCTCAAAGTTCTCACAAAGGATCCCTAAATCCTTAGATTCATTCAACTATAATTTTAATGTAACAAAGTTTTGAGCAGAGAGTTCCTCAAATTGTAATACAATTATGAAGGGAGGGGAGAGTAAATAATTGTAAAGGGTACAAAGGCTAGGGTCATGATGTGTGAACCTGAGCAGTATGTGTGTGTGTGTGTGTGTGTGCGTGTGTGTGTGTGTGTATGCATTCACATGCAAGCATACATACACATGTGTATGAGCACATATCTTACCGAGTGAAATATACAGCTTTTTACCTGAAAATAAGGATCCAGTTATGTTTTCTTTGCTTGATATTTAAAAATGGCCTTTTAATAATCCAGAAGAGAGAGGAAACTCTTATTTCTAGGCTGTAGTAAATAACAAATAATGGCTCAATTTGGAGAAGCTGCAATCAAAGAAATCTTAGCAACATGGTCAACCAAACAACACGTGCATAATGACAATATCAATTGACATGCCAACATGGATAGAAAACATTACAATTCCTACCCCTAGATGAAGGGATGCAGGCTGTTCATGGCTGAGGAAAAAGGAAAACAGCTCTATAGGGATGAGCCTACTGGGACATTTTCCTATCCTGAGTGTTCAGCCCTAAACACATGAAGATATATACACAATACTGAATGGTCTCAGTAGATTGTATAACCATAGTAAAGAAGAGTTCATGTATTTGACAGTAAGAGGTTGTGAAGTGTTGGGGGACCAAAGAGGAGGAGTGACAATGGTGTACGATGCACAATATATGTGCATGAGAGTAGATGAAAGAAAGAAAGAAAGAAAGAAAGAAAGAAAGAAAGAAAGAAAGAA
>JADRCH010000175.1:9190203-9390987 GCA_019843965.1 Rhynchomys soricoides
CTCTCTCTCTCTCTCTCTCTCTCTCTCTCTCTCTCTCTCTCTCTCTCATCTCTGTCTCTCTCTGTCTCTCTCTCTTTCTATGTGTGTGTGTGTGTGTGTGTGTGTGTGTATGTCTGTGTTTGTGTTCTGTTCTGCTCTAGACAGCTTTTTTTCTTTTTTCTTGCTAGTCTAAAATCTCTCTGGAGGAGACAGCTATCTCTGCTAGCAAAAATTCTAAAAGCTATCTGAATAGCACATGAGGTTTGTTGGTTTTTTTGTTTGTTTTTTGTTTTTGTTTTTGGATACTTTATTTACATTTTGAATGTTTCCCTCTTTCCAGATCTCCCCTTTGGAAACCCCCTATTCCCTCCCCCTCTCCCTGCTTCTATGAGGGCATTCCCCCACCCACCCATGACCAAAGTCAGCACAGTTGCTTTAAAAAAAGATATTCTTATCTTCTGACCAAGTCAAAAATCCAGATAGAAAACTTCTAAAAGTAAATCTTGGGTTTTCCCATCAAAATCAGAAAGCCAGAAAAATTCTAAAAGAGCTGTGTCATCTCTTTAAGTAATTCTTAAGATTTCTGACCTTATCCTGTGAGAAAAATCTTGAAGAACTGTTTTTGCTCTCCAGAGATCTCCAGACAGCCTAGTTCTTGACAGAGAAAAATTCTATAGAACCGCTATCACTTTCTGCTAGCTTTTGGTGACTTTTGGTCATGCAGACCAACCAAAAGTCCAGTGTTTATTTACATATCAATTCAGTTATTTATTCCAGCTTTCCTATTGATTATCCTATGAATCAGCATAGCCCTAAATTCTTAGGAAACTGTAGGCACACTTTTTTTTTTTTTTTTTTAACATTACAAAAGAATTCAGAGATCTGCCTGCCTCTATTAAGCACAGACAATAAACTAGCAGGGAGGGACTTTGTACTGAAATTACCATTTCTACCACATTTGTCCCTAACCTTGCTAGGTCCCAGGCTGACCTTGAACTCAGGAATCTACCTGCCTTTGTATCTTCCTGCCATTTTATGCCTCTGAGAAGCTGGCTCATTAATGCAGCTGCCTTTGTTCCTTTACATTCTTGAAGCCCCTCATATAATTCATATTGCATTTTTTTTTGCATAGTTGAGAAATTGTATATTTTTTAACCATGTTTTTAGAGTTCTTTTCCACAGCCTTAAGGGCTGACCTGAGAGATTAGCCACACCTTCAGCTTCTAGATTCATGATATCTGATTATCATGGAGTCATTAATGTTAGCAGGAAGGACATTCCTTAAAGGAGGAATGTAAAATATTTATTAACACATTATTATTCAAACAAGCCTTATATCCATGGAAGCATACATCTGCTGGCCCTGTCTCTGGGGCAGGAATCATGTCATCTGTCCCCACAAGTGCCTTGCAGGACCTGGCAAAATAAAGTTATAAAAAGTGGCCAGAGAAATAGCACAGAGGGTAAGTGCACACATTACTCTTGTGAAATAGACCAGTTTTACAGCCACACCAGGCTTACAACTGATCTTGACCCTAGTTTCATGTGACCTGATGCCATGGCTTCCATAGGCAACTGCACTTAAGTGTACACACATACAGAGGTACACACACACACACACACACACATACACACATACACACACACAAAACGAAAAGTAAAAATATATCATGAAAGAAATCTATAAATGAAATCGTTATTTGGCAAAGGCTTCAAATAGGAAATGTTTTATGAGGCCATTTGTACTGGCTAGTTTTGTGTGTCAACTTGACATAAACTGGAGTTATCACAGAGAAAGGAGCTTCATTTGAGAAAAATACCTCTCTGAGATCCAGGTATAAGGCATTTTCTCAATTAGTGATCAAGAGGGGAGGGCCCCTTGTGGGTGGTACCATCTGTGGGCTGGTAGTCTTGGGTTCTATAGGAAAGCAGGCTGAGCAAGCCAGGAGAAGCAAGCCAATAAGCAGCATTCCTGCATGGCCTCTGCATCAGCTCCTACTACTTGGCCTGTTTGAGTTCCAGTCCTGACTTCCTTTCATGATGAATACCAGCATGGAAGTGTAAGCTCAATAAACCCTTTCCTCCCCAACTTGCACCTTGGTCATGATGTTTGTGCAGGAATAGAAACCCTGACTAAGATACCATTATTTTCTCACATATTGGAAACAACATACTATTTACACAAAATTTAAGAAATTTAGTGACACTCAAAGAGAATTAATGTTATTTGTATTTTTCCAACAAGAAATCCAATATTTCAGTCTGTATGCTGACAGGCATATGCACACATGTATATATGCGAGTGTATTTATGTGATTCTTAAAACATTACTGACATAATTACTTATGACAAATGAATTTCTAATAGCATTTTCTATTTTCCTAACATATTCATTCATGTATGTGAGCCATTACTTAGTAATTTATTTACCTTGTCCTGATTTTTAGCATTTGGACACTTTCCAGTGCTTGATACTGTACTTCCATTATGGCCATATTTGTTCAAGACTATTTGCATGTAAATTCTTTATTTATCTCCAAATTTATTTGTTGAAATTTATGTATTATATGTTGAGTCCCCAAAGTAATGGCATCAGGAGTGGACTTAAGGAAGATTATTAGACCATAAAATTGGACCTTTTATATATGAGACTAATACCATAATAAAAGAGACTCAAGGTTGCTCATCTGGCCCTCTAATATATGGGGATGTTGCAGAAAGTTACCTGTATGAACTAGGAATGTGTCTTTATAAGCTGGAAATGCATGGCATATAAAAATTGTTTATGTGCTTACTCTGTATGAGTGCATTGCCTGCATGTATATCTGTGTGTTACATTTGTACCTAGAGGACAGAAGAACTGGAATAGCAGACAGTTATGAGCCCTGGTATGAGTGCTGATAATTGAACCTATGTCTTCTAGAAGAGCAACCAGTGCTTTTATCTGCTGGGGCATCTCTGCACCCTGCTTAATAATGTTTTATAGAAACATGATCCTACTAAGATCATAACTAAAATTTCTGTACATATTGTATAAAAATATGCCAGTGAGCAGAAATTTAGAAGTTTCACCCAAAGAAGGAAAAAAATTATAGAAAAGTTCCCCAAGAACATTGTGACAAACTTTTAAAAGTCTCCAGTTCCAAGACCACTTAAGAGAGTATGGAAAAGGGAAAGCTGGATTAGCATTGAAAGATAAAACCAGAGAGAGTTATCCTTCCACAATTCATTTTTTCTATAACACAGGAAATATATCCACCTGACAAAATAGGAGAATCCTAATGTAGTAGAAGATAAGGAAAGCTAGAATGGTCGATTAGCTGAATAAAGGTAGACAATTTAATAAAAATACCAAAGTTTGTATCAATTACATGCGTATTGCTTCACTTACCATCGTCACTCATAATGAGAGCAGGGCATCTGTGGAAGAAGTTAAAAAGTTGGGATGTATATATTTAAGACACATGGCTAATAAACCTGGGGAAAGACTTAAGGGCATGAATACACTGATATCTAATGGCAGTAACTGATATGGTAAGGAATTACACCAAACATTATCTCAGGTCGGGAAAACCAGTGCCTAACAAAAAACAGGAGATGACAATAAAACTTCCATTCTCATCTGCTCTTAGATTTCCCAGTAAGAGGGGTCAGTGATGGAACTTTCCCTTACTTTCAATTATATTTTATAACTCATAACCATGCCTAACCAAGGCATAGTCAGCATTTGCCTTGAAAGTACCTTAGACTCTTTGGAAACTCCAGACTAAGCACTTTTATTAAAAGATAGGGACATATTTGTAAGTAAGATAATTAAAATATTTTATAATGATGGTAGAAATGATAGTGTCTTTTGCTAAGTCCACGGGGACTTGTAGCTGAAATAGGTTGAAACTTTAATAGTGAGAAGATCTTTTTTGATAAACCCACCTGAGACATGCTAATAGGTGGTTCTTGCTCAAGCTACTGAGAATGGTTTAATGCTCAATTTAGTTTGTAATATTAAAATTATGTGTGAAATGTGGAAGGACAGGTAGTAACAATCAGAAACTATTTACATTTTACTTTTAGAAGAGCTTCAGCATGCAAAAGACAGCTAGTCAGTATTAATTTGTTACTATTGGTTATGCTTTAACCCTGCACTGTAAGAGGTGAATGATCAGAAAGAAGAGATAAAAACAATAATAATTTCAGCGATGGAATCTCATAATCTTCAATGACAATGGTTCTCAAACTCATGGTTGTGACCCCTTTGGAGGTCAAATGACCATATCACAGGGGCCACCTGAGGCCATTGGCGAGCACAGATATTTATATTACAATTCATAACAGTAGCAAAATTACAGTTATAAAGTAGCAACAAAATAATTTTATGGTTGGGGTCACCATAACATGAAGAACAGTATTAAAGCATTCCAGCCTTAGAAATGTCGAGAACCACTGTTCCATATAATGAGCTCTGACAATATGTCCTCCGTACAATTGTGTGTGAAGAATTCTGAGTAAATCTGAATGAAAAGAACCTTTGTAAAGTTTTATTTACTCTTACATTTAGAATTCTATGAGTGTAGGATTATTGTAAATCTCTTTGCGATAACAGAAGATATTGTATTTAATTTGATGTTGAAATTCATACACAATGTTTATATGGGATATATACTCAGTAACTCTTGAAAAACAGGTGATTGTACCTGACGTCCTTGCCCCAAGATTAGTAATTAACATCAACTGAATACATATTTTTCTTTTAGGTTTGTAAATTATTTAAAGATCAATGTGTTAGTATGTATTATCTAAGGAATATCTATTGAACAAATTCTTATAAGTAGCAGTCTTAGATAAAAATATAAAACCGAAAAACAATGAACAGATGCTTTGGGGAAAAATGTATTCAAAATGTTTTTATAGCATATATCTATTGAAAATCATCTCAGAACATTACAACTTGAAAAGTCCATGTGTCAAAATGTATTGGTTTGTTTGTTTGTTGTGTGTATTTCTTTTAAACCTGCATCGGTACCCACTCTCTTCAAATAAGATCAACAAGAAACCTAAACTTTTACTTGTTTATTAAAGGAGGATTTTCTAAGAGTCCCCACTGAAGCTCCTCTTCCAGTATCCACTAGGGTTAGGAGAGCTTTACTGGATGCAGCAGTAAGCCTGCATCCTTACTGTTCAGAGGGGAAAGCAAAGGCCATCTGAATATAGAACTATGTCATTTCAGCATAAAAGTTCAGGCTGCAATCATGGTCTTCAATTCTATCTTAGGACAATGAGACAGGACGACTTATGACTGGATTCCAAATACCATCATTTTGTTTGTTAGCCACATAACTTTGGGACACAACATTAATGACATTCCACCTACCATTGTAAGAGTTAGGCAAACGAAGTCTTTGGTTAAGACTCTTTCATAGAAGTCAAGAAGCCGTATTAAAGAAAAGGAAACTAAGCTGTAGAGGAATGCACAGGAAATTAGAAACTCTCAGGTGGGTCAAAGGGAAGTTTCTGGTGGACTACATAGGAGAAGACAGTCAGAGTGCAAGGTGCTCTGCGTTTGTTAATTTTCAGTTCTCTAAAGAAGCTTCCTCCCCTGTCACAGAGGCTGGCTTAGCTCCTGAGATCAACTTTCAATGAGACAAATCCCAAATCCTTAAGATATACTTTTCTGGGTACAGACCCAGAGACTATAATTCCAAGTTTTATAAGGGAAATGTTCTCAAAAATTGGAGGGCAGGACCGTCCAGTTGTCTAATTTTCAATGGAGCTGATGAGACTAACAAAAGCCACTCTTCAAACTGACCCCTTAACTGAGTCAATGCTAGCATACTTGCCTTTAAAACAAAGATGAAATAAAATCTTAAGAGGGGATTGGAAATTGTATGACTTTATATCAGTAATGAATTTCAGCATGTGTTGCAGAAATATCATTTCAATGAGAGCCCATCTAATGGGGCAACTTTTGTTAAGGGAGTAACTGAATCATAAACCCAACAATTCTTCACTTATAATAAATTGCTTTCAAGAGTCAAGTTCCTACATATTTTAACTTCCTACACACTCATCATTATTCTAATTTTCAGAGAAACCAAGAGCATTTCAAAAAGATTATTCTTTGTAGCTAGTCACACACCAGCAATGGTAGAGATGTTATTCAAAAAACAGGACTGTGTAATTGCTAGCCAGTGTCTGCTTCTCCCTTTCAGGGAAGCCAGACCCATTGTGCTACAGGATATTGTGGAAGGAGAGAAGCTTACCTGGGTGAGGGTAGGTGCAGGAGGATCTTGGTCCATGGTGAGTGCAGAGGCAAAGTATACACACCCAGGAACAGCTCTGGAGAATTTATTCATTTATTGGAGGGGACAAAGAGGTGTTTATGCCCCTGGGGAAGTGGTCAGGGTCTCTGGGGCCAGGTTTGTGTAGTCATGTACCATTGGTCAAGAGAGGAGTGTTGGAAAACATTTTATCTCCATATTCAGCAGCTGTAGGCCAGTGGGGAAAAACCTTATGAGGTCAATCATACATCGAATCCTAATAACTGTTAGGGTGATTAACTCTTACTAAGATTGATGATGGGGTAGCCAACTTAATGGCAACAAGTTGGGAAGAGGGAGGGAGCTAATTCCTGGCATCCTCATCTGAGGCATCCTCGGTTGTAGCTCTCCTAGACCCTTCCCCTGTAATTCTGGGCCTTTCTGGTCCCACATGTAATTGCAAAGTCTTGGAGTTTCTAAGAAGGTAAACTAGTTCTCAGAACCTTTATAAGGCCTAAGGAAAAAAACAATACACCTCTACAGTCACCCTGTACTGAAAATTGAGAGGTCAATCTTTTATTTTTTCCTCCATTTTTCATTAGTCACAAACGTTAAAATAAGAAGCAGATTTGGGACCACATGTTGAGGACAAAACAGGCTTTGAAGTAACTTCCAACCAAGGGTCATGTGAGTGTGATCTGACATTTTTTAAACTGGACCATGTGAGTTCTTAAGACCTTCAGATCGCCATTAAAATGAACACAGGTGACCTTTTCTTTCTGGCTTTCTATACTTGGCATTAGTGAGAAATGATTCTGGTTGGGAGTACTCTTTGTTGTCCTGGAGGCTGTTACCTGCAAGGCACAGCTGAGGAAAGAAACACTCTCTGAAAAGCCAAATGTAAAGTAGCAAGCATTGTTCTTTGCCTACACTTTTATAGCCTGTAACTTTTTCTCCCACTCTGCTTCTCAACACAGTGAGAAACTATTCACAAATCCTGCTGCATGTGTGAATTAGCAGGTAAACCACTCAGCTGGTCAGGTAGTTCTCTGCCAGAAGCATTGGATCTAGTGTCATAGGCTTGAAATTTAAGCTACTTTCCACTAATACAGTGTGGCCTGAGTAAGGGAGATTCTTTTGTCTAAGCTTTGGTGTCCTTTTCTGTGGAACAAAGACTGTCATTTATAAGACTGATATATTAGTCTTCGCCAAATGTTATCTCCCTGTAAAATAATTCAAGGACATCACTCAGGCAAAAACCTTCTCTTTGAAATTTCCATCCTTTTGATTTCTATAACGTTTCAAATGTGCTGCCTTGTTCTTCATTTACATAGGAAGGCAATCTAAAGATACGTGACTACACCCCAGAGAGGCACAGGACTGTGTCTGAATGCTTTCTGACACACAAGTGTTTTACACTTAAGTGATGTAAAACACATTGTCTGGCTTCTGAGCTTCAGCTGCAACATTTATCAACTGGAGACTTTATGAATATTTTCCAAGGCTTTGTTGTTGACCTGCCACCACTTGCCTAGCTAAGCTTGTGTCTAATAACTTTACTATGATTTTGGAATCCTCCATTTGAAAAGTCTTCCTTTTCTGATTTTAAAGGTACAAATGATGATTTTTGACCTTCTTTGTCACTGACATTCAGGATTCTTGTCTAAAACCATCAGTTATACCCACTTGCTTTAATGTGGATATGGAAGGAGGACTCAAAATGAACTTATTTCTGGTAAAGAAACTGGGAAAGTCATTGGGTCTCAAAAAGAGCAAAGTTAGTGATTAAACTGTCTACCATTAGCAATGTAGCCTAGCATTACTCACAGGAGCAAGTCCTAGAGTGTGGCTAATTACTGAAATTGACCAATGATCATGTAAAAATCATGTTCCAACTCTCAGAAGTCCTTACAGATGCTTTTAATGAATTCCTTTTTAAAATTTCATTTCTGTTTAAGCATAATTCAATGGGGTCTGTGTCATGATTGGGAAGGTTGACTGATTCCTGGGTACAAGCAAACCTGTGTCAAGGTTAAGACTAATGTAAGGATCAGCTGATATCAATACCTTCAAGAGTAAAGGTTTCATAAATATGATTATACTGTATTATCGTCACACATTCATTGTATTTTAATTATTTTGAAAATTCTTGAAGTTCAATAATGATGTTTGATCAAGATATGACAATGAATACTTGAGGAGAGACTGGGGGCGGCAATTATATGAGCCCAGTTTTATGTTAGATTATATGTATTTAAGTCATTTCTCTTCTTCCCACCAAGTCTTCAATATTAAACAATCCTATTCTCAGTAAATATTCCTCTCTACAACAGCATATTAGTTCATTTCTGGTGTGTTTTTTATTGGCCTTAGTAAATTCAGTTACACTACTCAGAGCAGAGCCTAGTGCATGGTAAGTGCTCACAAGATGTTAAGTGGTTCTGCTTAGTTAAGTAGCATTGATAAAAAGATCAAAACCTACAAAGCACAAATTCTCTAGTTGACTACAAACCCAGTCAAGTCCTTGTGGAAATATCTGCTAGATGCTTGTATCTCAAATGTTGGTAAGAACACTGAACAAGAACTGAGTGCCATACACTTCACATCACATTTACTATTCCCATCAAAGAGTCAACTAAATGTGAACATCCCACTTCTACATTGTAATTCAAACACTAGAAACAAAGCATTCCAATTCTAATAGTATCCATGTTTCTAAAGTCTGGGTTGGTTTTAGAAGCCTGGACACTGGACATCTTTTGGGACAGTAATGCTAGAGAGGATTCTGACTGCCCCCCCCCCTCCATAATCTCTTATGGTTGTTTTACCAGAGTTTTTCTTTGTAGATCCTCCTACTCAGCCTCCAGAGTGCTGAGACCGGAAATGTGCCAGCACACCTACTTCAATGGCCCCACTCTTGTAGCACCAGATTTTTCAATAAGTTTGCATATGTCAACATGATAGGACAGTTATTTCCGTCACCCTTCTAATACCATATTAAGTAATTACTTAGCATATGGAACCATGATAAGGATAATAATTTTTAAAAACATGATGACTAAAACTGTTGACTGAAAGAAGTCCTGCTTATGTGATACTATGTGAGAACAGCCAAGCTCTGGGACTCTATTTTGAAAAAAGAGATGATATCTTCTTTGTCAGCACAGGAACATCATCTGATTGTAACAACTCTCCTGTCCTCAAGTCTGTGTACATCCACAGTAATATGGGAGTTTGTTAGCAGTTGTTTTAGAGTTGTGTTAACACTTCCTTACCTGAGAGGGTCCTTATTTGGCTTTCTCTACCACTTACATAAGACTTCCTTTATCACAGGTGCAGTTGAATTTAGCTATTTAATTATGAGAAGAAAAAAACAAAAACAAAAACATTGAGTTAAAGAAACAACAGAAGGAATGGATGTGTTTGTATTGATGTGTTTGTCACTCAAACTGGAATGAGTCAATACATGTGTTGTTAAAGGCAACTGAACAGAAAGTCTTTCCTACTCTCAACATGGGAATTAAGTAGGGAAAGCAGAATAATTGGCATTATCGGGCAAAGCTCATTCCTCTCTCACACCTCATTTTCCACTTAAAATTAAATCCACTTTTGAATAGGCATAGTCCTTTGAGATACAGGAAATGTCTGTCATAGCAAATTAAAGAAAAATTATATTGGCTAATAAAATTCCTCTGAAAGTGGGAAAATTTGACTTTTACATATAAATTCTATAGTTTGGCTGGCACTGTACAAATGTATAAGTATTTAGAATGTCCATTTTTGATATTAGCTTTAGACTAGATAGATAGATAAATAGATAGATAGATAGATAGATCTGTAGTTAATCTTCATTTCAATTTCCTGTAGATATAATATCCAAGTGAACATAGATAATTATTTGTGATATTGTCATATTGTTTGTAATTTGCATTGAGTGACTATGATGCATCTCAGTTTATGTCTCATTTGCTACCTTTCTGAGATATAACATCACAGCATTAATTGATATGGCCTCTTTTTCACACCTGATGATCTTCGTTTGCCCTTCCCTCTTGGAGATCAGCAATCAAAACCAAATACATAGAAGATTCATATTTTCACATAATGGCTTATGTTTGACAATCAAAACCACTGTATTTATTATCTGAGTTCTACTGTGAAGTTTTGAGGACTTATACTACCTGGCTCACTACAAGCTGTTTTCTCAAAGCAACTTCCATTAAACATGTGAAGAAATCATATGTTCTCCTACATTGTTAACTCATAGTAAAATTTACATGAACAAATTTTCCTTCATTGTGACAAAATTAACTTGTTACCATATGAAATTAAGTATTTTCACAGAGAATTTGTAAATGCATTTTCTATGTTGAAGGCCAGGAACAATTCCCAAATTAACCCTCCTCTAAATATTATTTGATATTCTACTGAAGGATAAATTTATTTCCCTATTTCTTCTTTTCCTACTAGTTTTCTGTAGTAGTAGGATACTCAACTAAATTCAATATAAATGGAACTTTCACTTTGCTCTCTACAGTAGGAAGATGTCAAGACATTATCTGTTATATAGAGGATAACCTACTATCTCTGTGCTTCAGATACAATACAGGTCTCGTTGCCTAACCATTCAAGGATTGTTCTGGGAAAAAATCAGAAATAGAACCTGAGTGGGAGTTTAATCATTATATATGACTACCCATTCTGATACCCTTCCATTTCAACCTCACCATCAGAAACCTACAAGGAAGAGATTAAGAAGAGGGAGAAAGACCGGGCGCTCGGCTGAAAATAAAAGCAAATTCAAATGATAGCAATCACAAGAAAACTAGAACAAGAAAAGTCTTTCAAGGCTGAGACCTGGTAACACAAGGCTCTCATTTACTCAATGGAAATGTATTTCTATTATTTATTTGTCAGCAAACTCTCTTGTGTAGTTGTTTGTCATCATATTTCAAGTTTTTTAGTAATCACCCTCGCGTACTCAGAGTCCTGATTACAATGCCAGAGCTCTTCCATGCTGTAGGTGCAGGATGATTTACATGCACATACATCTATTCCTTATAAAGACGAATTTTAAAATAAAGTATACCTGAGTGTGCAATATCTCTGGTGCTATTGACAAGATATGAATGATATGGCTGTATTTTATGACTACCAACCACTATAATAGCAACTGTAGCTCAAAGAAACACTTGCAAAGGCAAGAAACTTCCAGATGTTTCATGATAACCAATAGGATTATGTTTCTGTGCGTATGTGAAATTTATGGGAGAGCTACCAACTATATTGGAAATCAGGAAGGGGTGATGTAGGAATAATCAGGAAACGTGAGGGCAGAAGTGGACATACTATTTGGTGATTCTTGTCTTGATTCCACTGTTTATTTTCTAGGTTGACATGATTTTAAGATAGAAGGCTTATGAATATAAACTCCTTAACTATTTTGTATCTATAATGGGAACTCAATAGTCATATTTATTACCCCAGTGTCACAGTACTTTTTGGATTCTAAGACTATTAGAAATCAAACTTCATATAAGAACTGGGAACAATACTCAGTGCATAAAGTGCTTGTCATAGAAGCATGAGGACCTGAGTTCAGATCCCCAGAACCCAGGCAATGCTGGTTAGGTAGCAAGCCTCTAGAAGTCAACAAGGTGGAAGATGGAGGAAGGAGGATCCCCAGATGCTTGTTGGCCAGTTAGCCTGGCATATGCAGGTTTGCACAAGTAAATACGTTGTCTCAAAGTGGGAGGCACACAGGATTGATTGGTCTCTGGCCTTTGCCCATATTCCATGTCACCTGTACACTTACATTGGCATATTGACAGCAACATGCTTGTGCACGCACATACACAGAGGGGGGGAGGAGGGAGGGAGGGAGAGGGAGAGGGAGAGAAGGAGGGAGAGAAGGAGGGAGAGAAGGAGGGAGACAGTGAGCCAGGGAGGAAGAGAAAAGGAGGAAGAGAGTGTGCTTTTTAAAAATATATCTATCCTATAATAGATCTCTGAATGTAGGAAAATAATACCTGGATGGTTTTTATATTTATGTACCAATTTCTACAGCCTTCACAGCCTATTGGTTAAGAGAGACCCTGAACACTTGTCTGAGTGTAAAAATCCAATATGGCTAAGAGCTGTAGAAAGTGATGGAGCCAGACCCAGTTCCTAGCAGAGTACTAAAGGAAGAAATTCTCATGCTCCTGATATCACTAGTTAACATAGCTTTGTGTTATTGCTCCATAAGTCCCCTTGTCAGTCTTATCACAGCAACATTCATGGGGCATTGACAATGATATAAAAACAATGCAAAGTAAGATGGAGGAATGAAGAGGCAGCGAGCTCTCTTCTTTCTCTTTTCCCTCCTCTCCTTCCTCCTTTCTCTTTTGATCATTTTCCATGAAAGTAGATCATTTTGTACTAATATTGCAGAGAGATTGGTTAGTTTGACTCATTTGAAACTCTTGAGGTAGTTTCGTCAGAATAGAGTGCCCTTCCCAAGGTAATCAGCTCATACTTTACTCACCTGGAATTACTTCCCAATGGCAAGAGCAACCAAGGACAGGTCTCCAGTCTCGCCACTGCCAATCACAAGGAAGTACTCAGAAGTGAAGGTTGAGCAGGAGCAAGTTCAGGATTCCATCTGCACTCTTGGGAGTGGTTGAAGTAGTTATTAATCCTGCACATGTAATCATTTATATCTTCATAAATAAACACTTGGTAAAATGATAATTTATGGACAAGGTCCTACTATTCTAAAAGAAACAGTACTTTGAGCATAAAGGGAAACTATTAGGGAAAAATTTGTATATAATCTTCTTAAATTAATAATTTTCTAAAACAGTGAAATTTTAATCCAGAAAAAAAAGCTATATGATTTTTTTGATGCCTAGGCAAGCCAACATGCTTTGCATGTCTCATGCAAATGGATAAGTGAATAAAAGAAAGCAGAGATTGTCAGATAGATAAATTTCAAACTGATAATTCATTTTTATATTTTTAATCTTAAAATTATAATGTACTTCACCCACAATAAATTATATATCCTTAATGTCCATACACTAAATTATATTTGATATGTGTGTGTTTATGTATATATGAAATAATTTGAATCAATATAGTAAATTATATAACTGTTGTTACCAAAAATTTTCGTGTCTCTTTCAGACCTTCTTTCTCAAAAAATAAAAATCCTTTCTCCTTGATAAGTTTACTATGTTTATTTTGGCAATGTTTTAGAAACATACATTTTATATACCCCCTTTATACTATATATAATTTTTTGCAGAACATATTATTACATATAATAGTTTATCTTTTTTAATGTTGAAAATATCCCAAGAATAGAAATACATTAATTTGCTGATACATCCACTTCTCTTCGGTTTGGTGTTGACATATGGTTAATACATGGCTCCTGTAGGCTTCAAATTCATTAGAGATTCTTCTGCCTTTGTCTCCAGGAGCTGGTACTGTATGAGTTAAACATTTTCATCCTTGGCTTTCACTTGTGGCTCCTGTTACATCCCTGTCCTCTTCAGGTTCCTCAATCCTACTCTCAATTCTTCCTTAAGACTCCACAGACTCCATATAGTGTTTGGCTGTGGGTCTCTGCATCACTTTCCACTGGCTGCTAGATGGAACTTCTCAGAGGACAGTTATGATAAGTTTCTGTCTGCAATCATAAAGTAATATTAGTAGTGTCTGGGATTAGTTCTTGTGAATGGAATGGGTTCAAGTTGGGGGACTCATTGGTTGGCCATTCCCTCTGACTCTGCTCTGTCTTTGTCCCTGTACATCTTGTAGGCAAGACAGATTTTTGAACAAAGTTTTTGTGGGTGGGTTGCTGTCTTCCTCCACTGCGAGTCCTGCCTGGCTACAGGAAGTGGCCATTTCTGGATCTATATCACCCACTGTTAGAAGTCTCAACTAGAGTAGCCCCCATAAATTCCTGGGTGCCTCCCCATCTCAGGTTTCTAGCATGTCCTAGAGATTGCCTGCACTGCTGATTTCCCTTCTCTCTCCCCTGCTCTCCCTATATCTGACACCATGACCCACTCCCCTCCTCATGCCCTCTCCCACTCAGTTCACTACTTCAATCCACTTCCAACAGGTATCTATTTTGTTTCCCCTTCAAAGAGAGATTCAACCATCAACAACCCAAAGAAGTTAGTCTTTAACACAAAGTCCTAAAAATTATTATAAAGACTTTGGCTTTTAGTCTTAATGAATGAGGTCCCAGAACTGTTTGCACAGGACAATATGACCTCACTGATATTTAAAAGAGCTACTGATTGACATGTTGGAGATATATACGGCTTGTGACTGAAGGATGGAGATCATCTTGGCACTACTCTTATAATCTGGGATGAGATTATAATAGTTATAATATATATATTATAATATATTATAATAAGGTTTAGAAGAAAGTATCAGGTCACAGACTTATTTTGAAGATAGAGTTATGAGAATTCTACCAGTGGATAAGTTGTGATATATTAGAGGAAAAATGTCATCAGCATTTCTGAGCTTAGCATTCTGAGCAACTACAAGTTCAAGGTTGTCCTCTTCTGACATGGGAAAAAATGTAAAGACATTTTTTGAAGAATAAGAAGCTCCACAGAACATCTTATATTCATTATTTGTATAAGAGATCTATATACAGTTGCAACAAGTAAGGGAGTTTTATAATTCTCTGATAGTGAAAGATTAAGATATAATATTTGGAAAAGTCAGCCTGTAGACCACAAGTTTGGCATCTAAGCAGTATTACAAAGGTTTGATGGGGAAGAGAAAGATCAAATTTCATCAAAAAATTGCCTGCTGACAAAGCAAGGCAAAGAGATCTGCATTTGATTTATCTATATTGCAGTCGTGTTTGATCTTTACAATGAACAATTATAAGGTGAAATGAGAAAAGTTAAAGGAAAATTGGAATATATTAGAAGGATTATGGATATGCAATCCCTATCATTGATGGTGGACCAATGTATTTAGTACATAAAGAACTGCAAGAAATTGTAACCACAGTGACTGAAAATTCACAAAAAGAAGTGGCAAAACATACACAAATGGCTGCTGTGCATCTAGGACATTTTAATATATTTTATAATAATAAGAGGAACATTTAAACCATTTAAGTCATTAATCTATATAAAATTTGATAATTCAATTAGTGGGAAAATTTTAAATAAATAACTGGTGCTTTAAGAAGCAGAAAATGGCAAATTTCCTATGGAGAGAAATCATGGAGTGATACAAGATAATTGGTAAAGTTAAAAGAGAGTGAACTTAGATGAATGCCCACACCTTATATCTGTAATAAGGGGAGTGGAAGTGCTCACCTAATACAGAAAGAGTTCTCTTTATATAAAATGTTATGGTCCAAGATGATACTTTGAAGCCATAATGCTCAATATGATGCCATTTCGTTATGGAATATTCTGAAGAGAATTAGATCAGATCATAAAGGTGGTGCCTTCATGATGCACCTAGCATCTGGATGAACAGAGTTTGCTATCTATCTCCCTTTATATGAGAAAGCAAAGCAAAAGGGGAGTCTCTACACACCAGAAAAAGAGCCCTCAGCATATCTTAAGTATGCTGTACCTGAGTGTGGTCTTACCAGCCTCCAGAACTAAAATGAACCATTTCATGCTATGGAACCATTTCATGCTTTGAGGAACCCAGTCTATGGTATTGTTATTGGAAACTGTCTATTAAAATTGTAGTAAGGGCCAAAGATGATTATGGGAACCTACAGAGCTTACGAGGCAAATTTATAATTTTAATAACATCTTTATGTTTCTTTTATTTAGGAGTTGATTAGTGATGTCAACCTTCTATCATGAACTTTAAGCATATTTTAAAAATTTATCATATATATACATATACATATATATGTATATGTATGTGCATTCATGTGTGTTTAAATCTATTCAGTGAGGCCAACGAAAGATGTTGGATCTTCTAGAGCTGGAGTTACAGGCAATTGTCGGTTGTCTGATCTCGGTGCTGGGGCTGCACTTTCAATCTCTGTGAGAGTAGTACATATTTTAACCACATAACCGTCTCTTAATTTGCATGTTTAAGATTTTAAGGAACAAAGACTTCTATGAGGATATTTTTCTTATTACAATTGTTCTACCAAAGTAATCCTCTTAATAAGAATTAGTAGTCCTGGGGAGATTCTTTGACCTCCTTAAGTAGATGTTTAGGCAAACATAAAACTCTATGATGACAAGACTTAAATAAGTTGAAAGATGTAACTTCAGTGTTCTAGTAACAGGCTTTAAATCTTGCATTCATTAACTTGTGTGGTGATTAACAAGAAGTAATGGCTATCTTGGAGCTTCTTTTTTCAAAGCACCCAAGTCAACAGATTGTGTTTATTTCAAGCTTCTTTATTAACTGCTTATTAAGAATGATAGTCTGATTTAAGTCTACTTCTCTTCTAGGACAGATTACAGAATGAAGGTTTATAAATTCAAACAGATTCAGTAAACATCTCATGAATTTTCTTACTGATTGTGTAAACAACCATTCCTTTATAGTATAAAAATGTGTTAGAAAAATAGCTACTTTTGTCATGCTGTAATTGTTTATTTAATTGTTACATTCCCATGAACATGCACACTCACACACAGTCACCTTTCTTGCATGTTCTTCCAAGACAAGAGGTCATACATGTGAACAAAGTTTTAACACCTGAGCTGAGTCTGCAAGTTGAGAGCAGGGGAGCTCAGACCACAGTCAAGGAAGTTTCCTAGACATCAATGAGAATATGAGCTTTGCAAGTGGCCCAGCATTGATTCTAATACAACTGATAGCCATGTGTTTGATTCTGCTCCAAACCATTTCCAGTGTATCCAGTACACAAACAGAGTCAATCTCTAATCTGCTTAATACTTAAGTATCTTGAAATCAACTTCACATTTTCTCTAACTGTCCAAATCCTAGATATTTTCTAGAACTGTGTATTTCTTAAAACCATTGGGTTCTCTTCAGCCTCTGTACACTGCAGGGGGGAAAGTCTCACACCATTCCTAAGGTTTACAAAGAAATAAAGCCACTGTTGGATCTGAGAGTGCCTTCCATTGGAGGTTTCCAGGAAGGGCAGAAACCGGGAAAGTGGATAACATTTGAAATGTAAATAATGAAAATATCCAATAATAAATATATATATATACACATATATATATAATTTGCATATTGATTGGGACAGGCATTTATGTCTGTCCATCTCCACATCAATATGAGTATAGAACCTGGACTTTTTGATTTGAAGAAATAAAAACTAAAACACTACTAAAGCACTTCACTTTCTTGTGTTTATGGGATATGGTATGAAGTTGTGTTAGAGATTTATAAAATAATTCAACAGAGAAACGGCTAAAAGCAATTAATAATTGCCAAGAATGAAGGAATCAGTCTCTTCCATGAACAAGCACAGTGATTCAACCCCAAGCTATCAGTCTTAAACATTTAATCACATATACATACAAACAACATTAAATGAACTCATTGGGCTATGTTTGTATATTTGTGTGTGTGCGTGGGTGTGTATGTGTGTGTGTGTGTGGGTGTGTATGTATGTGTGTGGGGGTGGGTGTGTATGTGTAGCAGGACATAGATTTGTGAGGAGACAGAAGCATGGGAGAAGTTGTAAGAGGAGAATGAGGGAAGTGAATAGTTTAAAGTATTCATAATGAAACTCTCAGAAGAAAAAATAAATTAAAAAATAATGAAATAAAATCTGAGTTCTTATCCTTTGATTAAATAAAGTATTCATGATGAAATTCTAGATGAAAAATAAATTTAAAAATAATAAAATAAAATACAACCTTCATTCTTATCCTTTGATTATTCTTCATTTGATTTATTTTTTCCTTGTCCTTTTTATCCTCTCTTTTGTTTCTGATGGACCATAAATATCTATTCATTTAATTTAAAATGATTAGCCTTCTCTTTCCTTGACTTCACTGCTATCAGCTTTACTCAGCCCTTTACTGTGAACTCAGTTCTTTCCCAAGGCTTACCTTCTTCCTAACAGGGATGCTGAAGCCAAATGTTAAAATATTAGTTTTTTTACTCATTAATGGAAAGGCTCCTTTCTGTTCTTGATTTATGTAGACATGTCCTCCTCCCTCAAGGGGGGGGGGCAAGAAATCAATCAGTCTATCTATCTATCTATCTATCTATCTTTATTTTTGCATCTATTCCACTTAACTTCTTGAGTTTGCTGGGCTGGTCAAGACTCCTCTCATTCTAGACCATTTCGAGCCTGGCTACATCCTTTTGGGGAGCTTACATTCAGTTCATTCTTTGATCAACTGGATAATTACTCCTCTTCTAAGACCTAGATAGAACCTAATATTCATGATCCATTGAGGCCAGGATACAGGCTCTGTTCATGTGGTTGTGGAGCTATGTCTCAGAGTACCTTCAAATAGTTCAAATATATTGTATTTTAATACAATATACTAAAAGAATATTTGATCTCTTATTTCCTTACTATATTCAAATTAAACATGGTAGAAACAGTGCAATTCTTCAGCCAGTGACATCTGAGTGTTATTGAAACAGAAAGATCATGCATATTATTGCTCAGAGACAAATAAGCAAATTGAATTTTGCTGTCTTTCTCAATCGTACTAAATTGTCTGTTTTGTGCTATGACTTGTCACTCTGCTTGGCCTTTCTTAATGCTGTTTACTTCTATGTCTCCTTTTTGCTTCTCCTGGAGAATCACATATTGACTTGCGTCCAATTTTCTTTTAGGAACAAGAGGAGATTTTTGGTTGTTTGTTTAGTTATTTTTAAATGAAAGGCGAAAGTCATTGAATAATGCACTTAATGAAGTGTACTTATTATTTGTAATTAAGTATGTTAAGTTAAAATAATTAACAGTGTGTGATAAGAGTACAATGGGGTAGATAAATGTGCTTAGACATTGGGAAATGCATAGCTACAATTATTGAATACACATATTTCCTTGATAAAAGAGAAGCATTAATTTGAATATCATAGGGAATTAAATGTCAACACTCCAAGTTTCCAGTTCACAAACTTTATTACTCATATTTCTGTCTAATATATTATTAGCTATTGACTCAAACTTATTCTGTATTTTACACTCTGAACATTGTCATTTAGGGATAGATTTTTTTTCTGTTATCATAGGCAATGATCAAGAATACATAGTTTTATCTCTAAAAAAAAATAAGACAATATAAAAATATAAATTTTACATTAGAGGTATATACTACATCAAAAGCTAAGCCATCAGAGAAAGATTTCTCAATTTTCATGCTGTGGAGATAATTATTTAATGGGTAAAGTTTGATGTTTTTTATGGAAACAAACCTACTTTAAAATGTTGAAGTTCACACAGCTAGGACTAGATTGCCTGACATCATTTTTAGCCTAACTTACAACCTAAAAGTTAAATATCAACTTGGTGCTACTTATGAAGCAAACTGAGAATATAGTTGTTAACATTTTGGTAATAAATTTTGAGGTTCTGGGTGTCCAGGAGCTTCATGCTTAATGATGGCAGTGACAACAAACATCAACCAGGATACAGAAACTAGTAATGTAGGAGGAGTTAAATAAAGAAACTACAAGGAGAAAGTTTCCCAGGAAAATGACAATATAACAACCTGAGTCACCCTGAAAGAGAGTAGAGAGAATGTTTTTTGAAATGAGCTGGGATGAGAATGGTTGGTCAGAGTACATTCAGAAGGAACACAAGCCTATTGTTGAGGCACATAGCATATCCAACTCCAGCCATGCCGGCCTGAAACACACACACTGTCACTACTCTCAACTCACTGAGTACACTATTCAGAGGAATCCATCCTACCAAGAAGTCAAAGGGCACATGAGGCACTTCACACTTCTTCCACCTTCTTGGACCAAGAACAAGATCAGATGAAAGGTTCATAGTGCATCAGGAGAAGAAAAGACATGGACATTCAGTAACTGCATGATAAAGTGAGGCATCTATTTTTATAGAGCAAATGAATGAAAATGCTAATTCCTAGCTTCTTTTGTCCTTAATAGCAAATAATTTCCTACTTATTTTGAACAAAAAGTAAATGCTATCTAACAGTATTTCAATATCTTACATTAGAATTAAAAATAATAATTGTTACATAATCATCTTCTGCAGAGACCTGGCGTGTGTGTACACATGCCATTGGTCACAAACGTACCATCAACTGTATCTAACGGGGAGTGATTGGGAAGTATATTTGTTGACTTACATGACAGGGATTTGTAATGTCACCATTTTGTGAGTACTGCAGACCCTCTAACTTGTATCATTTGGGCAAGTGCATTTCTGTTAAGAATATAAGTGCTGTGCTGTTAGTGTGTTTTAATTAGCATTCTCTTCAACAGGACCTTGTTTCTTCATCACTGTTCCTATGGTGTATGTGTGTGCATGAGCACATGTGCGTGGTTTGGTTTGGTTTGGTTTTTACTTTTGATTGATTCTTTGTGAGTTTCACATCATTCACCCTAGTCCTGCTCATTTCTCCATTCCCTCTGCTTTTTGCCCATCCAAACTCACACACAAAATAGAAAACACACACAGAGAGATACACACACAACACAGAAAACATCTCATCACGAGAACTGTAGTATGACACAGAGTATCCCACAATATATTTCTCTGTCCATACATCTTCACTTGGAAATGTTCATTGCAATGCGAGATTGGTCTAATTCATGATCTCTGGCTTCTGTGACTCCATCAATATTGAATCCTCATTGGGACTCCTCCCAGTTATCCTGTTGTTGTCCTGTATCATAGAGAACCTGTATCTTTGGAACAGCAGGCATGACTGGTCCTTTCACACATCCCAATCATTTGCAGATGATAGAGATTTTAGAGCCATCTTAGAAGCCTGGATCTGGGCATGAGTAGAGTTGTTCAGCCTACACCACCAGTGCACATTCTCCAGTATTGCTCTGATGAGGCTACCCAATGCTGCCATCAGTAAGAGGCAGCTCTCCTGCTGTCATGTCCTCAGGGCTAGCTCACCTGCACCCACGCCTCTAGAGACAGGTCCTCTGTGCTGACCAGTCAAGGTACATGGCCTACTATCTCAAGTGCTACAGCCTGTGAGGGACAGAGATAGCTCACCTGCTCTCCTGACCCCAGGCCAGCTCTCCTGACTGCATCAGGTGTTTAGGGAAAAAGGGTAGGGGCATCACCCTCATACCCAAACCATCTCACAGCAGCTGAGTGGCCTAGCCAGTTCTCCCCTCCTCTTGTCCTCAGAAATGACTCACCAGCACCCCTTCAATAAGGGCCAGCATTATTATGCTATATAGCAGAGGTGCAGGGATTGCTTTCTCTAGTGCTCCAGGCAGCAAGGGGCAAGACCCGGTCTCCCACTCTCAGGGAGACCCCATGGCCAGCTTTTCCAACTTCTGCATATGGTGAGGAACAACAGGGGAGGGAGGCACCACTGCTTCATCCACGCATCCACGTCATCTCATGTCAGACAACTGTCAAGTGGTTGTGCCAGTTCTCCCGTGCTCTCATCCTTCCGACTGTGCTGTCCAGGTGAGGTGCAGGGCCTTATCTCTCAAGTACTGCAGCTAGGAGGGGCAGGAATAGCTCTCCCGAGCTCATGAACCTCTAGGCAGCTTTCTCAAATACCTGCCAGAGGTGGCAAGGGGTGGTGAGGGCATCACCTCAGAGCTGGTGTCACCCCAATGAGTAGCAGAGTCAGCTCTCCCACACTCACACCTTCCAAGCTGGCTCATCCACACTGCTGACATCAGGGCCACCTCTGCTGTGCTTATTGGGCGCATTACAGTGCCTCCTCTTCTGTGTGCTGCCTGCAGTGAAAGATGGGGCCAGCTCTCTGGAGTTCTATATCCAATGAGGGGCGGGGCTAGATCAGCAAAGCTCCTGGAACTCCAGTTGGTCCACACTGGCTGCCCTAACCAGGGACATCCCCATCTTTCCTAGTAGTAATATGATCCATAGATATAGATGCAGGTATCTATGGCCTGCCAATGCCATGCACTAGAGGGCAGATCTGTGGATGGCATGGCAGTCTGTAAATCTGTGTGTCTTCCTCTTTCCATGGTGCACTGCTTGGATTTGATTTGATTTGAGCTTTTGATTTGATTTTTATGAGTCCTAGGCATAAAACAGCTTTGGTCACAAAGCTAAGCATCAAGCTAGGATGAACAAAGGACTGCTGCCTGCTCTGCTCCTGACTGATATAAGAACACCACCACCACCAAGGTGTCTCTCTGCCCATTGCAGGCTTTTATATGCAGGTGCATTGTGCCTATGAGTGTGGAGATCAGAGAGCAATTTTGGATGTCATAACTCAAGTAGGATATCATTGTCAAGTAGGCTAGGTCAACAAAGTCTAGGTATATTCTTGTCTTGGCAGGCATCCCCAATACTGCCATGCTTAGCCTTTTAAAATGTGCATTCTAATAATTTAGCTTAAGTCCGTGTTCATGCAACATGCTAGCTAAGCTAATTTGTAACCTCATTGTCTCAGTTTTAAGAAAGTTTGTTTAGCAAATTCAGATTCAGCGAGTTAATATATAACACAGAATGGCAGAATTCTTGCTTTTAAATGGACTTCTTGCACTGAATTTAACAGTATAAGTTAAAACTATATTATAAGCAGTACATTGATGATAATATGAAAACATATTGTAGCATGACTGTGATATTTACTTACAAGCTCAAGCACCTCTTCTACCAAAGGGCAATGCAAATATTTCTCATTCATGTAACTACTAAACATATTACTGTTCTGGCCTGGGTGATTTTCTTCATGTTTGGCATTCATTGACTCATAACCTTTGACAACTTGACAGTTGCCTATGCCTCAATGGACCTCATCAAGCTTATTGCTTGGCTTGAATCAAGACCAATAGAGGAACTGCAAAGAGAGAAAAACAGCTATTTCAGTCTCAGCTTTTAATCAGAGCCCCTTCTATCTGCTATTTCCATGACCTTTGCACTCACTTCTAGACCGACTGAGCATGGTCCCTGGCATGCACTGGAGCAGTCCTTTACCCTGTAAGGGCTTCATCCTTTAGCAACAATGAACAGGGTAGTCTCCAAGCAAGTACAGTTGCACTGCAGATCTCAGCTCTACACTATACAGGTCAGTTTCACTCACTGCATCTCTGGAGCTCCAGGAAAGCACAGATGCCCTGAGGTTTTATTTAGAAACCCAGGTTGTGGTTCAAGAATCTGAATGTTTAAAGCCGTCCAGGTCTGTCACCTTTCTCCACTTCCAAAAACTCTGAATAATTTTCTAGACCTCCCATGGCCTAATTAATTTCCTTTGTTGTGACTGTAGAATAAATCCACAGTGTACTTCAAGGTGGTAAAGCTAAGGAAGAATGGCTTTGAAGCCCCTCATTTGCATGTTCCTTGTGAGTACCCAGAATTAGAGGAATTTAGGAGAGGGGAGTCAGCTTGCACTTATCAGTTATTTGTATCTGAAAGTCTCTGGGATACTGCCACAGAAGACCTCAAAGCAAAGGGATATGTAACACAGAGACAGATATTCTTTCTTAAACCAAATAAACATTTAATTGCATATTCAGTGATTAGGAAATATTAGGCTTTAAGAGTGGATTAACAGAAAAGAAAAGGTTCAATGAGAAAAGTACATGCAGCATGGTGACCTGAGTTCAATTCCTGGAATCTGTGTAGTTGAAGGAAATGACCAATGTGTACAAGTTGTCCTCTCACCTTCACAAACTTATCGTGTGTATATGTGCATGTGCGTGCACACGCGTGCACGCACACACACACACACACACAGAGACAGAGAGACAGAGAGAGAGAGACAGAGAGACAGGGAGAGAGGGAGAGGGAGGGGGAGCACATACACTAAATAAATATGTAAATTGTGTTTACAGTAATCATGGACTAGGGATATATAATGTACTGTTGCTAAGCTGGGATACAAGGAAATCCGTTTGATTTCATACTGAAAAGCAATGTGGTGTAATAAAAATAATGAGGCCAATAGGTTCTAGTATATAAAATTCTAGCTTCAGACACCAACATTGTATACCAGCCTGGTGATTTGTGGGCGGAATAAGATGGGAAATTATGGAGAGTGCTTAGCCTGTCTTTGTCATATATACTGTAAGCTAGATAAATCCCTGTCCCTGCCCAGTAAATTTGAAAACTCCATGAGTATGCCCCTATAAAGCAAAAGACTCCCAAAGAAGGCAAAGTCATTCCTGTCTATAAGTATAAAATGAAAACAGTAAAGTTTTTTTATTTTATTTTATTTTGTTGTTGTTGTTGTTGAATGTATTAGAGGGCGGATCTTTATAATCTCATATGATTTGATTACAGAGGAAAATTTAAACTCTCTCCTAGAGATCTGCATATAAGCAATTCTGGCAGTGCTGTAGATATGCAGAAATATTGGACTGTTCCATGGGTCAGAATGGGATTATTTTTCTGCTGGAAAAAAATATGTTTGTAAACACTTTTTTAAAAAAAAATCAGTTACCTAGAATTTGTACAACTGCATTAGAGCTCAAGAAAAATATAATACATGAAAATTACAAAAGTAGGCTGTTGGGAACATGCCAGTACTGTGGAATGAAGAAGCCCCATGTGTCTGTCCTGGGGCGCTGCTGCTCTGGGTGGAACAGGACACTCGGGAAGTGCCCGTGCATCTTCCCACATAGTCCAACGGGCCGTTGGGGAACTGTGGGAAGCCTCTGTGGGCCCTGCTGGTGGGGGTCCATTCCTGAGGAATGAGAGACAGCCATGTCTGTGTGTTCTCTAGCCTGGGGGTCCCACAGTCGACGCAGGGTTAGCCGGAACACAGCTGGGGTTCCAGTCAAGAACGGGTCACAACTGCTTTGGGCACCAGGCTAGCTGCTTAGGCTTGGGTGAATGGGTATGGTCTAGGAGTGCTGGGGTTTCCACGGTGAGAGATTAGCTGCAGCTCATTAATTGAGGGCCAGATTCCTCACTTACCATGGCGGATCCAGATGAAGAGACAGACAATAATTCTAAGATATTTATTTTCATCATGTGGAAAGTGTCATGGATAGAACTGTACCTCCCGCCTCTCCCAGAGAGGCAGGGAAGATATAGTAACTGGGAAGGGGCGTGGCTAAGCCTCTAGGTGTCTCACTAACATGGGGACGGCTTGGGGCTGTGTGGCCATGCCTCTACCGGATGTGATATGTGACCTTGGCTGGAGCCAAAAGCTTCTTGGGAGCTTTGGCATAACATTTCCGGTCCCTTGCAAATTACTTCGAGGGGTCTTCCAGAGTTTTCTTGTGCTCAACCGGTGTGCCAGATTGCCTGCCAGATCACTGCCCCACAGGGGCTGAAAACGGTATGTGTCATGGGGTAACAAATTACCGTAGACCTGATATCTTAAAACAATGCCCACTAGTCTATAAATTAGGAAGCTTATGTTTCTCAAATGACTTTCTGCTATGCATTTCATCCATTCTGAAATCGATGGTCTTTTATCTTGAGTTCTAGAAAAGATTATTTTCCCATGCTGGTTCAGACCAGCAGACTTTACCTTTGTGTGGTTGCAGGAGTCAAACTCTTACTTCTACTGAGTATTGGTTATCAGTCACTCCTTGCTCCTGGCAACTGCTGAAGTGTCTTCATGAATGACCCTCTCTCTTACTCAGTCACCAATGGCACTTTGAGCCTTGCTTCTTTTCATTTTCCTGCTTCCTTTTCCTGTCACCCACTACAAAAGAAATTCTCCATTACTAGGGGTTTATGTGCCTAAATTGGGCCTGGGAGAATAATCTCAGTATTTTACAACCAACTGATTTAGGATTTATGTGGTCATAAATTCTTCCAAGCAATGCTTAAAGTTAAGTTTGACCTGGCAAACCAGAATACTGGAAAATCAATCTTTAGAATTCTATCGCCTACCTAGTCTTCTATTTTTCTTAATTTCAGTGTCATTCATGTTATGCAAGAACAAAATTTTTCCAGTGTTTTAGCTTGAAGAATATCTTCATATATTTATGCTCATTTAGCTAAGCAGAAAAATGAATGTATACGTTATCTGATTCCTGTCATTCATAGTTTGGGTCTTTTATATCGATACTCATCATATATATGACATACAGAAGATTTATAGTTTTATGCCTTAGGCCTCAGATCTTTAGGGCAGTAGAGTTACAACTATGTCATGTATCTTACAGAAGGCCAGGATCCATCAATACCATTGTTTGCTCATGGTATATGGCAAAGAGATGGACTGCCAGTGGGAAGCAAGAGAAGAATGCAAGAAGCACCTGAACCCTCTGACCTCAGCTGCCCATTGACAACCAGCCAATGATCATTTTGGAGTTCTGTGACATAGGAATATTATATAGAAATTGCTTTAGTGAAGGAGCAAGTTGGGAAGGATTGGAGATAATCCTCCATTGTCTCCAAATAGAGCAGAAGATTACCTATAGGTCAATACTGCCCTCCTCTTCTATAAAAGCCTGGGACAAGTAGACTTAACTAAGACCTCTCACTTTGCATTGTTGCAGGCTGAACATCCCTCACTCTGGCTAGGCCTTCTACATTCTCTCAATTGTCATAGGACAAACCTCCTCTTCATTTTTACCCTAACAATAATTAATCAAGTAGCATAAAATCACCTTTGGTGTCCTGAAACTCTTCTTGGTCCTAGGAAAAATGACTGTCTGTCTTTGACACAGGACAGTCTATATTTAGTCTAGTTTTGTTTTTGTTTGCTTTATTTTTTGGATGGCTTTCTTATTCTGAAACACACTGTTCAAACCCACATGCCACTTTGTTTGTAGTTGCTTTGCCCATGTTCCTTTTGAGACAGAATCTCTTATAACCCAAGCTGACTTCAAATATACTATAAATCCAAGGCTCCCTTTGTTCCCTGCTTTGAAATACATGGATCACAGAGATGCAGAACCGTGACTGACATTCTCTCCTTTGTCTATAGACACAAGACATATCTTGTCTAACACAAGATATGTTTTGTTGAATCAATGTCAGTCTACACAAGTCATTTATTACCCACTGAATTAGTGTGCAGTTCAATAAAAGATGGGTGTTACTTTCTCTACATGTTTATGATCTAGATCATTTGAAGTTGACTTAATTATTGAACCATTCTGTTGAAACAGTCAACTAACCCAGTTACAACATCAGTGTAAGATTTTAATTTTAATATTAATTTAATTAATTTGATTAATTTTAAACAGAGTAAGATTGTAATTTTCTACATTTAAGAGGCAAGATGCCCCCTTTTCAAAATTTTCTTTATTTATACCTAAGAGTTTTTCTTTATTAGCTTAAGCAACACTAGGAAATCACTTTTTTTTAACTTTTCTTTCTTTCTTTTTTTTTTTTTTATTGGATATTTTATTTGCATTTCTTTCTTTTTTTTTCTTTTATTGGATATTTTATTTCTTTACATTTCAAATGTTATCCCTTTTCCCATTTTCCCCTCTGGAAGCCTCCTATCCCATCACCCCTCCTCCTGCTTCTATGAGGATGCTCCCCCTCCACCCACTCACTCTCACCTCTCCGCCCTGGCATTCCCCTACTTGGGGCATTGATCCTTCACAGGACCAAGGGCCTCTCCTCCCATTGATGACTGACAAGGCCATCTTCTGCTATATATTTGGCTGGAGCCATTTTTATGTTAATAATATTATTCAAATAAAACAATTTATTTTTAAACAGATACCATAAAAAATATTTCTATACTCCATTCTATTTAAAGAACAAATTTCCTATCCTCACTCATTAGCTGTGGCAGACCTCACAAGTGTCCAACATCCTCTTTGTGCCAGTTCATTTACATGAGTAAGCCACCCTTGACCAAAATGTTTAATAACAGCAGGCAGTTATTAAGACAAAGAAGAAGCCAACTGGGGAAGAGATAAGGACAGGCTGCTCAAGATAGGACAAATTACTTAAATAGCTTTGCCTGAGAAGGCTCTAAACCTGAGAAGCAGAGTGTGGAGAGACAAAAAGACTAGACACAAAGTTGAGCAAATGTACTTCTGCAAAAAAGAAGCAGGGTCAGGAATTCTCATGGTCCACATTTTTAGGGACAAACTCAAAGAAAACATTTGGGGTATATGGTAGTTTAAATGAGAATGGTCACATAGTGTGGGACTGTGAAAGGCAGCCAGGTTTTTGGTTGCACTAAGGTTTAAAACCCTGGAGCCTCAGTAGGGGACCCGGCACAGGATAACCCTAAAGGGACAGTAAGCATTTTGCCATGCTCCTAGGCTCCAGGCTCCTGACATGAGGCCGCAGCTCTCTATAGGTTTGTGACTATCAGTCACATAGCCCCAAACCCCTCCACAGGTAGAGGTGTGGTCATGTAGCCTCAAGACATTCCCATTTTAATGAAGCACCTAGAAGCTTAGCCAATAAACTCCCCTTCCAGTTCCCAGCCACTCCTCCCTGCAAAAGGTATTTTAATCTCAGGCCCACCGTGAGCTTGTGGGGGTATGGTTTCACTCATTGCCACTCTCCACCATGACATAAATGCCCTAAAACTATGGACTGTCTTTCTTCATCGGGATCTACCATGGGGAACAATGGAACAGGCCTTTATCTAAAGAACCACAGCTAGTTTCCCGCAGAATGCCTCTCCATGCTACCAGCCTCCGTCTCTACCAAACCAATCCAGCTAGCCAGTGATGAGCCAAAGACCAGCTGGACCATTTAACCCAACAACATAGGTTCAGATACTTGAATGTTTGGTTCCTAGTTGGTACACTCTTTCTGAAAGATGTGGAGGTGTGGCCTGAATGGAAGAGGTATTACTAGATATGGGGTTTGAGGTTTCTGAAGCTCATGACAGACTCTCCAGACCATCTCACTCATTCTGTGTTCATCTTGCTGCTAAGATGTAAGGTCGCAGCTACTGCTCCACTACCATGTCTGCATTCCTGCAGCCATGCTTCCCCTAAAATGATCATGAACTGAAACAGTAAGCAAGACCCCATAAAGGTTTTTTATTGTAACTAGTTTTGGTCATGGGATCTCTTCACAATGAAAATTAACTAAGACTTTGAGTAAGGACACAGTCATAAAAAATATTGGACCACAAGCTGCACTGCTTGGCCTCAATCTGTTAGGTGATGAGAGCTTCCTGGAACTTATTAAATTCAAACTGGATCTTATGGTGGAGTACACTGAAAAAAAAATTTGAGGCAAAGAAAAGGTACATTATATTGAAAATTTATAAACTTTTCTATATTGGTTCATTAAGTACACTAAACAAAGAAGAAAGTTTGTTTGGTTTTGAAAACCAAAACGAAAGTCTCTTTGGTTTTGAAAACAATGTGCATACTTACTGATGTGTACTTAGTACCAAGTATTCTAAGAACTTTAAATGAAAGGCCTTATTTTACCTTTTCTAGCATCCTAGAGGTGAATGCATTTGTATGCTTTTGTTTTCAAATGGAGAATCAGAAGCACAAAACTTTTGAAGATTTTTGAAAAGTCTTTCACCAATATCTTATAAAACACATGCCCAACACACATAGTATGACAGGAAAATGCAAGTAGCACAGGGAAGAATTAATAATTATTTTGTGATAGGTCAAGCTTTTTAAATAAAAAAAAAAGCTCCATTTTTATCTAAAATATTATTTTTAAATATAAATAATTAAGTAAATTAACTCCTCAGAAATATTTATGCTGTGATTTTGTTTTGTCACAATGCTATGTGAAAGCAGAGAGGTAGAAAGGCCTGCAGGTCAAGAAGCTCAAGACACGGAAAACACTGAAATCTCTCAGGAAAGATGGGCTAGTCAAAAAATTGTTCTGGTGTTCTACTAGTCAAATTTTGCATACATTTTCTCTCCATTCAAAAAATAGAATAAATCTCCTTGGGAGCAGCCTCTGAGATGGTATAGAACATGATAAATTTGGGTAAAGGAATATCCTTGAAATGAAGATTATTTTCTGCATTTCTGAATGTAGTCTGGAAAGAAAAAGAAGGAAAGCAACCCTGTACAAAACAAGAGCTGTGGTCCAAGTTTGGCAGATGTTTCATGCAGCTCTGTGGAGTGCACTGAGGTGAAAATATTTCCTTGAAGCTCTCCTGAGTTGGGTTAGGATAGAAAGCAATAGAACCCTAGGAGGATACCATATGGGCCAAGATGACTGTCTTTACCTGTAGCCTCCCCCCGAAGGAACAAGCAGCTGACATGTCCCTCAGCACACAGTCCAGGAGTTATTTTCTAGATGAATGTTTGGTTCTATGTTCCCAATAAACAGTAGTTTTAATGACAACATGATCTAGTAGTGTTCAAACATCAGTGGTCTTCCATTTTCAAAGCCAGTAGTGATAAACTGTGACAGTCTCTAAGAGTCTGACATGTCTGTCTTTCACTTGTCACTATTGTGAATTACATGGAATCTGCCTGGACTATCAAAGATAATCTCATCCCAGTTCTCATTTTATACACATGTGTAGTTTATCCGTGCCTCAGTAGGATTATTTGTACTTGCTAGGATTAGAACTGGAATGCCTTTCTGATGTCATAATACTATCTGACACAGGGATATAACTCTATTTTCAAAGACCATAGAACATCTATTTTATCCAAAGAAGTATTGAAGATGGCTTCTAAATTTACAAATTTAGCATGGGTATGTCATTAAACATTAGAGGAGAAAAGTGGGAGCAGATTCCAGTAAGAATTGCTTCTAAGACTTGACTCTAAAATTAAGTTTCTGGATACATTGTAATAACCCAAAGTAATGTATTAAATAGATAATAATGGAGACACCAATAAAAAAATTTCCCCTAAAGATATGCTATCATCACCTCTCAAAATACTAAATTAAAAATATATAAAAGCAGGAAAGCCAGAATGGAAGATGAATCTATTGTAAATGCGTGCAATAATGAAAGATGCCATTCAAAGGAATGTGACACCTGCCATTGCAGGTGAATATGAAAATGATATGAAAATGTTCAGGGGTCTCTCGAGTCCTACTTACCTTGATCCTACAACATTTCTACCCCAGTACTTACAGTTTAAATGTTTTGAAGAGATGACGGAAGAGACAAATGTAGGCAATGATTCAGTTGATCAATTCAGTATTTTAGTCCTAGAATTGGGACACTTCCACTCAGAAGAGAGACTGGACCTACACAGGGGCACATTAAAGAAAGTCCCAAGGCCTGAGCACCAGTGAGCTCATATGTATGTCTTCAGCATGACAAAGTTTAGAGTGACTGTGGAAGATGAAGAGAATCACAAGTGAATGAGTAAGACTGTTAAGAAGGAACCATGACCACAGAAGTCACGCTTACTCATACTATTAGTTTGGCTGTAGCCAACTCTTATCTGCAATTTTCAAGTTGTGCAAAAATGTCAGGATGTGATGGAAAAGATGGAAAAGTGGTCTTTTCCAGGAACGTTAGTTTGTTGGTACCCTCCAACAGCTGTCCTGAACTTGACTTGGACTGGAGATGGCTTTCTTGTATATATGAACAGTAATTAGGATCAGTGGGAGGCTTTATCAGAGAAAATGGAAGAAAGAGGTAAAATCATTTAAAAAATCATATTTGAAACACACCTGTAGCCATTGAGAAATTCTCCAAAGGTTCAGCTCAATGTAACTTCTATAACTCAACCTTGGTGGAGACCTAATCACTATTTGTTGAACTCATAAACACAGGACAGTCAAATAGAATGTCAGCTTGTCAGTATTTCAAATGAGGAGTGCATTGTTAGATCCGTGTACTTTGCTCTTTCCACTTCTACTTCCAAAAATTACCCTTTGCCACTTTCCCTAAAGATTACCAGCTTTCCTCAATGTTTATTTGTTCTATACACAAGTCATTAGGAAAAGAACAGAAGTCTAGGACACAAAACACATTGTACCCTAGGTCATTAAACCCCTGTAAATAAAATTAAAAGAGATGTGTTGTTGTCTTTAGGCAAGGCAAGTATCCAAAAGCATTTATTAGGTTTAGGACATGTCAGACATTACTTTAAATTACAGTCAGTAATTCAGAGTGAAGGCTCTAATCTAAGGAAAATATTCTACAGAAACTTAGAGTATCCTTTAAACTAGTAGGAGACAGCCTTGTTTAAAATATACAAAAATATCTGCTGCTCAGGCTGGCCTCCAGTTTTAAGAGTTAAGACACAGATAGTGAGCCAAGTTTAGTTAAGCATTTTATAGATCATATGTTTCAGTTAATATATATTATAATGAAATGAAATAGGTAGTATTTTTTCTCTCTACCTGGCAAAGTAGAAAAGCAAGGTGTCCAACAGGCAGCAGAGACAAGTTAAATACAAAATTTTGTGAGGTTGTTATGAAGCTGAGAGGTTGCGAAGTCCAAATTTATCTTTACTGTGCTGTTGTTGGAGTAGTGTTGGTCTGAGGTGAGTGTGAGTAGAGAGAAGTTACCATTTAAAAGTAACTCTCCAAAGAGTCAAATACATACGGGATTAAATTTAGCCTTTGTTTACCAATCAGAACATGTTTTAACTATTTGCATATCTAGATAACACCCTTCAAGAACACCTGCTGATTCTGTTGAAAGAATGCAAACATGATAGTTAACAAAGTATTGCACTGAAAGTTAATGAATAATTGGAATGCTTGTTGCAAATCTGATACAGCCTCTACTTTCCCTTCATTAGTTTATGAAAATGGCAGATAATTGCATATCCATAGCACTTCAATAGGCCCTTACTAAAACCTATGCATCTGTACAAGAATGTGTAATGTGGGTTGTGAAGTTATTTTAACATCATGGATATAAGTATCAAAACACAGCATTTTTCTTTGACCTATTCTAGATCTCATCTAATTGGAGAGAATAATGTGTTTGGCCAGCAGAGAGCAGCAATGATATACTATGTAAGAGTCAGTCTAGTGAACCTGACCATCTTTTTTTAATGTCTGTTTTGTTGAGATCTCTCCCAGATCTTGAGTAACTCCAGTCACTCAACTGTTCAGGGATCACTGAAATTGTGATCTTAGTCAAGAAGATGATTTCTATTATCCAGAATCTGTATGCCATAGTGTGCTTGAGCTTGATGTCCTGGATCTGCCAATGAAGACCAAAAACCTAGATTAAGAAGTATCAGTCCTTCCCAGTGGATTCTGTCCTCATTGTTCAGCTATGCTCAAGGCAAGAGGTCGCAGTGCTTACTTGCTTCTGTATAGTTCTCTTTGTTGACTCATGTTTGGCATGCTTGCATAAAAGCTGAGAAGCATCTAAAGGAACCACAGAAGAGATTATATTGACAGTTGACTGAATTGAGGGCACCAAGTGTGGGAAATATGGATGCATCTTCTTAGAACACAGGAATAGACAAAGCAGAGAGGAATGATGTAAGAATAGAATCTAAAACACTCATCTGAAAAGAATTTTTAAGGTATTGCTAAATCTTCTGAGTAATGTGAGAATGAAATTAAAAAGTCACTGACTTTGGAAACATCTACAGTGTCACCATGTAGACTCCAAATATCCTTCATTGACATGTTACCCTCCATGGACATATTTGCCTAAGTGGACATATTATCCTGTATGGGCATGTTACCCTACATGGATACTTTACCCTGAATGAAGACAGATGTTAGGACAGACACACACAGTTGAAAACAAAGATCAAAACAAGTTGGTTGGAAGAAAACAAAGAGATTTTTGTTGCTGGCAACACAGGTGGGACGTAGAAACATGAGTAATGACCTGACTTGCTGAGACATGAGTTGGGTGGGGACATCAATAAGGTCAGTCCACTCCATAAATAAAAAGACCTAGGCTTGCTATGTGATGTGTCTATGTCAGCATGTGTCTGCAGGCATGAATTTGTTTCTTTGATGATTGGTGACTAGACAGTAGACAATGCAAAATAATAGATGATTTTTAAAAGGAAGGCATATATACTTCATGAGCCTTACTGAGATCATGTAATAGAAAACTTGGATAGAATCCAAGAATTGCAGTGTTAAAATTATCTTTATTACCTGAAACTGGCAGTATTCACAAAATATTAAGACTGGGGGGCAGGTAATGGTTGATTACATAGTTTCATTTATGTTGCTGTGATAAAAACACATTGAACAAAAGAAACTTAGGGGATAAAGGGTTTATTTTAGCTCACAATTCTTGTTTACAGGGTAGGCAAGGCAGCAAAAACTTAAAACAGCTAGTCACATCACATTCACATCTGACAGCATCAAGAAATTTAAGACATGAATGCTTGTGCACAATCACCTTCTCTACTCTAGTCAGGACCTAATACTAAGCAATCGGGATGTCTATAAAGGACAAGTTTGCCAAACTCAATTAGCACAGTAAATACAATTCCCCACAGATATTCCTACAAAGCCAGCCTATTCTAGACATTTTTTCTTTGAGACTATCTCCTAAGTTGGTTCTACATTGTGTTCAGCTGATGGTTAAAAACTATCACAATTTATAGGATGCAGGATAAAGGAGAATGATACATTCAAGAAGATGAAGGTTCAGTCTCCTCAACCTTGGAATCTTCAGATATTTAGAGTGGAAAAAAGCAGATATGGGATATGATGTTGGGTGTAGAAATAAGAGTTTGTAAAGTGAAGTTTCCAATGAAGATACACAGGAACCCCTGGGAACAAAGGTACATCATATTGCCACATAAAACAAGTCATTTTATGTTTATATAAGCAATGGGTGATTATTGGTAAATCTAGAGTATTTTACAAGACAATATTTGTAGCTGTATATTCCAGGGAATAAATACAGAAAGGAATTACAGAAAGGAAAATCCTAAATATACTTGACAAAGGAATACTTCTCATGTTTCCATTCCCTACCTATTCATACCCAAGTAGAGAAATCTTGTCATGTGTAATAATTATAAGAGAGGCAATTAATAAATAAATCTCCTGAAGAAGTACTATTTTTGACATCTTCAAATCTTGTATTTGAATAGTCTATCAGTCTACATCCAGTACAAACCAAGAAAGAGATTTCTCCTTCTGTATTCTCTGCATTAGGCTGTTGCAGCTAGAGTCAGAGCTAAGCTGTCTAGAATGATGAAGGTAGAAATGTCCTTAGATCCAAGGACAATGTGATTTCTCTTCTTAACCAGACAACTTTGAGAAGGAAGACAATCAATAATTAGCCATATCAAAAAAGCAGAGAGTACCATTTAATACCACCTATTGTCCTGCATATGAAGAGTAGAAGAAAGAAAGCTGTCTTTCATAAGCCACTGCATCTATACAATATAAGGAAATTGAGAGGCAGTGAACGACTCCAGTAACATATAGGATAGGCAGCAAGTTGTGAAAAGAAGTGTCAAGGTACAATGTATCCAACAGAACTGAAAGGATCATGAAATACATGAACAGAAGCTGTTCTTCTCTGGTTAGTGAAGTTCCCCATTCCATTCCTTTTATGTGCTGGAATAAAGAATTACATGAAATATTATGAAAAATGTATGGCAAAATTATGCCATTCAGGTTTTTAAGTTATGTGTTCTCAAGTTTAAAAAGGTCCAAAAGAACACAAAGAACTCTCATCTTTCACTTACATTCTGTCTGTCTGTCTGTCTGTCTATCTATCTATCCACCCATCCATCCATTTATCTATTGATCTATCTCTCCCTCCATTGTGTATAAAATGATAAATCCCAGAAAAAAAAATAGAAAATGGTATAGAGCTAAAGTGGATATCTTGTATAATTGTTTTGTAAGTTGAACATTCTTGGATTGCTAATGTCCAGACTAGAGACAGAATAAGCATTTCATAGACATCCTTATAACAGCAGGTCATTTGGGGTCAGTTCTAAATATATTCTGCATAAAGTGCACTTTTGTGACTGATTGGTTTACTTTTGTGAAAATCTTTAACAAACCCATATACACAACTATGTGTGAATGGATTATTGCTGTTTCATAATATTTTATGTTACAATGTGGTGAACACTTCATCCAGTCTCCTTCAAGTAGGTATTTCTGGTCGTTTCTGATTTGAGGCTGCTAAAAGTGAGCTGCTACAAACAATTAACAACACACCTTTTAGTTTATATAATTTTAATATATGCCTGTAGATGAAATTTACTAAGGCAAAACCATGTTGTTTTATACACTTCAGAATTTGAAACCAATTATAGTAGATATAATTACCATAGTTATAGAAAAATATTCAAATGACAGAATTACAGCATGTATCCAGGGATGCTAACTTTCCTTTAATACATTAAATTATCTTGGAAGTGCATTTACATAGCTCCTGTATAAACAATTTTAGACTCTGCTGATGCAAACAAATAAATGACTTCAACACAGGATGACACATTCAAGGAATTCACATCATTGAAGGGTGAAATTTTCTCCAAATTAGGACAGAGTGTGAAGAATGTGTTGAGAAAGGAATGGTAGCGCATGCCAATAATCGTCAAGAAGCTGAATCAATTATATCATTGTAAATTCAAAGTTAGCCTGGGCTATAAGGTGAAATCTTAACTCTAATTTGAAAATAGAAGTGAATGGTTAATTTAATAAAAAAGAAAAGGAAGAGGTGAACTCACAAGGCATTACAGAAAAGTAGGATAGGTTTTAAATTTTTTATTGGGCCTATAAGATGGCTCAGCAGATAAAGGACCTGCGGACCTGAGCCCCACAAGGTGGAAGGTGAGCGCTGACTCTCAAAACTTGTGTTCTGACTTCCACACTTGTATAGTTACACAGTTGTTGTACATACAGATGTACATACCCCACAAGCAGTCCTACATAGACACATTTAAATAAATTAAATAAATAAATAAATAAATAAATAAATGCAATATTTTAATTAAAATAATAAAAATAACATTACCAAGTGAAAAGTAATGTTGAAATGCACTGTGATGTCTGTCAAGGGAAACAAAGGAAGAGGAAATTTTAGAATGTAAAATGGTTCTGAGGCAGACATGCAAGGATACACAAACCAGACATTCATAAAATTCACTTGGGAGCTTTAGAATCATAATTAATGTCCAGAATAACTTGAGAAGAATTCATAATAATTTCTCTATAGATGAAGCTTTGGTACCTACAGACATTTTCTAGATTGACAGCCATTGACTTAGTGAATTTACAAAATAGTAAGATAATCAGAATGGCTTATACATAGGACTTAAAGAAATATATATTTCTATATGTTTACTTGCAGTACAAGGCCAACAGACCTGATATTCTATGTCTTCTTTTGTCCAAAAAAATTCTATAGATAAACAAATACAACACTGTCATTGCTCATGAACCAAGTAAGATAGCATGGACTCTGCAATGGGGAGACATGCCTTCAAATGGGGATTTTTAAAAAGATAATTTACACACTAACACTGGTTTCATTATCATTTCTGTATCCACAGTGGGTACATTATTTAAGCTTTGACACCTTTATTCTAAGAATATCAAGTTTTCAAAACAGACACTTCTTAGGTGGCAAACTCAGAGAATTTTCTCTCGATATTTGCATTTAAAATGACCCAAAGTCTGTGTCTTTCTATGATGTGAACTAAAAAAAATTCCCCAAAGCTGAGAATTGTTCTAATTCACTGTCATCTCCTCAGTCAACAACAGCAAGTTCTCGACTCCAGCAATGGGGACTTTGGATAGAACAGTTGATACAGGTGATGTGTGTAATGCAGAAGGAAGCTAGAGTGAAAATATGCAAAGTTCACATCTTACCTGTATCCTCAAAGCATAGAGTGTATGGATGACAGAATGGATTTGTGGTGAGAGAGGGTGGCATTCCTCTTCTGAAACCCATCTTCCCAGTTCCCAGAAAAAAATGAGTCAAGAGAATCACTCATGACTGAACTATAGGGTTCCCAGCTATGAAATACTTATTAAGCAAGTATTCACTCTATCCCAAGTATAATATATTCCTAACATACATAACCTTATTTAATTTTCCCAATAATTTTAAATTTTAATTAATATTCATTTTCCCTTCATGTATCCAGAAATGAAGGCTTAGGATGGTAAGATTATGACACTGAACCCTATTATTTTAACCATTATGGAGAGGTCACTCCTTGGCACAGAACATATCAGCAATTATGTATTCTCTGTTTTTTTGGGAAAGGTAATAAGAGATGTGAGAAAGTTAAGTCATCCTGCATCTTACTGACTTAAACACAAGCAAAAGACAGGATGCTCTACTGTATGCCTGTCTGTATGAGAATATTTTCTTTCAAGACTACACAAGTAATTGTGTGTTTGTATGTGTGTGTTCTGATTATAAAAAATATATTCTTTTGAGTACCTATTATGTATAAGTCCTTGTACTACACATTGTGCTTATGGAAATCTTGGCAATTAAAGCAGGAAAACTTCTGCATTCTGTTTCTCTAATTGATAGAATATATATAACATTGAACAGCAACATTATGCTCAGTCCAGGGAGCCCCTTGATTTGAGAGAAATAAAATAATTATAGTTATAATTCATACTCTTGGCTTAGTAGGGTTGTCTATTTACAACAACAGGTAAGAGAACTATGATTCTTGTATCATGTGTCATATTTGGACATATCACCTTCTTCATAAATGATACCTTATTTGAACTATGTGATATGAGTGATTTAATCATGGCGAGAATCTTAAAACTCATGTTAGCATCTCTGGTAGATGATGCTTTCTTCTTTATGTTCCTACTCCTTCCCCACAAAAGCTGATTGTCCTACCCTCCAGTGAGTTTTTGTAGTTCTAGAATTTTTTCCAGCTTTTTGTAAGACAGGTGATTAAATAAGCCCATATGATTCATGATAATTCCCCAGTTTATTAGATCGAGCCCTTGAAGGTCAATGTCAAGCAGACAGACAATAGGAGTCTTCAAAATAAATATGGGTAACTACAGAAGGACGATATGACAGGAGCCAAAGGACAGAGGTTTCTGTCTGTGTTGACTTCAATAAATCACTTATATGTTGATTAAAGCAAGTAAGGGATTTTTTTATTCTGCAAAACAACTTATTTTACAAAAAAAAAAAATTAAAATAAAACAGTTGATTTAAGAGAGGATGCAGACAGGGAAGAAAGAACAATGTAAGAAAACTGACTAAATCAAGAAGAATATTTTCAAGTTTGCCACCAAAGAACATGCTTTGATAGCCTTGTTCCTTATACTGATGTATTTGAAAACTCTGTGGTTTTCATTTTAGTCATTCACCAAACATGATTTGATACTGAATGATGAGTGCTCTTCTGAATTCTGAGAACATCACAGTGAACAGGACAATTAGCATCAAGAAACCAAGGAGCTTCCATAATTTTGGGCATCTGATTGGTTGCAGGAGGCTACAGGGTCATGTAGGATACAGCGAAGATTATATAGAAATGTAAACATTAATTAATAAGTTAATTTCAGATGAGAGAATTGGAGCCATGATTCATGAGACAAGGCACAAATATGATTACATCTTTATGTTCAGGGTGCTATACAAACAGACTCGAGGCAAAATATTGGAGACAACTGCTCTATTTGGGAATTGATTGCATTAAATATTTCACGAGACATAAAAATGAAGAAACAAATTAAAGCCAGAAGATATGCTCCCTTGTTAATTGGATGCCAAAGCAAGTGTACTGTGAGGGAACTGTTGGTCTGGTTTCTTAAGACAAGCTGAGGGCATAGGCAGTGTCTATAAATATCAATGAGAAGGAAGACTATCCAAGGGAAGTTGCTTACATTCAAGCACAAATAATGATGAAACTAAAATCTAAGATAAAAATATCTAACTAATAGTTCCTGTACAAAGAATAACAGATATCTAAAGATGACAACATGCTAGGTCTACTGCAGGACAGAAGATCCTTTCTTACCTGAAAAATAGAGAACCTTTTAGATGCAGGCTAAGAGTTAAGACTTTAAATTCATGCCTCCACCTTGGCCTCCTTCTGTCTCTACAATTTGCTTTGTAGTAAAGAACTGAACTTTTTTTTAAAAAAAAATGCCTTTCAATTCTAAATTATCATGAGCACTTTGCTGCTTACATTTTGTCTATGGTCACTACTTATATGTCGTGACCATAATATTCTCAAACATAAAATGAGAAGCTAGTCCATAAGCGTTTCAGAAACACCCTATGCCTCTGGAATAAATTGGAAACATAATGAGGGCAATAATTGTTTCCTGCAAATTTTTCTTTACTTCAGGAAAAGTTAGTTCCTCATAAATGTTCACTGACCAAGTGTTTATTATTTTTCCCATGAGCTAAGTGATTTGTTGTCAGATGGCTTCATCTGAGTTCTGTCTCTGAGATTGGCTGCTGTAAGACACAAGTTTGTTCTCAAAACCTGTTTCACAGAATGTTCAATAGTCTGTAGGTAGCTGTTGTCACTATGGAAACTCACTATGATTTCGTACATGTACTAGTCCATGAGAAAGAAACCACTAGCCCACCAAACACTTAGCTTATTCATTATCTTCATGCATGTTAGCTCTATAAGACCAGTGAACTAACTTCAAGAATCACTGTTTATTATTCTTGTTCCATTCTCTGTAGCTTCTACACAGCACCATGAAGTAGGGATCAGGGCTCCACTGGATGAAATAATGGGAGCAAGGTATCCCAGGACCTCGTAATCCCACCACTCCTAATGCAGATTATGATGGTGTCTAAGCAGATTGTTTGTTTTCCTGCCCAAATTTAACCACTTTCTCTATGCCTTTGTCCTCTTTCTCAGTCATTTGGAGTTTTCAGGATGTAGTGCAATAAGGTTGAGATCATGTGGATGAGCTCATGCTCATGAGAGAGCAAATATAAATAAATAGAAGCACCTATTCTCAGACCATTTGGGAGCAAGTTTTGCTGTCAGCACTAAATCATCTCAGTGTCACGGTGACTCCTCATAGAGTAATCTTGAAAATTGTTATGTTAAGAGCCTATAGTTTTCTAAACATGGAGTATTACAGTGTCCCTATAATAGTTACATCTTGGTTTTGTAATGAAATACCATGACCAGACAATGCTAATGAATAAAGGCTTTTTGGGGGGAGGGCTTACATTTTCATAGACAAAGTCTATAATTGTGGGGGAAAACCTAGCAGCAGAAACCCAGAGCAGGTCACATATTAAACAAACAAAAAAGTAGGGATGGATGTGGATGAGAGTGGAGCAAGGCTGTGAACGCTCATATTTGTCCCAGTGACATACTGCCTCCAGCAAGACTGAACTCGCTAAAAGTTCCATAACCCCCACAAATAGTACTACCAATTGGGGACCAAGAATGACAATACTAAGAATATGGGGATGTTCTCATGCAAACCACTACAGTTCCTTCACCGATCCTAGCTCACATTAACAATAAACTCAGAACACTGGGAAATAGGGGAAAGGAGCACTAGAGGAGGAGAAACAGAAGGAGAAGGGGAAAGCTCAAGCCCATTCTATTAAAATACAAAATTATAAGGGTAGACAGCACAAAATGCTATATCCTGCAAGATTCTGGCATCTTGACATTCAAACAACTATTTTAATTCTCCCAGCTATATGTATTTCCTACGATGGTATTGATTTTCCAAGTTCACATTCAGTACCCTGCCATCCTTTCTGGGGTACCATGGGTTAAAAATTATTTTTGTAATAAGCCTAAGTCCTTATTTTCTTTCTGCTTTCTTTTTCTTTAACAAGTACAAAATGAAGTGTTCCAGAAGTTGTATATGATATGAAAATTAAAGCAACATATATGAAAATATAGCTATTTCATTAAGCCAGAAAGAAAAGGGATTTTCACAATACCAAAACAATGATGTTCTCATTTTATTTTTATTTTAGGAAATATAGTTATCTTTCATAATTATATAAATTTTCTTGTATTGGTAAGCTCAGGTACTATAAGAACAAACCAAAGATGTTAAGAGTGCTGAAAACCATATTTTGATATCTTAGTTCTAGACATGGGAAGTCTGGAACCAGTGTGCTGGAATTATCTGGTTCTGTGAGGCTTACCTTCTTGGAGGGCTTCCTCTCTGTTGGCTGAAGTAAACTGTTCATATATAGGAATATGGAGAAAGATCTAAAGATAAAAACCTAGTATTCATATATGCTTTTTAGGAACTTGGTTATCTTGCTCAGAATGATTATCTACAGCTCCATCTTTGTTCACTACTTCCATACTTGCATTATGTTTGCAGCTGAATACTATCCCATTGTATAAATATACCACATTTATTATCCGTTCGACAGATAAGATGTAAGATGTTTGCATTTCCTGGCTATTTTGGATATGGGAATATGCCCAGGAATGATGTTGCTGGGTCGTATAATAGTTCTATTTCTGACTTTTTGAGAAACTTTGATTCTAATTTTCATAGTGGCTGTAGCATTTTTCACTCCAAACAAGAGTAAGTGTTCCCCTTTTATCACATCTAAACCATAGCTTATAATGCTTTCTCAGACAAAGTAATTTATCAAATAAAAGCCCAATGTCAGGAACCCTGTTCTTGGTCCCTGTTATAACAACCCAAGCAAACTTTAACGTAGGTCTACTTTATTATTTTTATTTGGATGAAAGGATTTAATGAATGGACATTGACATGGCTCCTGACCAAATTGCCAAGGACTAGAATCAGAAGACAAATACCCATAACATTTTCTCTAAGAACCCTTGGGATTCTTGGGAAATCCCTAGAATTAGGATGGGAATACTGGAGAGTTAGGGATAGTTTTTGATCTTGCCTCCCCAGGACATCCATCCCACCCCATCATGCTCTCACTTAAGTCTGTACTTTTTCTTCTCTGTGCTTCTGAACTGCAAAGTATTGCTGCCACATGGACTCACAACACTTAATTAAAAAACACACAACTCTGACACCTTTTAGTAATTAATTTACCCTGACTTTAATTTCATTTGCTTCTCACTTTCTAGCTTCTAACTAAACCCGTTAATTATTTGCTGCTAATTCTGTTGCATTGTTCTACAAAGGAAGAAACAAAAGCTACAAATACCAATTTGGATACCAACAGTGACAGGAAATTTAATAACGAACCCAGTTGTCATGAGGAAGAAATACAAGTTAGTTAGTAGGTTAAAACAATTAGTGTGGTAAGCAGTGTAGGTACTGAGCTATCTTCCCAACCCTGTCTATGTATTTTTTAATTTTTAGATTTTTTCATTTATACCTGAAAAAAAAAATGACTACAGAGTAGAAAATACTGCAAACACTCATTTCTTAATGTAACATAGCTCCCATTCACAACACAGGGGAACCAAGTAGGAGCAATAGATTAGGTTAATAGGCTGAGGACCTGCAGCACATAAAACAAAAAAAAAAAAATAGACCAAAAGGCCCATTTGGTCAAATATTTTCAGTGTGAATTATTCTGTAGTTTCCACAACATAGGTTCTGTCCACATAGCTGGTTGAAGTAGACTGAGTTGGTCACTTAGCAAATTCATTTGCTGGGTTTGTTTTGCTGGAGAATAGCATTTTCTCTTTGACATGTGGTCTGGTCAAGATACATTAATTTTGATAGACTTGACCTTATACTCTTCTGAATAGCCAATTAAATATTAAAATTGTATTTCATAGAAGTTTCTTTAGCATAAATCTTAATGTAAAAGAAAATAGAATGTGTTTAACATATTATCTTTTCCATTTACTCACATATGACATAATGTTTAGTAGGTTAATCTGTAGAGCAGTGTTCTTAAGTTAGTTTAGTAAAATAACTTAGGGAGATGGTTTGTAAAATAGCCCTGTATATACCATATCTTACTTCAACACATCAGAAACTTTGGTATCAGAAGCCAATCTCTATAAAAAACTTAACAGTTCTTTACAAAAAACTGCCTCTTTTAAAATTATACCCACATCTTCTTAAATCTCTGACCTTGAGCTTCTATCCTGTAAAACCTGTATCCTGGTTCATTGGAGTACCATCTACTTAAACGACCTTGAATAAAGTAAATGTAGGTAAATCATGAAAATCATAATATTGTTTCTAAAATATAGGAAATATTTGTTAGTTTTATTGTTATTATTATAAGCTTATAATATTATTTCTATTGCTGAAAAACATGGTACAACACAAGTAATAAAACATAAGAAAATCAATCAATCAAAAATCAATATGTAACTATGTGAGTAAAATAAATACTCTAAGATGGAGAAGCGAATCACATGGTGTTAGATGTTGATATATTTTTTTTCCTTTTGGAATGGGCATGTTGTTTATGGGCAAGCTTTCTGTGGTCACAAAATAGGTTCGTAGTAGTAATAACTGAAGGTAGTATCCAACAATGAATTATAAGTTATAGTAGGAAAATTCTTGGGGATGATAATCCAAATATGGAATAGGAGTGGAGAGGCTAATAGGAAAGCAATAAATTTGCAAAAGAGGATTCATAATAGAAGACACAAAGCAGGGAAAAGATATCTTGAAGAGCCATACTCTTTACTACCTCTAGCAGAAACCATAAAATAGGATCGTATCATTATTATAAAAGTCGATCACTGTCCCTGCAGGTCAAAAATTAGTGCATTCCTTAAATACATGGATGTACAAATGAACATGTAAGCAAACCAAAGAAAATCATAGCAGAGAAAATGCTTGTGAAATAAAATCCTAATTGGTTTTGAACTGTCAGGCAAATGTGCTCACAGTTCAGGGACAAATCAAGGATCACAGCATGAGAAACTTAAGCAAGCAGTCTATAAAGCTCTCATTCAAAAATCTTCCAAACCTTACTTGTTTTATATCGGTAGATTTTTATGAGTCCCCATTAAGGGTGGAAGGACCCTTGTTTCTGACTAACTGGGTTCTGGAGGAGTCTGCTCTGCTGTTGTAAAGAAAACAGAAGAAGAAAAAGTAAAGCTTCCCCAAACTCATGTTTCTCTTCTTGAATAGACTTGAGCCTAACTGAAGAGACTTGGAGTCTCTTCTTGCTGTCACCTTAGTTCTGAGCAACTTCAGCTAGGATTTTAATAATTGGATGGGATATATTTTAATGACAGTTGGTTACATAGGTGTTCTTAAGAAAGTTTTGCTATTTATTAAACATGATTATTGGACAACTTATATCCATTTTCTAAGTTTCTAGTATACCTTATTCCACTCTAAGAGACTATGAAATTGGTTGCAAAATATTTTTACCACTCATTAGCAGCATCTCAAAATAGCACCAGCAAGTTTCTTTACTTTATGGAATCCTATTTATTCCCAAATGTTAAAAGTCCAATTTACTGTTATTGATCTGTTTTTATGCAGAGCACAGAAATCTTTTGGATTAGGTGTTCAGACTTTGCTTGGTTTATCTTTATGATTAAATTCCTCCTAAAGCTGAATTGGTCAACATTTTAATAAGTATTGTTGAGCTATGTATTTATATTTGATCCCCTTTTTTGTTATTATGAGGTTTCTTAAACCAATATAAAATTTATTGATAGTTCATGGAAATATTATGTTATATATAAAATTAGTTTATTTAATATAAAAAATACTTTAATCTGGAGGTAATTTTTTAAGTTTTCTTTTTTTTAAAGATAAACTATGAAACCTACCAGAAGCTAATTGTTATATATAAGCACAACATATTGGTGATTTACTCTGATTGCAACTACATTTAAATTTTTACTGAGCTATATTAGATATAGGTATGGTTTTGAAGATTATATGTGAGTAATGAGGGGAGAAGAGACAATAACGCTGGAGATGCAGTTCCTAGCAGAGCTCTGTGGAGCCATCATGGTGGACAGAACAAAAAAGATATTGAAATGTTGCAAGAACTAGATTAGAAATGGTATAAGTAGTGCCAATTTAGACTAAACCAAAAGAGATAAAACAGCCACTGGACATCAAACTTTTTTATTGTTATATATAATGTAACCTCAGAAGTTTAGAAGAGTGTAAGAGTATAAACTCATAAGGTTATGCAGTTTGTTTTGGTTTGGTTGTTTTAAGTCGAAGATCTTTGTAATGCCAAAAGTTGGAGAGCTAAAATCAGACTCAAGGATTCCACTTGATTCATGTCACTACTTCTAAGCTGTGTAACTTTGGAAAACCTCCTTAAGCTTCCTAATACTAAATTTCTACATATGTAAGTGGTGAAATCCAATAGTTTTGTCTCATGGGACTTTAAAGAGGTTTTAATTAAGTGATATAGTTAAATATTTGATGATGGCATCTGGGCACAGAGTAAGCACTTAAGGTATTAAGGCTTCTGTCATGATTTGAAAGGCAGAAGCTGGTGTGACCATTCAGTGATGATCATCATCCTGATGGTTAGACAGTTTTTGTATTGAATAGAGGGTGTTTGAAATCAAAAGCTAAACATCTAATTAGATGTTATAAATAAATATAGCATTTTCATGTTGAGATCATATTACTTCATTTGGTTCCTCGAAAATCTTAAATAATATATACACATGAAGGAAAAATAATGTAAGTCCCAAGATAGGCGATCTTAGTCCCAATCTATATACTGACTTGCAAACTAGAAAACAATGCTGAGTGCTTTGTTTAAAATGGGTAACTTTGGTCTTGGTATTCTTTCAAAAATTTGGAAAATCAACATTGGGTGAGGATACTTTTTGTGATATAAGCTCTTCTTTCCCATATGTGTGCTATGTTTCAGAGGTAAGGATGGTTGCACCCGTGGGGGTTCTGATCAGATGGCATCAGGAGAGCAAAGTCCACTATAGGTGTGTCTGGGCCACATCAAGTAACTAGGCATTCACTGCAACATGCTCAGTATGATCAGCCAAAGAATGTAGAAGAAAAATAGTTCTTATTTCTAGACTTATATTTAAAAGGGATAACTGATATGGAACATTATGACACATTGGCTTTCAGTTAGGTGTCCCTATTTCTTGTTCAGGAGCAGACACAAAATAAAACTTATGTTTGTTTTTGTTTCTTCTTACCTAAATCCTAACCATTAATTCTAGTATTGTTTATTGCACTACTGAGCAGGGAGTGTGGGTGGGGGATTCCTCTTCTTTTAGATATGCCTGAATTCACTCTCGAAATAGTTCTTGCCAGCATGTGGGCTGAGCTGAGTAGGGGCTTTCAGTGTTTCAAGAAGACTCCAGAACAGTTTCTTGCCCCACAATTGAGCACATTGCAATCACAGAATGCTTTCCTTATCCTAGATTAAGCCCTAGAGATGCTAGCTGAAGTGTTTCTTCCCATCTTCCCCACTGAGTACAACTTTCTCTTTCCTTGCACATAGATGCACAAGTTCTCCTTCATATTTCCTTTAGCCTTTGAAAGCAAAGGACAAGTAAGACTGTAAAGAGAAAAGGGAAACTATTGCATTAGTTGAAGAACAAGAAAATAATTTCCCTGCTGTTTGCCTCAGCTGAATTACAGACCTCTATACCTGTGTGAAATCCAATTTGACGAGATTTTCTTTGTTACTATTGCTAAAAGAACTCATTTCTTGGGAATTCTGCCCAGAATTGGACTAGGCTTCTGCCTTCTGTGCAGCTATTAATCCAGTATGGGCATGGAGCCTCTTTTCCTCCCTCCATTTGCAGCTCTTCAGTATGTTTTTAAACATTTTCCTGAAATTTGGACTCACTGAAATAGAAAGCATCAAATGTGTCACAAATCTGTTCTGCATGTATGAAACATAGACAGTTTGTGAAATAGCATCAAGTGTAGGGAACATTGTCACTAAGGATTTGCTATTCTGTGAACTAAATTAGAAAACACTTCCATGAAATCTAAGACCGGGTACCAAACTGGCATGCTATTATCACTGAGATTTGAAACAACAAGAAAAAGCTTGGAGGTCCTGAACTTTGAGGTTATCCTAACTGCTGCCTTTTACCTCACTAATTCTCCCATTTCCAACACCAATCTTATATTTATATATATATATATATATATATATATATATATTAATTAAACTATGTAATACCCTTGTAGTTCTTATAATTTCTGTATATCATATCATGGAAATATGTAGATAGATTATAGGAAGAGAAATACACATTAGACAAGTCCTAGATAAATTTTTATTGTTATTTTCATATAAAAAAGTCATATTTCAACAATAATCTCTCATTTCAATAAATGTCAAGTAATTGACACTTCTGACTTAATGTCTACTTTCGGCATTTAACTTTAGTGTCTCAACCTTTTCAGGAAGTATGGGTTTGGAGTTGGCATGCCATTGACCATATTTGGTGCAGATAGATTAGTTTTGGTCATTCACCTCCACAGTTCCTACCACTTTCTTCTCATTTATAACCATTATACCTCATCAGGTATACAGCTTTCTAAGCCACATCTTACCCTAACTTACAGTATACACAGAAAGCTCCAGAATACAGGGTGGGTTAGATAGAATAAGCCCAAATCTAAAGTCAGGTATCAGATTATGTGATTCCTATATTCCTCCAGGTTCCACACACAGCTTGAGAATTTGAGAGATTATCTTGAGTCAGTGCAACTGTAGTTTAAGGCAGGTAAGTGCTTTCTCTAGGGTTTTGTAGAGCATAGCTCAAGGGAATGACTTATACCATGGAATTTGTTCAGAGACAGAGCAAATCCTGCCTTGAGCTGGTTCCCTAAATCTATCTCCAACTCACATTGTCCATCTTGCTACGAATCCCTAGATCCTCTGAATTCAGTCTTGTAGAGTGATGACCTTGTCTGAGCTTGAAGTAAAGTACAAGTAAATATTTTTTCATCTATTCTAGAACAAAGGTACTTTGAACACTATGTCAGTGATCAATTACTTTGCTCTCTCTCCAGTTTCTCTCTTAACTGGCTGTTATTTAAAGCAGACGAACAGTTAGGGGAGGATGGGAATGAATGATCAACAATTCAAAATATTATTCTTTTAGAGTGCTTTATAAAGTATAGACATGCAAGAGATGTGCTGCTGTTTTGGAACCATTTGAACACCAAGAGCTAAAACACAGAAGCAAAAGAACTAACAATTTTATTTTGCCCTAATATGCACATGTTTAAAGAATGAAAAAGACTAATGATTTTATTTTAACTGTTAGAATTAATTCAAACGACATACTCTAATTTATCCCAATTTTCAATTCAAAGCAAGTCAGTTCCTAACTAGAAATCATTCATTTTAAGCAGGAACAGTTTCATTCTGCTTTCTCAGTCTAAGCTCATTTTCTTATCCACAGTGAATGAACAAACAACTAATATGCAATTTAATTGGAAAAATAACTATTCATAAAACTAGAAAATATTTTTCGATTTTTTCCTTTTATTGAAAATAGATTTTTTTCACACAATACATCCTGATTATAGTTTTCCCTCCCTCTACTTCTCCCAATTTTTCCCCACTTTCCCTCCTCTCTGATCTCTTCCCTTTAGGGCTCTAATTAGAAAAGAACACGATTCTAAAAGAAAATAAAATATAATTAAATGAATCAGAAACTATCATATCAAGGTCATGCATGGCAACCCACTGTAAATAGGACAAAACAGCAACCAAGATTGGGAAAAGATCTTTACCAATCCTATGTTCAATAGAGGGCTAATATCCAATATATACAAAGAACTCAAGAAGTTAGTCTCCAGAGAACCAAATAACCCTATCAAAAAATGGCGAACAGAGCTAAACAGAGAATTCTCAACTAAGGAAACTCGAATCACTGAGAAGCACCTAAAGAAATGTTCAACATCCTTAGTCATCAGGGAAATGCAAATCAAAACAACCCTGAGATTCTACCTCACACCAGTCAGAATGGCTAAGATCAAAAACTCGGGTGACAGTAGATGCTGATGAGGATGTGGAGAAAGAGGAACACTCCTCCATTGCTGGTGGAATTTCAAGCTGGTATAACCACTCTTGAAATCAGTTTGAGTGGATCCTCAGAAAAATGAACATAATACTTCCTGAGGATCCAGCTATACCATTCCTGGGCATATAACCAGAAGATGCTCTAACATCTAATAAGGACACATGCTCCACTATATTCATAGCAGCCATATTTATAAGAGCCAGAAGCTGGAAACAACCAAGATGTCCCTCCACAGAGGAATGGATACAGAAAATGTGGTACATTTACACAATGGAATAGTACTCAGGTATTAAAAACAATGACTCTATGAAATTCGCAGGCAAATAGATGGAACTTGAAAAATATCATCTTGAGCGAGGTAACTCAGTCACAAAAGAATGAACAGGGTATGTAATTACTGATAAGAGGATATTAGCCCAAAAGTTCAGAACACCCATGATTCAATTCTCAGCAACTGTTGGACTGAGCGTGGGGTAAGGAGTTGAAGATGGGACTGAAGGAACTGAGGGAGTTTGCAGCCCCATGGGGAGGGAGCAACAGTGTCCACTGGTCAGGCCCCCTGGTGCTCCCAGAGACTGGACCACCAACCAAAGAATGCATATGGAGGGGCCCATGGTGCTGGCCATCCATGTGGCTAAGGAGGGCCTTGTTGATCATCAGTGGGAGGAGAGGCCCTTGGGTCTGAGAGTGTTAGATGACCCAGTATAGAGGAATGCCAGGGAGGGAATAGGGGAGTGGGTGAGTGGGGGAATACCCTCATAGAGGCAAGAGGAGGGAGGATGGGAAAGGGGGTTTCCAAAGGGGAGACCTGGAAAGGAGAAAACCTTTGAAATGTAAATAAAGTATTAAATAAATAAATAAATAAATAAATAAATAAATAAATAAAAATAAAAGCCAAATAAAGAAAAATAAATGAAATTAAAATTATAAAAAATAATTCTTAAGTGTAAGACCAATAAAAGTAAAACATTAAGTGATTTCACTGGAGTTAGTAGACTTATTCATTATTCTATCATTATTTTACATCACAGTCTAGCAAAACTATCATTGGATTCATGTGCTATAGCTTTTCTCTTTGGCTTTATCTCATTTGTGAAGTATCATAGTATATATCTACTTATTTCTTCAGTGGGCCCCAAGTGCACCTGACCTAAGCAAGAAAATTGAGACTGAAAACAGAGATTTGTGAAGTAGATATCCTAATAACGTAAATTATAACTTCATTTATTAATTTGATATAATTGAAATGAAAGCCCCCCAAAATAAAATTCTCAGTAAAACAGTAAAATCTATATTCCAGGTAATTAATCTTTTTGTTTTTGTCAACCTGATACAAACTACAGTCATATTGAAAGATGGGACCTTGATTAAAGAATTGCCTCCTTTTGATGGACCTGTGGCCATGTCTATGAGAGCCTGTCATGATTGAAGATTGATATGAGTGGGCCTAGTGCACTTTGGGTGGTACCATCGCTGTGTCAGTGGGCCTGGACTATAAATATAAGAAAGCAATTTGAGCAAGTCAGAGTGAGCAACCCACTGAATAGTGTTCCTCCATACTTTCTGCTTCATGCTCCTACTTTGAGTTCCCTCTGTGTTAGACTCTAATCTAGAAGATGACATAAGTTTATTTATTCCCTAGTTGCTGTTGATCATTATGTTTATCACAACAAGAGAAGCAAACTAGAAAACACTTCCATATTCTTGACTCAATAATTTCAATGTAGTTACTTTGGAAATAGAGCTAAGATGAAAGATGTCAAAGGGTTAAATGTTTCACTACAAGGTACATAGTTAAAATAATAAAAATTACATCTACAAAATTTAATTAAATGCCAGAATGTTTGATGACTCGTTTGTGTATTTTAAGTAACAATGTAGAGGATCAATACCATCTGTGCTCCTTAGTTTTCTTTTCTTTGAAGATTTAATTGTTGGGCTGAGGTGTTACTTAGAGGTATGGTGTTAAAAAATCCAGATTTGATCCCCAGGACCACCAAACAAACAACTTCACAAAACCTGTAAAGTCTGATTTTTCTGTAGAAGAGTAGTTTTAAGTATGTAAACAGAAAAGCTAAGATCAAAAGAGAATAAGATCTGAAAAACATACAGAAAATATAGAAGGAACAAGCATATTTCAAATGCTCTAAAACCCTAGCTGTGTTGAGATTTTGAGGTAAGGGTCCCTGAAAATGTCTTTTAAGGGTTCATTTAATGCAAAAAACATATATGTGATAACAATTAAAAGAAATTTCCCTGATTATATTATCTGCTACTACTGTGAATATAAGTATACTTATATTTTATCCCTGAAGAAACTAAATCTCCATGAACATTAGTAATTCAGCCAAGACCACAAATCTAGTAAATGGAAAAGCTTTTATTTAAATTGAAGGTCCCCTGGCTTCAAATCATGGTTTTGTTCCACATAATACATCAGTCTCGATTTGATAGTATTTTAATAGACCTACAAATAAAACTCATATTGAAATGCCTGTAGCAAAGATGTATTAATTAATATTGAAAAAGATAAACACCCACTTACTTTACTCCAAAAATTGATCTACTGATAGAGTCACCTAAAATTTTTGGACTGTGAATATTGCAAAATGATAATGCTATAGTAAGGGGTTGAAACGAGTTTAAAAAGGAAACATAGTATCTGCCACGTGAGTCTACGTCTCATAATGACTTCTCTAGATCAGAAGTTAATTAGAAAATAACAGGAGTTCATCGAGAGTGACCAAGGGCACCTGGATATATAAGCACTTTATTGGGAGAAGAAATGAATGCTGGAGGAAGATTATAATGGAATTTTCTTTGAATAAATCATCAGAGCTAAGATAAAATTAGTTACATGGCAATGTTCTATATGCCATTTAAAAGAAATCATGAATATTTGGTTTAACCCTTTAGTTTTAATGACTAACCCTATACTGATAGCTTAAAATTTACATTCTCAGCTGAAAACCATATATGAGTTCAAGCTAGATAGCACCACACTGATGGAGCAAAGATTCCCTATATATGTTGGTATTTCACAGCCCTCCTCAAAGACTGCCTTTTCTTTTCAACAATTTTCTCTCATGACCTATGTTCTATTGCCCTTGAACTATAATATAACATATGTATTTAATATTTTGACTTGTTGTAAGATTTATATTAATTTCCTTTTCTATAATATTTATTAAATTAAATATTTACTCAGTCCAACAAGCAACATAAAGTAATGATGTACATCTTAAAAGGCCTCTGAGATATTTTTCAAACATCAGATATAATAGCCAACAGATACCCAATCTATATGGTCTGGATTTTTGTCTCAATTACTCCTCTATGACTCTGAAAGACACCATGACCAAGGCAACATTTAAAAATGAAAGCATTTAATTGTAGGCCTGTTGATAATTTCAGAGGCTTACTCCTTTATCCTCATGACAGAGAGCTTCGTGGTGGACAGGGGTGATGCCAGAAGAATAGCTGAATATTGATTCACAAGAAGAGGGTGAGGAGGAGGGAGGAGGGAGGAGGAACAAAACAGAGACAGAGACCAATAGACTGGACCTGGTATGGGCTCTTAAAACCTCAAGCACATCTCTAGTGACACACTATCCTCAAAAAGTCACACCTACTCCGAGAAGAGCATTTATGGGGATCATTGATATGCAAACCACCACAATTATTCTTTTAAAAATTATAATTAAATACCAGAGACCATATCTAAATTAACAAAATCAGAATTGAAAAGAGAAATATAACAACACAAACTGAGGAAATTTTTAAAAATTCATTAGTTCATACTTCAAAAGCCTGTACTCCACAAAACAGAAAAATCTAAACAGAATGGATGATTTTCTAGACAGATACCTCATACCAAAGTTAAATCAAGATCAAGTCTAAACAGTCCCATAACTTCTAAGGAAATAGAAACAGTCATTAATAGTCTCCCAACCAAAAACAACCCAGGACCAGATGGTTTTGGTGCAGAATAATATCAGACTGTCAAAGAAGAGCTAATAGCAATACTCCTTAAACCATTTCACAAATTAAAAGGAAAACTACCTAATTCATTCTATGATGCCACAGGTAACTCTGATACTTAAACCACACAAAGACTCAACAAAGAAAGAGAATTTCAGACAAATTTTGCTTATGAATAAAATATTTAATAAAATCCTTACAAACCAAATCCAAGAACACATAAAAAAATATCATTCACCATGATCAAGTAGGGCTCTTTACAAGGGATGTATGAATAACTCAGTAGATGAAAATCCATCAACTTAATCCACTATATAAGAAAATTAAAAGAAAAAAATCACAAGATAATTTTATTAGATGCTGAAAAGGCTTTTGAGAAAATCCAGTGCCCCTTCATGTTAAAAGTCTTGGAGAGATCAGGAATTCAAGGCACATAGCTAAACTTAATAAAAGCAATATACAGCAAGTCAATAGCCAATATCAAATTAAATGGAGTGAAACTTGAAGCAATCCCACTAAAATCAGGGATAAGACAAGGCTGCCCACTCTCTACCTATTTTTTCAATATAGTACTGGAAATTCTAGCTGGAACAATAAGACAATGAAAGAGGACCAAGGGATACAAATTGGAAAAGAAGAAATCAAGGAATCACTATTCGTGGATGATAGGATAGTACACACAAGTGACTGCAAAATTCTACCATAGAGCTCTTACAGCTGATAAACAACTTTAGCAAAGTGGCTGGATATAAAGTTAACTCAAAGAAATCAGTAGCCATCTTTTTCACGTATGATAAACTGGCTGAGACAGAATTAGGGAAACAATACCCTTCACAATAGCCATGAATAATATAAAATAAATTGGTAAAACTCTAACCAAGCAAAAGATCTGTATTACAAGAACTTCAAGTTCTTGAAGGAAAAAAAATTGAAGAAGACCTCAGAAGATGGAAAGATCTCCCATACTCCTGGATTAGTAGAATTAACATAGTGAAAATAGTCATTTTACCAAATACAATCTACAGATTCAATACAATTACCATTAAAATTCCAACACATTTTTTACCGATCTTGAAATAACAATTCTCAACTTCATATGGAAAAATAAAAAGATAGCCAAAACAATCCTAAACAATAAAAAAACTTCTAGAAGAATCACCATTCCTGACATCAAGCTATACTGTAGAGAAATAGTAATAAACTGCACAGTACTGGTTCAGAAACACAAAGGTTGATCAATGGAATAGAATAAAAAACCAAGCAATAAACCCACATACATATGAACACTTTTTGACAAAGGAGCCAAAATCATGCAATGAAAAAATGAAAACATCTTCAGCAACTAGTACTGGCCTGCCCAGATGTCTGCATGTAAAAGAATGCAAATAGATCCATATTTATCAATTTCTACAAAAACTCAAGTCCAAGCAGATCAAGACCCTCAATGTAAAACTGGATATACTAAATCAAATAGAGAAGAAAGTGGGAAATAACCTTGAATACATTGGTATAGAAGACAATTTCCTGAACACAATACCATTGGCTCAGGCTATAAGATCAACAATTAACAAATAGGACATAATGAAACCGAAAGATTCTGAAAGGCAAATGACACTGTCAATAGGACAAAATGCAGCCTACACATTGGGAAAAGATCTTCACTAACCTTATATTCTACAGAGGGCTAATGTATAAAATATATAAGAACTCAAGAAGTTAAGACTCCAACAAACCAAATAACCTAATTTTAAAAATGGTGTTCAAAATTAAACAGAATTCTCAACAGAATAATCATGAATGCCTAAGAAGCACTTAAAGAAATGTTCAAAGTCCTTAGTCATCAGGGAAATGCAAATCAAAATGACCCTGAGATTCTACCTTACACCAATCAGAATGGCTAACATCAAAAACTCAAGCACATGCTGACTAGGCTGTGGAGAAGGGGATATAATCTTCCATTTCTGGTGGGACTGCAAACTTGTACAATCACTCTGGAAATCAATCTGGCAGTTTCTCAGGAAATTGGAAATAGATCTACCTGAAGACCCAGCTATACCACTCCTGGGCATATATCCAAAAGATGCTCCTCCACATTACCACAAGGGCATGCATTCCACTATGTTCATTGCAGCTTTATTTGTAATAGCCAGAAACTAAAAGCAACCCAGCTGTCCCTCATCCTAACGTGGGATACAGAAAATGTGGTTCATTTACACAATAGAATACTATTCAGCTATTAAAAACAAGGACATTATAAATTTTGCAAGGAAATGGATGAAACTAGAAACAGAAACCCAAGGAAGTTAATCAAGAAGGAAGGCCCAAGTGAGGATACTTAAATCTCACTTAGAAGGGGGACCAATATAGTCAAGGGATACAGACAGGGAAGGAGACAATGGAATGGGAGGAAGAGGGGAAGAGGAATAGGAAGGCAGAATCAGGTCTGGGGAAGGACAGTAGAAAGGCCCAGAGGGCCAAGAGATAGGATGGGAATCTGCAACTGCTGAGCATGTGTGTGGGTGGTGGGGAAGGGGTGGTGCTAGAAGTTTGTATGAAGTCTCAGAGACCTGGGATGTGGTAGGCTCCCAGGAGTCAATGCAGATGACCTTAGACAACATGCATAAGAGTGGGGACATGGAACCTGAAGAGGCCACCTCCTATAGCCAAGCAGGATCCCTAATGGAGTAATAAGAACACCAACCCACACACAATATTTTCCATCCAAAATGTATCCTGTCTAAAAGAAATGCAGGGACAAAGATAGAACAGAGATAGAAGGAATGGTCAACCAATACCTGCCCAACTTTTGACCTATTCCATGAGCAAGCCCCAATTCCTGTTAATGATACTCTGTTAATGATACTCTGTTATGCTTACAGAAAGAAGTCAAACATAACTGTGCTCTAAGAGGTTCTACCCTGGAGCTGACTGAAACAGATGCATATACCCACAGCCAAACATTGAGCCTAGGTTGTAGACCCTTATGGAATAGCTGGAGAATGATTAAAGACGCTGCAAGGGATAGGAATCCCACAGGAAGACCAACAGTGTCAACTAATCTGGACCTCTGGGAGCTCTAAGAAACTGAGCCAGCAACCAAGAGCATGGACAGAGGACCCTGGCACATATGTAGTAGAGGGGTGCCTAGTCCTCTCTGAGTGGGTGAGGATGCACCTAATCATGAAGTAGTTGATGTACCAGAATGAGGGCATACCTAGGGGGAACACCACCCTCTTAGAGTCAAAGGGGAGGGGGAAGGAGGAGAGGAACTATGTGAGGGGAGATGAGGAATGGGGGTATCAGCATTTGGGATGTAAATAAATAAAATAAATAAATACCTTGTCTGATTTCTGTCCAAGACACTAGAAATTTCTATGTTGTCTCTAGCGAGTCACTGTAATCCATGTTTGTGGTCAAAGTCCCCTAGGTATACTAATGCATGTTCTCCCTTCAGGTCTGCACTTTCTTCCTTTCTTCTCTATCTATGTATTTTCCTTCATCAAACTCATCAGAAAAGAAGTAAACTTAGAATCTCTTAGAGAATGCTCAAAGTAGGAGTTCTGTGATATATCTTGTGTAAAGTTATGAAGTTCATGGATGTTAGCAATGTCTACTCACAAACTATTCATGTGATTTTAACAGCAAGGCTGAAATATAATTCTATCTCATAAAATTCATGTTTGAACTTATTTATTCACTTGCTTTTTCTTTATGAATGTATGTGCATGTATACATGCCATGATGTCAATCTAGGTCAGCAGACAATTTCAGAGAGTTTGATCTCTTCTTTTAATATTGAGTTCCAGGAATCAAACTCAGGTTGTTCACAAACACTTTTTCTGAAATATCACCTTGCCAGCCACAGATTTGCATGTTTTAAATGCATAATTTATCCAGATAACACCACATACTAATTATAGGACATTTATATAACCTCCAAAAGAAGTCTCCTGTGCATTTGTTATTTCTGTTCTCATGCCTTCTCCAGTCAGAGGAAACCAGTTGGATCATATAAAATACATTCTTTTATTTTGGGCTTCTAAGAGTAGGAAGGGATTTTTCAGAATTTCATATACATGGACAATGAAATATGATCATATCTACACCACATTTGTCCCTCCAATTCTTCCCCATGTCCCCTCCCAATGTCTTCTCATAGTCTCTTCCTCTTCCTCTTTCTCTTTCTCTTCCTCTTCTTCTTCTTTCTCCTCCTCCTCCTCCTTTTCCTCCTCCTCCTTTTCCTCCTCCTGCTTCCCTTCCTTCTCTTCTTTCCCCTTTCTTTTCTTCCCTTGTTCTCCTTCTCTTCCTGCTCCTTCTTTCTTCTTATTCTGATAACCTAGTAAGTTCAATTAATACTCAGATAACATCTCAGAATGCAAAAAAATAATGTAAGAACCAAAGGATGAAAGAGTGCTATCAAATGTTGTCTTTGGAATAAGATATATGTATTGTCCTTATGAGCTTACAAGAGCTATAATTATCTTCACAGGATATAACCAGCCAAAATCCCTGTACAGATAAGGTATATCATCACTATGCCTCATCTTTTATTAAGTTGCTATTGGCAATGGATAGACGCTAGAGAAGAATCACTTCTTTGGGGGGATGTAACTACTAATAGGATTCTCATGCTCTAAGTGATGAGCATACAGTTTTTTGAAATCCATTCATTTTGTGGCATGAATAAGTACTTAGATTTTGCAAGAGAAATTTCTGGGGCACGCACATGCGTGTGGGGTGTGTGTGTGTGTGTGTGTGTGTGTGTGTGTGTGTGTACACATATACCTTGGTGCTTAGTGCTGAGCCTGTAGTCTTGATCTTGCTAGAAATATACTCTCCCATGGAGTCATACTCCCAGGTCTATAGGCCCATTCTTGTTTATTGCTGCCTAGTATTCAAGTGTATGGTTACATGTTGTCAGTTCAGCAACAGGCTTTACTGTTTCCGCTTATTTTTTTGATGATTGTTAATAAAACTGCTTGTAAAGGTTGTGAATATACATTGGTATGGGAATGTGTTTGAATTTCATTGGGTAATATTTTGGGGCAGTATGGTTGATTGACATCATATATTAACTTTCTATATACCTTTTAAGACATAATATTTTGGCTGGTATAATTGATTTTGTTCATTTAAACACTGAACATTTGGTGTCTTTTGATTGTGTGGAACGTGACAGAAGCTTTGTGGACAGTGTGCAACTTGTTATGACATTGCTGGCTCATCTCTGAAGTGGTTGTAGACTTCTGAGGTAAGGAGGATATGAAGACAAAGTTTTATGCAGAGGCTGTCATTTATGCCTGCTCTTTAGCTGTTCCTACATGCTCTAAAGTTTTGATTTTAATCACACAAAATAAAGGCGAGGTTATATTAAACTTTGGGAAACCTGTGGTTTTTATAAATAGAAATAATTTTACATGACATAAAAGTGTATCAATGGGATGACAAACATCCTCACAAATGCATATATTTGTTTCTCAAATGTGAAATATGAGCAACTTCATTTTCAACATTCAGAAAAATAAATTTGAAATTAACTCAGCTATAATGCTTTGCATCTGACTTGGTTAGAGAATGAGCATTATGGTTGCTTCTCAAGTGAGAAAACTGATAAAGAAAACATATAGTCACATGGAAAATATAAGTCAGAGGTCTGTGTAGTGTTCAAAAATGCTGTATGTCCATTGCAAACATTAAAATATATTTGAAAACAAAATCTAATAGCACATTATGGAAGATATAGTTGTACGTTAAATAGGATATTTATTTTTCAGCAGCTTACTTGTTGTTAGAATGGTCTTTGTTTTCCCTGTGCTATGCAGCTGAAGTACAGCCAAGATAGACTTGCAAATCATTAAACTATGAGCAGGCTGAAAGGAGTTGGTAGAACCAATTAATGATTGATAGTCTAGACAATCAGTCTCTGGGCCATCATCATCCTTCTGTCATAAATCTCCTTGGGCATTTCTGTGTATGGTAAACTCATGTCTCTGCAGACAGTGCGTGGGTTTTTAATTTTATTTCAGTGAAATCCAAGGATAAGCTGAACACTATATTCAGATGTCTAACGACATGCAACAAGATCCTGTGATATATACATTATGTATTAGGATTTGTCCAATTTCCCTTCTGTTGTTTTCTTGGGGATTTTTGTTTCTTGATGTGTGCTCAGTTTTCTTGGTCATTTGAGGCAGCTGTGCATTGCAGCTAAGCAGCTGTGAGTATGTACAGAGCTGTTCAAAGGCAATGCCTGCAGTGTCAGAGTTCTCATAGCTCCCTGGAGAAAGTAGCTTATTTGTTTCAGTGTCATATAGGAAAAGAGAATATAGTCACTTATATTTAAGAGTTACCAAAACTATAAGTAGACCAGTGTATCCCTCTATAGTTGCTATCCATAAGAGAAAAAAATGGACAAAATGTTAATTCTTAGACTAGAATAATTTCTTCTTATATCACAACAAAGTTAAGTACACATTAAGAAAGTGTTTTATGTTTAAGTGTTAGCCCAAATATAAAATTTTCACTTCATTGATATTTTAAATTAACTTATGACTGAATATACCAAGCACTGATACTCCTTAAGGTCTTGGAGACCATATGCCTGTCCTTGACCAAACTCTCATTCTGAATCTGATATTTTCCTTTGGATAATGTCTTCTATGGATGTTCTCTCAAATCTTCTCCAAACATTCTCCTGAGCCTTACCCAGCATTCTCCTTATCTGCTGCCATTTATGCCTTATACAATTTCAATATTAATATGCAATCAAGTTCAGTGTGACTATCTCCTTTGCTCTTATGTCAGTATTACAGATACACAAAGCTGCCCATGACTTTGTTTTGTGTTCTTTTATGAGGCAAAGCAGGATTGTTCCTTTAAAATATACATAACTGTTTAGTTTGAGCAGGGATTGTTGTTTTATTTTTTAAATTAAGTCTCAAAACTTCTACAATCAGTTTAAACACAAAAATTTAAAAGCAATTTATCAAGGGTTTTTTTCTTTAATCTTTGTTACCACCTCCATTTTCATCTGATGTGTGTGACGTGTTTTGCTGTCTCCATTTTCTTATTTTCTAAGCAATAAAACTGTATTCTTCATAAAATACTTCCCTAATAATTAGCTCATGTCATCTCTGAGAAATAGAAATAACAGATTTGTATACAGAAATATATGCATTTGATCTTTGTTGACCAAATAATTGAATTCTCAGGATTTTTTCTGTATTTGTCTTAATGAGATTACAAAGAGTAGAGTCAAAATGATTCCATGGATATTCTGATGTTGGCTATAATGAATTTCCTACTTGTAATTCTAGGGCATAGTGTTAATATATGTTCAATCACTTTTTTAATTAGAGAAGCATTTTGCATTCAGCTCACTTTGTCATTTAAATCAGGTGAAAAATTAGGGTGAACACATTTATTATTGAAATACAAGTTGTCACATTTGATAATTAAGAGTCATTAGGATATAACATATTTTCCTGAATATCTCACCCCAGGTATATCTAAACCCCAAGCGCCACATACAGCATACTAATTATGAGGTAGGTACACATTAGACAGCATATTTTTATAAGTGTTGTTTATTCAAGCCTTTAAAAATTTACAAAGGTCTCAAAAGAAAATTTCATCATAAAAGTAAAATCATTAATATAGAAATGCATTTCTATAAATATGTATTCATAGCCTTTTAAATTATTTATCATTCTAGATAGAATATTTTCCAAGCTATACTTTCTCTCTGGGAAGTAATTGTATGTCTTTGACTGATGGGCTGTAGCGTTTCTGCATATGTACCTCTCCAGGTCTCCCATACCATTTTATCCTGAACATCTATAATAGTATTTTTCATAGTACACAGATAGCTGCTATGTATGCCACTATTTCCAAATTGTAAGCTGGTACTGTCCTGGGACATTTCCACAGGCCTTACATGCTCTCTGCCACTACCAAAAACACACTTTATTTGGTATATATTCAGTTGCTGAAACTAAGAAAAAAGAAACCACGCCTCTGTTGCATCTTAAATACCTTCTCTTCTAAGGTAAATATTGTCAGAATAGTTACAAGAAGCATGTGGTCAATGATGGCAGAAAAGTAATTATAAAAGAAATTTGCCTGTGGGTCCAGGACCCACTGTGGTAGTCAGCTTTCTATTGCAGCAATAAAATACTTGAGATTATCATATGAGAGAATAAGATTTACTTTGGATCATAGTTGTCATGTTTTGTGTCCACAATCATAACCCCAATGCATTGTACGTTTGCTGAGGTAAAATGGAAGGGCCAAGGCTCATAGTGCATGAGGAACAATAACCGCATGAGGAACAAGATGGGATCCCAATACCCTTGGAAGGACCCAGTACAATCACCTGACTTCTTTTAACTACAGCTCATCTTATAAACTTTCTGGGCCTCCCAGTAAAATATCAACTGGAGAACAAGTCCTCTGCACATGAGCTTGTGTCAGATTTGAGTATCAAACCTGAGCTTTCTAACCACCAAAGCTCATATTCCTATAACGATACCAAGTGCATTTGAAGTCTCAGCAGGTCAAGAATTACTCAGAAGTTCTATTTCAGTGTCTCCTCTGAGACTGAAGGGACTCCAAGTTGTGAGATTATAATGATATTGCCTTAAGTTCAATAAATCACAATCCGGTGATGAAGGAAAAACTTCCAAATGAAGCATGGGAAATTAGCAAGAAGGAATTAGACCATAGTAAGAGCAAGACTAAAATTGAGAAGTGATAACATCATGTTCTCTAGTTCTGAGTCTAGTAACTTGGACATATTAAGTCATATTACCCAGTCAAATAAATTCCTCAGTCAGAAAGTAATTTGAAATTGGGAAAAAACTCATTGATTATGATTTCATTAAGAAGTGAAAGGTGATAAGGTCATAAGGGTACAAGCTGACAGACAGAGATGCTCATGTTTGTATAAGTACCAAAAAGTGTGCCCTTGTTTCCTTTCTACCATGAAAAAGTTAAAGAAGTCTGTGTTCATAAATTGGAATATTATCCTCAGCACAATCCAACCAATGTAGTAGATGTTGCTCATACCTGATTGTAGGACACAGATCATAGACTAGGAGCCATCCACAAGCATGAGAAGCTCACAAATAACTAGTCTGTGCAGTTTACCAAGGTAATTCAAAGTGAGTGGATCACAAGGTCATGAAGATGCAATGAGGTGCTGTATGTAAAAATGAATGGCAAGGCATGGCAGAAAGGGATATACTACTTAGAAAGTTCAGGAGTTCTGATTTAGTCTTATGTCTTTCTGTGCATTAGATATGAAATCATTATATCACTTTAACCTTACAGTTTTGGAAATGAAGAGAATGATACAGTGATATTCAATATTTATCAATATCTTTACCATATAACCAAACCTATATTATAGTTTTCACAATTGAATCATCCAGGACTGATTTTATTTCTTGACATATATTAATCCTCAAGTTAACCATCTTTTAATATACATACCCAAACACAAGATTTATTTTACAAACTTCCCACAATAAATGCTCAATTAATAAAGGGATACATGGGTGACAAGATTGAATACATACCACTGGAAGGTGAGCAAAATTCAAGGACATAGAAATAGCAATTGCCCTAATTCAATACAAGCCATGACCTAGAAATACAAAGTGGGAAATTGATTGAGCAGAGTCTCTAAGGATATTAAGTACTATTTGCCTCTGTATGAAATTATCTCTAACAAGATCTCAAGTATCAAAATAAAGTTGATTTCACTCATCAAATTATGAGAGGTAATTGTCCCTTCTTCTATTAAAAACATTAGGCTTCATACACTTTACAAATTCAGAGTAGTATTTTCTGTCATTATATGCCTTTTTCTCACTAGAATGTTTGTAGAAAATGTATGTCCCTTGTGAATTCACCCCCGCACAGTATACATTCTATTGACTATTGGAGTACTTTTAAAAATGAAATGGAGGGGGCCTGGAGAGATGGCTCAGCTGTTAAGAGCGCTGACTGCTCTTTCAGAGGTCCTGAGTTCAATTCCCAGCAACCACATGGTGGCTCACAACCATCTGTAATGGAATCCGATGCCCTCTTCTGGTGTGTCTGAAGACAGCTACAGTGTATTCATATAAATAAAATAGATCTTAAAAAAAAAAAAAATTCATTAGAAAAAAAAAATGAAATGGAGGAAGGATTCTGAGGCCCCAAATAGGAAAAGATCTATTCTGAGCATTGTGGAACCATTTTATTGAAAACCAAAATTATGACTAAAATACAATCTGTGATTTAAAAGTTACTTCAGAGTATCTGAGAAAACACTGAAGAGAAGCAGAGCATTGAAAGTGTACTGTTCTTATACAAAGTCTTCAGGAGTTTACATATATCAGTCACTCTCCTAACTTTGGAGAACATGTTCTCCTTTTCAGCAACAGGCCTGTGCCAAGTCTTCTTAGGACTATGAATTATATTTTTTGGCCTTATTTCAGCAAAATATATCTTCTAACCTAATAATTATCTAGCACCCCGATGGATGCTGTACTCTTCAATATAGTGATGATAATATTATTGTGGTAGACACTTTTTTAGAGCATAAAGCTCAGTAGAACATCTTACTGTCACACACAGACAAATGCACAAGTTTGTTTCTAATAAAAAAAAAATGAGCTGAGGTCTAGGAAGAACTAGAAAACAAACCACTTTGTATTTGAAAACAGTTCAAAGAGTCTTGTTGGAGAGCTACAGATTAACAAAGACAAGATTGCAGAATTTCTCTATGCTCCTAGGAAGTCTATACCCTAAATTATAAAATGGGAGGCAGCTGGAAGAACAAAGGAAAACCTCAACTTAGAGACTATTACTGCTAAAGGAAGCTGGCTGGCTGCGGTGTCTGTAAATATCCTCTGTGGACTCAGGCATTTGAACTCGTAGTTTCTAGATAGTGGCTCTACCTTGGAAGGCTGTAGACCTTTTAGAAAGTAGAAAGTCATTGGAAGAAATGCATCACTATGAGTGGTCCTTGAGACATTATAGCAGGGCCCCATATCCAGCTTACTCTACTTCCCAGATACACTGTCAACACCCAGTATCTTGGCCCCATGACCATACTTTTCCTGACCTCTGTTATATCTTCTCCACCATGATAGACTGTATCTCTCTGAAACTCTAAGGCAGAATAAGCCAAACCCTTTCTCCCTGAAGTTACTTTCTCATAGCAACGACAAAATGCATGAAACAATCAAATTGTCCAGGAAGAAAGCTTTATTCTGATTCCTATTTCAGAGATTTAAATCCCTACTTGTTTTGCACTCTTGACTTTGACCTCTGACACCACAGATTCATATAGTAGGGGTGTGTTTTAGAAAATATTTGCTTATATCATGGCAGTTGGGAGATGGAAAAGATAATAGAAGGGTCTAGGATCCCAGGGACTAGCTTAAAAAGAACAACTTGATTATCTAACATTCATCCATGATGTCTAACTGTCTGAAGATTTTGCCACTTCCCAAAAATGCCCTGGACTTGGAACCAAACCTTTAACATATAGGTGTTAGTAAGATATTCAATAAAAAAATGGCACTAATATGTTTGAGGAATTGTGTCAGGGTGTCACGAAGAATGAAAGGTTATGTGTCCCAGTAGGGACAATATGAGTGAGTTTGTTGATCCTTGGTGGCAGGATCAAGTTTAGATTTGAACTGATCATTGTGGATGGAATAAGATGTAAGATGAGAGTGAAGTTCAGGCTTGCAAGAAAAGGTACCAGTTAGGACAATACAAGAAAGCATTAATAGTTTCATGTTCTAAAGAAGGACAGATGGGACAGAGACAAGCTGTAGGGTCAGGCTGCAAAAGCCCTTGGCTTTCCCTGTGTTTTTACCTTTCAGTATTTGAAAACACGGAGTTAGTTTTAGCTCACGGTGTGCCATTGTTTAGTTTTTGGAATTTTTCTTCTATCATAGTTTTCTTCAAGTTATGACATGTATTACAATAGATTACATCTTAGGTTCAATGAATACAGTAAAACTAACAGCTTTCATGAGATAATAGCTTTCTTTTCTTTCTTAAATATTTGTTTGAGGTTTCTCAACTTAAAATGCCTTATGATATAATAATAATAAATATCCTATTGTCTACCATTTATTCATTCAGTTTTTTCATTTATTCATTCAATTCTGTGGGCATTATGAGCCTACTGTGTGTCTAAACTGAGGGAGAGTAGTGAGTATACAGTAGTTATAAGAGGGTAAGATGGAGACTCAGTTCCTGGGTTTCTGGTATGCCCAGAAGATTGCTTTTGGACATGCACTAAAGCATGTCTTTGAGTCATATGATGGACAAGGACAGATTGCCACAAGATGGACAAAAAGAGATCTGAGATTTGTCTATAGGGAGAAGGAGACACATCTTCAAAAGATAACACTTAATGTGAGACAAGAAAAATGAAGCTTTAATAGGAAAAAGGAAAAAAAGTGAAACCCATGGGATGCTTCACAGCTCATGTGAGGGGGAAAGATCAAAGTGAGAGGAACTTGTGAACAAAAAATCTAGGAAAATGCACATCCTCCGGAGTGTTCTGGGCCATCTGTCTGGATGATGAGAAGGCTAGGAGGTTGGATACCATATATCCAGTTTTCACTGAAATATCATGGCCACAGTGAGAGGAAAACATGGGAAAGGGAGAGATGGAGGGGAAGATTCAGTCCTAAACCTTGATAAAGAGACAACAGTAACAGTTTTAAAGTGAAAATCTGGATGGAAATGAGAAATGTAAAAGGTAGATCTGAAGAACAAGCTTCTAGAACTGAGATTGGTTAATTACCTTTGTTTATCCAGGTTTTTCCTGATTCTGGCATTGGAGTTATAAACTAAATAAATCTTCACTATTAGTAGCAAGATAAAAAAAAAAAATAGCTTTCAGTTTTCTGTCTTAACAGCTAGCTAAATGCTGGCCTAATTTCAGTGTCAAGTCTTGAAGCAGGACTAGTTTTGAGGGGAAGTGGCACTTATATTTGAATCATAATAAGGTATCTCAGTGCTGTTTTTAGATGTTTGTCTTATTTGAAGAGTAGTTCTCAGATTGGTCATGAATTTGCAGTCCTTTTGGCTGTCCATAAAGCTGGGCATCCAAGCCTATGTCACTGAATCAAGCACCAAAAGAACATTAAAATGGACACCTCTGGAATTTAAATGAAAGAAAGACACTTAGAATTTGTAGACTTAAGTGGCGGTTCATCTATTGAGCACCAAAGGAGTCCAAAACTATTTCTTGAAATTAAAAAGAAACAAACAAACAAACAAACAAACAAAAAAGCCATCAAATGTCTGATAAGGAAATAAAAGATATCAGAAGACATTGAAAATGAGTAGCAATATAGACAAGGGTGTATCAGAGGAAATAATGAAGATGTGAAGGGAATATTGGAGGAGTGAACTTTGCTAACAAGTGTGATGTGTGAATGATGAAAACTAAAGTCTGTTGTTTTTGCTAAACAGTTACAAGAACAGTGTTTGTAACTTGGTCAAATGTAAGCCTGGTTGCAACAGGATTACACTGTGATATAAGCAGAAGGGGACAAGTGAGAAGAGTGAGTGACATAGGCTGCTTTGAAACCTTTCCTGTAGAAAGATTTTTAAAAGGCTGCAACTTCAAGGTGACTGTGGGCAGTAAAGAATATTTTCTATGCTTGAAAGAGATTGGAGCCAACACAAAGAGAAAACTAGGTGACCAGGAAAAAATGGCATAGGGTGTTAAGAAAGACACTTTAAACCACAGATTCTCAGCCTGGGGGTTGCAGCCCTTTTGAGGGTAGAATAAATCCCTTTACAGGGGTCACCTAAGACCATCTGAAAACACATATATTTGCATTACAATTCATAACAGTGTCAAAATTACAGTTACAAAGTAGCAATGAGAATAATTTCATGGTAGAAGGTCACCACACATTAGGAACTGTGTTAAAGGGTCTAAGCATTAAGAAGGTTGCGAACCACTGCTCTAAATCACAAGTAGAATTCCCCTCCTTTGCGGGAAGGACTGCCTCCTTCACTGATACAGGAAAGAAGGTTGAAAGGGAAAGTAGAAATGCATGCCAAGGATGCTTCCCTGAGTGACTACTCAAAGAGAAGTGTGCTGACAGAGAACATTTCACTAACATTCCTGTACAAATGATGACCCATGAGAAATGTGCAGTAAACAAGCCATAGAATTATTATTGCATCTAAATCATTACTGTACATTAATCATGCAATGAATTATCTCATATTTTCAAATGCGTGTATTTCACTCAATTCCTTGTAAATCCATTACTTTGCAGTCACCCAGGCTCCAGAGGAGACACTCCAGTGATCATTGGGTACATGTACTGTTGTAGTGTGGGTGGTCTTTTCAGCAGGTGAATGTAATACACTTTGAAATGAAGCTAGGATGAAATTCTGTGAAAGTGAGCAGCAGAAACAACTTCCTAAGCATCACATTAATGACGACATGATATTGTTTAGCTACCTGAATGAGAAAAAAAAATGCTTCCCTGAAATTCTAGAAGTGTTAGATATTCCAAAGGTTGTCAAGTAGAAAGATAGGTACTATGCTACTCCATGAGGTTGTGGGGAGATTGAATTGTCTAGCATTGTTTATAGAGTGAACCTACAAGATAGGAAATGGCTCAACACTACCATACCTCAGGTTCCAGGTTATAAAAAAAAAAAAAAAAAAAAAGAGAGAGAAAGAAAGAAGAAAAAATCAAATTCTGACCCCTAGCTTAATATATCGTTTTACTTAGTTCCCTTAGCCTGTCTACAAGTAAAACCTATAATCACAAAGGATTAAATTAATAGTGGGTAGATAAATGGTTTCTTTCCCAATAATAATGGAAGCATTTTATTGATGTCTCAGGCATCCTTCTCTGTGAGTGCTTTGGATTCCTCAATAGCAAATTTCAGAGTGAATTTCCTTCTCTCTCTCCCTCCTCCCTCTCTCTCTCTCTCTCTCTCTCTCTCTCTCTCTCTCTCTCTCTCTGTGTATATTCATTAGAATTTCACATCTGAGACCAAATGCCTGGTGTAAACATATGTAGAATTGTGTATAGTTTCGTCCATTGTTTGTGACCATGTATACTTAAGAACATCATGGCAGCAAGCACATGTGACAGAGAAGTTTCTTCACATCTTTTTGATCAGGAAGCAAAAGAAAGACAGGAAGAGACAAGGACATGAACTTTCTCCAAGTATATACCACCTCCTCAATTTTCTAAGTCCTTCAAAAACCATGCTACCAGCTCAAGACTCAGGCTGACACAAGTATGCTAGAAACATTTCCTATTGAAGCCATAATCCCACATGTCAGTCAGGATTCTACATTTTTACTTCCTGAGATCACTTTCTTAATGGACTTCTTTATAGTTCCTTGTCTCAGTTTCTATATGTAGGAGAATACAACCCACCAAATCAAATCAGACTAAATATCTAAAGATTTGTCCCCAGCAAGAGGTTCCATGTTGAACCTCGGCTTTGTATAAACCCATTGAGCCAGACAGGTGCTCATTCATTTTAAAAATCATGAGACATCTGTATACCTCAAGAGTAAGGTTTGTAACATAAAAGGTTTGGTAGACAGGTGAGTGCCTTAGCTTACACTGTTCTACCCATAGACTGGATAGTTCAAACAATAGATATTTAGTCATCACAGTTCTACAGAACCAAAGGTCATAGTGGCATAGTGGACAAGTTGTTTGGAGATACCTCTTCCTAGTTTATAGGTTCTATTTTTTTTCTGTATTATTACATGCCTCTTCTTAAGGGTAGTGAGTGTTTCCATTCATGGGGACTTGGTATGGGTGTTTCCTAGCATTTCTTATGATTAAAAATACCATGCAGAAGTTACTTTACAAGGAGGAAAAGTTAATGCTGTTTATGATGTTAGAGGCTTGAAGTCCATACAACATAATGTGAAATTTATCTTGAGGCTTTCTAGCAGCTCATATAATGATATAATGTAGAAATGTTTCTCTCTCTTTTTGTAAAGGACCCAGTCATGGAACTGCTATTCTAAGGACTTCACCAGAACCTGAACACTTTTGAATGTCCTTACCTCTAAACCTCATTTTATTTACTCTCATTCATTCATTCATTCATTCATTCAAGTAGTGTTTGGTGTAGATAGAACCCAGGGCATTCCCTATACTTGATAAGGTCTCTTCTATTGAGCTATGCACTTGGCCTTACCTTTTAAAACCATTATTTTTGATTTTTAAAATTAAATTCCTATATGAATTCCTAGAACATATTCAAATCATTACATTCTTTTTGATCCATCTACCTCCCAAAGATAGCTCCTCCAAGACTACTAAATGTCTTTAGGCTTTGTTTTTTGAGGATATATTGATTTAGTCCCTGAAAATGGAGTTTGAATTGTGAATGCTTTAATAATATGATGCAGAAGTATTTATAGAAGATTTTCTGAATGTATATAATATAAATATTATATAATAAAGTCCAATATATTTTAAGATTATATCATATATATATATATACATATATATATATATATATATATATATATATATTCTCCATTTAATCCTGTATCATAACAAGAAGCCAACAAAGATAAATTTTTATATCTTCATTTTTTTGTGAACTCAGTGGTGAAGTCTTATATTAGTGTTATGGATCAAGAAGGTACTTATTTGAAAATGAATTACGGGAAGCATTCTATGAGGATAGGTGTGTACAAAAATACATTTTTGTCACTCAGGAAAGGCATTTGGATGGTTCTGTTTTATTCTGTTTTGTTAAAGATTGGCTTCACATAGCCTAGGCTAGTTTCTTACTCACTATGTAGCTGTGAATAACCTTGAACTAGTGCACTTTCTGCCTCTATACCCCAAGTGCTGGGATAATAGGCATGCACCAAGGATCTAAACTGGAGCCTGGAATGAAGTTGTACAGTGGAGGGTGAAAGAAGGAAAGAAAGGAGTTCATATGATATTGAACTAGCTCGTTGACTGGTCAATGTGCCAATTAGTGAGTAGTAGTAGATATAGACTCAGTGTGGCTGGAGTTTAGTACTGATAGGTTAGTACTCTGGATGTGAAGGCTCCACATTCAGAGTCATCTAACCCATTCCCTGGCCTAGTATGGTGTCTTCCAATTCCAACTACTATGGAAAATTTTGTCCACAGCCTCAGTAATGCCTGTGACCTTTACTCATTACTCTTGCCCTTCTAAATAGATCCAGTTTAATGTATAAAAACTGTTCGTATGAGCCCATATTTGGTGACTACTGTGAAAGATCTGAACCTTTCACTGCATGCACCATTCACTTTTCTTTTCTGCATCTTGTAGAAAGGCCGGCTAGTTAGAATGCACTGGTAAAGTTGAAGTACCATCCAAAACACAATTAGAACAGAGCTGACAATCCAGGTATGAATTGTAGTACTTCTCTAGAGATACATGTCCTTTTATTCTTCCCTAAAATGATCAAGTCTTGCTACATGCTTTGTAAAGTCAGGTTGACTTGTTCAATAAATATCTTATTGATTGTGGACTGAATTCCACCAATCAGAAGATTATCTTGGGAGGCAAGAAGAAGGATAATGATAGACTGCATGATTCTCAGGAGCTTTATAGCTCATGCAAAAATAAAATGCCCTCATATATCCCACAGTTTAATCTCTATTTCCTCTAATTTTACAGAGCTAGAAGTGAACTGGAACACTGATACACTGTAATTTCCCTTGCTACCAATTTCAGGACTTTAAAGAAAGGAGTTGCATTAGTTTCCTGTGGTCATCGCAACAAATTATTACAGATATGCTCTCTTGAAACAACAGAAATTTATTCTTTCACAGATTCTGAGTTTGGAAGGCTCTGATCAAAGTGCCAGCAAGGTCACATTTTCTCGCAAAATTGTGGTGAGATAGTCCAGCTAATCGCTGCATTGAGTTTTTGTTTGGTTTTGTTTTTGTAGACTCTTGGTGCCATCCATCTTCTGCTTCCATTGTTTTATGCTGTTGGTTTTCTCCTCTGTATAACACATGACTGCCTCGAGGTTCCACCTGGGCAATGCAGGGTAACTACTCTATCAGAAGGTCTCACTACAGATTCAGAGACCTTCCCTCTGAATAAGGTGATCATTGGTACAGCTTCCGGAGAGTAAGCTCTGGATATCTCTACTTTTGGAACTCAGTACAGTATACTTCCAGAGGAAAATCTACTCATAATTCTTCTTGTTTGGGACATGTGTGAATGTGAAATAGAGAGAAAGATAGGCAAATCAAGACCACAAGTCTTCAATAATGATAAAATAATAATTAGCTTAAGAACACTCTCAATACATCTTTTGTTTCTACCTTTGAGTAGAGAAAAGAGAAAAAAAGAGTAGATTAATGTAAATAAAAGCCATAGGAAGTGGAGTAATAGTGATAGACCATGGAACCAACAAACTCCTCACCTATACCCACTTGAATAACTTTAATATGGTATGTTTTATAGACACACACACACACACAGACACACACACACACACACTGTCTAATATCAAGTATAATCCACAGGAGTTCTCTGTAGTCACTACCCTCAGAGTTCTTCAGTGAACACATATAGCTATTATGAACACATTCTTTTTACAAAGACCAGATTCAGGGCCACCCCCACCTCTAATTGCATTAGTGATTCAGGCTTACCCACTGTTCATAATTCCTGATAATGCCTTTATGTAATCATCTTTTCCCCCTCTGAGTCTTTACTACTTCTGCCTTTTGCCCCAGACATAGTAAATCCTTGAACATCTTAGAAAAGAGGAAGTAAGTCTACTCTGAGACAGATGCCTGCTATATTGCTATACTAGAGTAAGTTGTTGGGTTCATATATTAGAGTGCTTGAGATCATCATAACTCATAATCAATAAAATGCTTTCTTAATGAGGGCTCATTTGGCATCGTATATCTTTTTAAAATATGAAACAAAGGTTGCATCAGAGTCTTTCTGGACTGTCTCTAGGGTAATTTTGCTCCTTGCTGCTTTCATTGCTTGAGTGCTCTAACGATACCATCCAGGGGGGAGTGGGGGTGTTTGCTTAATGCATTTTAAAATGAAAGTTGTGGAGTCTTAGGAGATTCTCAAGTGTCTAGATAAACCATTAACTCTTGCTTTTCTTTAAATACTTAAAACATCAGCATGAGAAGAGAAATCACTAAAGTTATCCCTGACACAGCAAAGGAGAAACTAAAAAGAAATCACACTCACACATGCCAAAAGCTAAACAAATCTGGGAAAGTGAATGACTTCATCAGCGTGACCAATTCAGATCCACTAAAGAGAATAAAGTGATAAGCCTGGAATTCAAGATCAATCTACCTTTCAACAGAGACTTAGTCTTCAAAGGTAGAATCAACAACATCAGAAATGAAGACTTATCTTTTCAATACACACTGAACTTTGAAGACGGCAAAATCAGTAGTCGTTTGAACATCTATGCTCAATATCTTAATGTATCAGCCACATATGTTTCTATTTGTGTGTAGAATTTCTTAATTACTATCTCAAGATCCAGAGATCTGCTTAACTAAGTTATGGCTCCCTTGGTGTATACAAATTTTCATAATAAGGATTAAAAGCATGCTGCTTTCTTGTTAGAACAGACACAAGGAGACTGCATTATTTGGAAGACTAGCATTCCCTCTTTGACAATGATCAACTTTACTTCTATAATTCTCAACAAACAAGCAAAAGTCATGGAGACTCTTTGGAGACTATTTTCAAAACATAAATTAATAAAAATTGGTTTTCATTTGGTTTCATTCATTATGCCATGAGCTAATGATCTCATAACAATGGTAGTTTGTGACTAACAGTAGCATATACAAAAGAACCAAGCCACTAATAAGCATATTAATATTAAAATGTAAAACACAGAATTTTGTGTAAATTATGTGTTTTGCTTTTTATCTCCATTCCATTTGTGAAGGAATAATTAACTGGTTTTTTTTGTCATAGAAAACCTATTTGTAAAGCCAACACTTTGCAACAACATACTATAACATAACTGGGCAATTCAGAATATCAGAAATACTGGCTGTATTTTTATGTGTACACAGCACAGAGATTTATGCCCTTCAGTGCACCATGGTTTTAATCAGAGATAACCTTCAGAGCTGACTGTGTGAAAAATTATCATCTAGTAATCTAAAAGGCAGACTGTATCTGACACGTTACTTAAGTTTGTATTGAATTCAAGAAAGGAAATGGAAAGTGACTGGATTCCACTAAATACTTGTAGAGAATCTTTGCTGCATATGAAATAACTGTCTTTTGGGTTTTGATTGACTCTAGTTGGTGACTGAATGGTAGATGATTTAGTATGTTTCATGAAATTAGTGCAAGTTGAATACAACATTAGCACATTCAAAATGTGTTTACGTCGCAGTATATACGTGTATACGTAAATGTGTATACGTGACTGTATAAAACATTGACCCGACTCTATGGGAAGTACCTAATTAATAGAGATAAAAATAAATGGTCAAACACATTCAAATAACTCCTTGCCTTAGCTTGTGTTCTAAGAGTTAATATATCCAAAGTTATTGTATAAAAACAAAGTTCCAAACAACTGGAATTGGGGAAATTTGGGGAAAAAATGGAAACCTAGTGCTATGAAAACCCTATGGAATCCACAGGAGTAACCCTAGCAAAGACTCCAGTAAAGAGGGATATGGGGCCTGAACCATCATCTTCTGTAACTGTGCAAGGCCTGAGTGGAGAGCCTGGGAAAAAAACCCAATGTTAAAACCTTCGACCTTTAGTTTGTCCTGCCTGCAGAGTGTGCTGGGCCTGGAGCCTAGCAGAATTGTCATCAAAGAGACTAGAGAGACTTCATCCAGCAACTAATGGGAGGAGATGCAGAATACTAGAGACAAACATTAGGTATAGCTCTAGGAGTCCTGAAGAGGAATGGAGAAAGGATCAGAGGAACCAAAGTGTCAGGGATATGCCAGGAGAACATGGCCCATAGAAATAACTAACTTGGACTCATGAGAACTAACAGAGTTCAGGGAGTCTGTATGGGTCTGTCTTTGATCCTTTGCACATAAGTTATAGCTTGGTATTATTGTGGAAATACTAACAGTGGGAGCAGGGCCTGTCCCTGGTTCTTTTACCTACTCATGAGACCCTCTTCCTCCTACTGGGTTGCCTTGTCCAGCGTCAACATGATGGTATGTGCCTGGTCTTATTGGGACTTGTTATGCCCTATTTGGTTGATGCCCCTGGGAGGCCAGCTCTTTTCTGAGGGGGAGACATTGGAGGATGGATCTGGGAGGGAGTAGAGGGAATGCAGTTGGGATGTAATATATTAGAGAAGAATAAAAAAAATTAAAGTACAAAATACAGAAATGTTATAGAAATAATATTTCTAGTAGTTCTATGGAATAGAGGTATTGTTTAGAAAGACAGTAAACTGATAAACTGGTTTGTGAAAAAAATTGTGGGAGTTGAGATGATCACAGACACAACAGTATACATCAATAATGTTTAATGTTAACCCACTTTCATAAGAGCTGTGAAATGTATCAAAACATTTAATTCATTCAACAATTCTTTAAGGATTCACCAGTGAATTGTGTGAATCCTCTCTTACAGGTATACTTGTGGTACCCAAGACTTGGGAAGTCTGTTCTTTTGTGCTAATATCAGCTACAAGCTACTTAAATAATAATCTGTGCCTTCCTTAAAATATGAGCTTCATAATGGTGATAATTATAATATGGAGCAATATTATATTAAAACAAAATTACTTTCCAAAAAAGGCAATTTGTACCCTATAATCTTAAGTGTTTTTCTGACATATGCTCGGTACATTTTTCATATATACTAGTTCGTTCTTTCAGGAACTCTGAGAAACAGGTTGCTCTGTCCATTAATCCAACAAGAATTAGGGTCCTGTGATGGTTAGTATATGCTTGGCCCAGGGAGTGGCATTGTTAGGTGGTGTGTCCTTGTTGGAGTAGGTGTGTCACTATGGGCATGGGCTTTAAACCCTACCCCTAGCACCTGGAAGTCAGTCTTCCACTGAAGACTGAAGCCTTCAGGTGAAGCTGTAGAACCCTCTCTTCCTCCTGCACCATGCCTTCTTGGACTGTTATGCTCCCGCCTTCATGATACTGGATTGCATCTCTGAACCTGTAAGCCAGACCCAACTAAATGTTGTTTTTATAAGAGTTGCCTTGGCCATGGTGTCTGTTCACAGCAGTAAAACCCTAAGACAGGTCCTTAGAAGTTTTTGAATTTGCTGATTCCCATGACTGGTGAGGACCTTATCTGGCCCTTGACTGGGACACTTAAATAGTGAAACACGTGAGGAATGTTTTGAAGAGTGTTTTCAAACAGTATTAGATAGTTGAGTGAAAAATATGCAATGAGATCACTAAATAAATGTATTCAAAAGAAATTTGTGGAAGCAAGCTGTTTATATGTGATGGTCCAAGTCTCTACCTAAAAGGCAGAAGGCTGAAGTAGATGGCAGGCCAGTCTGTGGGCCTAAGTAAACTTCCCCAGATATGTTTACTTTTAAAGAGTTTTTAAAGGGATTTATCAAAGAAACATACAATTCCTAAACAGAAACTTTTCATAGACTTGTGTGGGTCCATCTATACATGAAGTAAAGATATCACCTCCAGAATGAACCCTTTAGGATCGAGACTCACATGAATAAAACATAGCACCTGCAGAATGAATACTTTAGTTGGTTAAGTTACTTTACTGAGGATAGTGAAAATCATATGGCTGATGTAACTAAAACTTAAGAGAGCAACTGAGTTAAACTCTAATCTATTTTAACTAAACTATTTAATAGATGGCGATGGGAAACTCCAAGCTTTAAGTGTGTGGATGCTATTAAGGATGGACTTTTAATTTGCCTCTACTCTTCTCTCTGCCAGAAAGAGTCCTTTGTAGCTGTCAGAGCCCAGGTGTATTGCATGATGTATGCTAGAGTAAATAATCTGAGAATCTCTGGTGCTTACAGTCTCTAGCTTGCTTCAAAATCCTTCTTTTAAAAGTTATGATGAGCTGAGAAGGGTAATGTAGTGAATTCATTTTTTCCTCTGAATATAACTATGATATCTTTTCTACAAGGACATAGAAAACCCTGAAAACTGGAACTTTTCTGAGGACTCAGGATCTAGTATGGAAAAGAAGGTAGCCAAAGCTAGGAAGGAAGTCAAAGCAATGTGTAGTTAAATGCCTAATTTTGTGACACAGACAATGAGGGCCATGTGGTATGAGAGAAGAATAAGAACAGAGTAGGCTGGAATTGTCAGAGACTGTTCATGGAGGAGGCAGGGATATTGGTAGGGAACTGCACACTGGGTAGGAGGCAATGAAGGGAGTTTAGAAAACAATAGGCAGTGGGTATGTTTGGGAAACTGGCCTGGTAGGGACAGATGTTTACTGTTGGGATGAAATTAAAAGCAAAAACTGACCTTTTCTGTTCTTTTGCTTTCCTTCATGCTAAGTATCTAAAATACACTGAATTTTAAACATAATCATAAAACTTTCATACCAAGATATATGACCACTTTTCCCATTTCTATATGCACATATAATTCTTCCTTTTCCTTCGAAATTCTATCTTGGGATGTAAAGACTGACTTCTTAACTGCTACATTGGATGTGGTAGTTTGCTTCTTTGTGCTACATAAGCATCAGTTCAGCAGGCTTGCTATCAGACCGTGTGCTGTTTGTAATACTCCAGTTATATAATTTCCTTAATTTATCGAATTCAGGATATTCGGGATAAGCCTTGCTTCTATTTGTGATTACATGTATTTCCTGCTTTACACATTTTTTCTTGTTCTATTGTTTCTCATTTGGTGGGGAAACAGAGAATGTCCCTTACTATTGGAATAAGGATGGTGCTAATGATGTCAGCTATGTTTTCATTAAATTACCAAGTCTTAAGAGAGATGGCTCAGTGAGTAAGGTTCTTGATGCACAAACCTGCTTGCTTGGCTTGACCTTCAGCAGCCACGTAAAAGCAAGGCTTGGCATGTGTTTATAATGTCAGAGCAGGGAAGCAGGAACAGGAGATTTCTGGAGTTCTTTAATCTCTGAGTCTAGCCAAATAAGTGGCCCCCTGTCTCAAAAAGTAAAGTAGTTACTAAGGAAACCCTCTGCCCAACATTTTATGTTTGACCTACACACACACACACACACACACACACATACAGACCAAGCACATGCACTCCCCCCTCCATGCATGCAAACATGTATAAATATAAGAATCAAACAAGTAAATCCATAAATAAACAGCATAATGTTTTATAAAATGCATGTGTGCTAGTACACATGCTAACTTCTTACTCATAGTAGATGCTGTTCATTGTTCCCTAGATTTGGAAATTAATGCCTATAATTTTTAAAATTTAAAGAAATGTATTTAATAATACATAGCAATAACACAGGGCTTTTCACTGGAGGGCATTGAACACAGCATTGATGTTATTGTGCTTCGTATTATACTGTTCCAATAGCACAGTAGCATTTATTTCAAATCAATGGGTTAACTCAGTTTTTCAAAATGTTTATGCACTGGTTAAAACTCTCTGATTAGGTCAGGTTTTCCACAGAGCTCCAGGGATCCACCTGTCTCTTCTTCAATGCTGACACTACAAGCAGATGCCAGGACACCAGACTTTTCTGTTATCTCAGGTTCTGAGTATTAATCCATCTTCTGAGGCAACGAGTCAAGCACTTCATTAACTAAGCTCTCTTCGTTGCTCATTATGATGTTTCTCTAAATCTTTTTCTTTTATATGTACATTTATGCATGTATTTATTTGAACGAATTATGTGCTTGGTACAACTTCTTTAGTTTTTTACTTTTTAAAATATTTTTGTCCTTAACCCCTATGGCTTCTTTAACCCCTATGGCTCTTTCCCAGTCCATTTGTCCTGACTCCAAGATAGCCAGTGATAAAAAGGGAGCAGAACAGCTAATCAACTTGCCCAACTTAAGACAAATGTCACTAGAGAGAGCACACCCCTGACTATATTAATGATATTCTCTTATACTTGCAGACGGGAGCTGACAAATTATTTCTCCACTGGTAAAATGAGCCAATTCAAGCCACATAAAAACATATTAATACCAGTTCACTGGGAAACAGCTCTCAGGAGGGTAATTTCACTCGCTAAATGAAGGAGGCTAGGGAAGTCAACATGGGAAAGGAGACTGAAGGTAGAGAGAAGAGAGAGAGATAGTTAGCACACCTAGAGAGAAGGTAAAGAGAGAAGAAGAAACAGAAACTAAAATGTCCTCATTATTTAGGAAAGAGCCTCCAGGGGAAAGACAACTCAACCCCTAGGCTGTAAAGTTCAGGGTAGATGGCTTGCTTGGTGTTCCAGGCAAGGAGTGAGGGATACTGAGAGAACCTAGAGGCAAGTTCTGCTTTGATATGCACCTCAGCCCTTTGTCTGCGGTCTGAAACCCAATAGGAACCTAGCATCACTGTCCTTCGAAAGGTTTCACCTAGTAGATCATGGAAACTGATGCAGAGACCCACAGCCAAACATTAGGCAGAAACTGAGGAATGTTGTGGAAAATACCTAGAAATATTAAGTGGTTCAAAGACATCCAAATGTTACAAAAATCAAAACTCGTATCTCCTGTCAAATGTTTGAAATGTTTCATGAAAAGTTAACAGATTCTCATGAATGTAAAGACATGTACAGTTGAGATAAACTGAGCACACAATGTCTTATTTATCTTGGTATAGTATATACCAGGTGCCATACATCTTTAAATTAAAGGACCATTTTATTCATATGAACAGAAACATCCATTCAAATTTCTATACATTTGATATAAACATTTCTTCCCCATACACACTGAACTGCCACAATAAGATTGGGTACTTGAGTCTCTTAATTTATAAGTAGAATGGGTTTATTTGGGGCCTTTTGTTAAATTCCATTAATGCAGAATAAGGAAATAGTCAATTAAACAAAAGGTACATTTTCCTCTGGAATATCTATTCTCTACTTCTTGGAATATGGTATACATTTTCCTACTTTATGTACTAAATATCAAATCTAAGAAGACTCTGAAAGTTCTAGAGAAGAGAGCCCACCTATAGTCCACAGAACAAATGTCAGATTAAGGAGAATCCCAGCAAGTTGAGTGCACCCGACATGAAGTTTGGCTCCCTGTGGCCAAAGGACTATAACTGGCAGGTAAGGAAGATTACAAAGGTTTAAACAGTAACTACTCTGCATACAGCAAGGCAATCCTAACTCTTTGCTCATCAGACAAGGGGCAAGAAGAAAGCCTCGACTTATACAGTTGCCAGGCAGCTGCTAAGCTCTTCATTATGACAAATGATGTTGACCAGTATTAGATACTATAAATGGCTCTCCAAAGATGACAGTGTAACCAAGAAAGAGTGAGATTTCCCAGCAGTGAGCATGAGCAAAGGCTTATATTTATAACTTTAATACTATATAATTTAGGTTTTATATGAGTCTTCAATGTGCCGGTGAAAATACTAAAAAATAAGGTGAATTTCTATTATTTGAACCATTATTGTAGAAGTTATTCATTTTACATGAAGTACATTGCCTACTGTTTATAATTACCTTCAGAGGAAAGAACTATTTCAATCCAATTTTTGTTTTACATATACAACTTTGGATATAGAAACTTATTCAACTTGTTACAAGGCTCTCCACTAATAAATACACATTGTATAATTCAGTGTAGACACAAACCGTTTTTAAGCACTATGATGGTATTTTGCTGTACATATGCATACAAGCATTCACTCACTCACTAAACATATGTGTGTCTTCTAAATAACTCATTAAGATTATTGATCTTGATGGTCTTATCATATTAGGAAAACAGACAATAAACAATCATTTATCATGTTATCAGTTATTGTCAACTATTAGTATATGTAAAATAATGTGGTATAATAGAAAGTGTAGAGTCATCTTCATATCTGGAAGTAAGGAATTGCTTCATTGAGAAAGGTATGCATAAACTAAGGACCCCAAACCATGAAGACACAGGCTATATGTCCTCAAACTCCAAATTCTACACCAGGAAATGTTTTCACCTCTGAGGTGGAACTTGCTGTGGCGATCATTAGAATAGAAGGAAAATTGAGGCAGGAGGATTATGAATTACAGAAGAATTAAAAGAGAGATTATGGAGATCCTGAAAGGCAGAATTGGCCTTTTATTTTTTTCTTACATAGGAAGCTGAGATGTTTAGAATAGGTGATGAGTTGGAACATTGATTGATATTAAATTGAAAGAATATTGATGAGTAATACTCAGCAAGAATTATGTGGAAGAGCATGATGATATGAAGACCTTTTGATATTGTCTAGGCAAGAGATGGTTGTAATACAAACATTAGTGTTGCCAAGGAAACTGGAAAGGAGGATCACTCCCTCTCAGTTCTCCATCAATCACAAGACACACAAAGAGGACCATGGTCAATTGTGGCCTCATAACAGCAGGAAAAAGACATGGAGTCTGGAGTAATAGCCAAGGAAAGGTGTGTGCGTTATAATATGTGTAATAATGTGTCATATTATAAGAATTTTTAAATTAACATTTAAAATATTAAATGTTAAAATATAATCTTAATATTATAGTTTTGTGAGAGATACTTAAAACCATTTAAAACAAAACTTCATATGATCCTCAATGGCCCTGATTTGAAAGTCCTGGAAACCATAAAGTTAATCATGCTCAGTGCATATTCAGTAGGGAGTAATTCATAGCTATATTACATGAAAGTTACTGAAGCTGAGAATTTTTAAACTAATGAGAATAGACCTGAGACTAGACATTTGTATCTTGGTGATTAAAACACTCTAATCATTAAGTAAATCATATTTGTTTACTGCCTGAGAAAGTAAATTGACCTGGACAGATGGGAGCTACAGATAAATTTCTGCTCCTCACAACCTAAGAAGTCTGGATCCATTTTAACAGGCTTCCATAAGAAATATTATTGATAGCATTCTGGTAATATAGTTTATTCTATAAATTGTCCACAGGCACAAATGATGGAACAGGGAATAATGTTTTTATATACTTTAGATTCTATAAAATATAAAATGAGATTTTAATTAACAGCTGTATTTCTACATAATTATTTTATTACGTATTTTTTTTTTAAAAAAAATACACAACTGAGCATCTTAGCAGATAAATGCTATCTAACCCCTAAATATCACTCATGTTAAATACATTATTCTTGTAGGGTTCTGCTTGAAAAAGTTAATGGATAGTCATACTTTGTAAAACTTTAGTGTTTGAAATGTAATTCTAACTCATTGGTGTTTTCTTTTACTATTTTGTAAGTTATATAGATTTTTTACAAAGGATATGAGCCTGATAATTGCCTTCTGATTATTTTCTCATAATACTAACAGCATTAAGTCATTGCTTATATCAAACTTTTAACTCTAACTGCATTGTGAAGTCAGCAAGTTGAACATCTATGATCGTCAAAGTATTTATGCTTATAGAGCTGGGAGAGAACTATTCTTTAGCAATGCATTAAGTGATCAATTAATATGGGATTAAAGCAATCATGTTGGTTAGCATTGAAACACCAGAATGATTACCTTGAACTATTAATCAAGGCAACTTTAGCAGTGATGACAGATGTTGTCAAATATAGTCACTCTTTAACAAATTAGTAGTCTTATTATAAACACAAACAGAACAGAGAGGGGTGGGGGAGCTTGGAACACTCAGCCCTAAACCTTGCAGAAAAGGATATAGAAAGGGAGTAAGAGCCAGAGGGTATGGAGGACAACAAGAAAACAAAGCCTCTAAATCAACACAAGCAAAGCTCTTATGATATCACAGAGACTGAAACAGCATGCACAGGCCTGCACAGGTCAGCATCAGATCCTTTATGTAAATATGATGGCTTTCACTGCAGTTTTTTTGGCATTCCTGAGTGTATGAATGAGTGGGTCTCTGATTCTAGTGCCTTCTGTTGGGCTCTTTTTTATTCTTTTGGTTTGTCTTGTCCAACTGTGGTATGATAGGTTTTGTTTTATATTATATTTTATTTTATTATAGTTTATTATTATCTCTTGGAATCCTCTTTTCTAATGAGAGAAAGGAATAGTATGGATCTCAATGAGAGGGGATGTGAGGAACTGGGAGAAGTAATCTAATGTGAGAAAAGAATATATTTTTAATAATTCAATTAAAAGAACAAAGAAATCAAAAAGTTAATATGCTGGGAAGAAGTGTCCAGAACAAAATGAGCACTTGGAGGCATTTGCAGCACATGTAAGCAAATGTACAACTGAGCACTTAGCCCATGGAAATGTATGCATATAACATTCTTAAGTTAAAACTCTAAAATTCCACTGACAGTGGTGTGCCCACCCTCAATTAAAATATTTACAACACAATCTCTACACCAAAGGTCTGGAAACATCTCAAGAGATGGATGCTCAGAGACTTTAAGTTTCAGAAGAACAGAAACTACTTCAAGATCGGTGGAAGTTATAAGAAGGTGGATCTTGGAGGAATTGCAGGATGAAGTAGGAAAATATATCATCTGCATTTCTCAAGCAGTTAATAAAATTCTATTATTTAAAGATAATTGCAAACTATTTTGATATTCCAAAGAAAGCCTATCCTACAAGTTGGCACTGAATGGCAGATACCTTCACTGACAACTCTTATATTTACAGAGCCAGTGACAAATCCCCAAAAGCTAAACCTTGCTTGCCAGATTCTTGTCCGTGTACAATTAATAGTTGTAATATATTTTTATAGCCTTTTCCTTTTTAGTGGGTGAAGAGAATCAAAATGCCAAAGCATCATTTTTATTGAGCAATAATCATAAAGCATTTCTTCTGAGAGCTTCAACAGAAAGTTTGGAAGTCACTCTTCAGTACAATATATGTAATAGACATTTCATTTTCCAAAGCAGAAGCATAAATCTTTAACTGAAGACCACATTTCTTGTTAGTGTTTCTAATTTCAGCCTTGAAATGTTTGTACTGAATGAGTAAAGCAGCAGCCTGATAATAAATCCCCCTGATGAGAGGCTGTCAAGAAGAAATTGTCAGATTAGCAAGACAAGGGAGAAAAATCGCTGCTTTAGTGGCAATCCTTGAAAGGGAAATTAAAAATTAAACAGGATAAGAATTGGGTTTTTCCAAGGTTTTATTTAATTACAGTTTTCTAACATGGAGGTTTTGGTGTGAATGTTTGGAAGTTTAGAAAGGTGAGATGTAAGCATATTCTTATTATTATTCATGAAAATTAAACAGACTGAGTAAGGTCACTGATATGTCCCTAGAAGGGCCTTATGTTGAAATTTGAATTCACATCCACTGGCCTGGTCAGCAGCATTTATCATTGTCTTTAGGATATACCTTAAGAAGGTATGTCAAGATATTTGAGAAATGTAGATTGAACGAATGAGATCACAAATAAACATTGTACAAAGGGAGATCAAGGATGGAGCCAATGAACTATTGACTTTTCTTACTCCCTTAACTTCAAATGACAAGAGACAAGGGTCTGTTACACACTCCAGAGATAAGGTTTAAGCTCACCTTGGAACATTATGTTGTCTTGCCTGGTCCATGTGTACAGAGTATGCTAACATAGGGTTTTAATTGCATCCTCTGAAGGCTATGAAGGAGAACATGTTCTGTCACCCTTTCCTACCTTCTGGAAGCTCCAAGCATTCATTATATATGATCTCCAGGTCTTCCTAACTACCCTATCTTCTTGTTTGCCTTGTCTAAATTGACTCTTCATATGACAACAGCAGTTAGGATATTTATTTATAATAATAAACTTGACTAGCATACAAAGTGCTCTAACATTAGGTCAATCTATTTGTGAAGATAGTTCTGAATAAGATCAGCTTTGGAATCAGTAGCCTGAGTAAACTGTCACTTGTGCAAGTTTATCCAATTGCCTCAAGCCTCCCTGAGCCATCAACACTGGGGTTAGACTTCAAGATAAAATTTGGAGAGCAAAGTTCAACCCATATTTAATAGAAAATATTTTATTGTAACATATTCCATATTATTAACCAATACATGACAAAGTAAAGTATTCTTTTTCAGTTATTTTAAATTTCACTTAAGAACTGGAATGGTTAAAATCATTTGCCATCTCAGTAGCAAAAGACAGATCACTATATAAATGTGCAATAACAGTGAAATACTTGATTTGCATGGGTTAAAACAAATTGTGTAGTGTCCCTATTTTCTTGACTGGGGGGCTTAACACATAGAAATTTTTTTCTCTACAATTGTGGAAACAGAAAGTCCAAAATTGAGATGTCAACAGTATTTACATCTCCACAGGATGTCTTCTTGGCTTTTAAATATTGGAGTCCTTTCCATGTACTGATGAGGTAGTTTCTTTATTTTTGTTGTGTGCCCTAATCCCTCAATCTTCTAAGGATGTTACTCATTGGGTAAGGGCTTAACCGGCAGACATTTTATATAATTTAATTACACATTTACAATCTTATCACTAAACATTAACATATTTTGAGATAATGAAGGTGATCAATTAGAGGGCTTCAAAACATTAATTTGAAAGGAAAAACACAGCAAATAAAATTTAAAATTACGTATCATTATATTTCAGGGGGAACAAAGCTTTGGAGTAGTTAATAGCCTGGATATGGTCCCTATATTATAATAGTTCAACTTCATTGATTCCATAGTGAGGTGAAATCAATAAACAATCACCAGAAACTCTGCTTCAGTTTTCAAAACTTGATCTTTTTCCAGACTAGCAGTGTCTGCTAGCACCCTCTCAGATTGTAGAATAATGGTAATCAGTCACAGGTCCCGTTCAGTTAAGTAATCACAAAGGGAAATAACTTACTTTCTACAGCAGCAGACAGGAAGCCAAACCTTGATGTTTACTCCATGGGTTAGATATGTTAATGGATTTTTTTACTTACCATGTTTTAAATTTACCATGAATTTAAAAGACACTACTGTGTCATAGTGAAGGAACACCTATATATGATCATCTATGCACCCAGACTCCTTGTGTCCTGTTGATTCTCCATTCTTTTGTTCTTACCAATCTGGTTGAGGCTAGATCACCAACTTGCTCTTACTTTCTGCAACCCAGAATTAAATATCCTTCATGTGTATCATATTAACATTTTGTACTGATTTTGAATAGTAGAGCAATAGTGAATGGATAGTAAAAGCCAATATATATATATATATATATATATATATATATATCAAATTTTTCTCCAAATAAGAGGAGCTGAAGTTAGTAATTATGTTTTCTTCTTTAAAAGTTCTAATAACAGAGCCTGGTGACATGTAGTGAAAGCACTTGAACATACTTCAAATGGCCATTTACTTAGTGTTCATATGAAACACTGAACTTTGATTACAAAATGCCATTCTCTAAGTGAGTGGAGATGGAGGGGTTTCTGGTCATTCATCTACTTGCAGAGTAACATCTTGCCACGAGCACTCATTCCTTTAGAAATGTAATTTCCCCACCTGGGAAAAATGTTACAAGACATTCCATTCAATAATCTTAAAGACATGCTTATCTTTTAATAGTCTTGTTATTTTGACCCAAATTTGCTGTTACCATATGTCTCCCTACTTTTTGTAAGACATTCTGACTTTTAATTATGTCTGCAAGAGTGAAGGTAATTCTTATCACAGCAACACAGATGGAAGCTTTTTTACTCTTACAGAGTTTAAACAAATGTTTGTGAATTAGTGAGTACAGTTTGATCAAGCAATGCTTCTAGAAGTTGCCTTCATCCCATTGACTCCAAAATCTACTCTGCATCATTCTTTCCCTAGACATTCCCTTAGACAGAAAGAGTCCATGATGCTAAATCATTCTCATTCATGGTTATTCTTTAGGCAGACACTAACTATAATAGTCTTTACATCACTTGTATAAAGGAGAAGGTTGTATCATTATTAGACAAAAATCTTTGTGTAACTTTACTCTGTACTTTAAAATCTGCACAAATATTTGTAAGATGCTGAACCCTGCAACAGATATTTTCTTTAGTTGAAGATTCTGATGACCTTATATACCTGAGCAGAGCTACTTTCCTAGTATTCCAGAAGATATCCATGATTCCTTTCAAAATAAAACAGTAACTTATAGCCTCAATTTTGTAAGGAAACTACAATCCTGACTTAAGCCACAAGATACCCATAGAAAAATCCTTCACACTCTACTATTCATCCATAATGTACTATGAATCTGAATGGTTTAGCCTATTACTAATCAGCTGAGATACATGTGCAAATCAGAATTGTTATCTGAGGTTTCAGAGAATACATGCTTTTCTTGATGCAAAAGTTTAACCAGATAGCCATGCTAGCAAACAGAACATGGAGACTCAGGCACTTCTAAGATACAGCTAGAGAAGTGTGAATGATGAAACTGTAATGGTCTTTTAAATTCTCAGTCACCATAATTGTGCATCTTTCCCATAAAAAAATAGGAAAAAATAGTTTGGACCCCCAAAACTTGATTGAACATGTTTAATTAAATAAATTTGTTATATTGCAAAATAAGGACAATATTAGTTTCATAGAACAAGAGACAGATTTTGATGAATTCTCCATCCCACAAAGTCTAGTCATTTCCTTCACTTGTTTTATTCTCTAAAAATTATGCTGAAAAACTAAAAGGGTACTCAATGAAAGAGAAAGAGAGCCTCCACAAAAACCAAATGAGTAGCTATTATTTATTTTTCCAAATCAGTCATATATTCATAGGTTTTAATTTCTGAATGTTTCTCTAGATATCTGACATCTGCATTTAATAAAGGAGAATTTTCCCTCCCTTCTAATCCTAAGCATCTTCTTGTGGGTGAGCTCTCAAGACTCAAGTCTGTCATCAGTCTTCAACTCTGCTGTTCCTTTGCCCAACCTCAGGATTCCCACTGTACTCCTGCTGGAACTCCATGTACACTTTTCTTATCTCTGTTCCACTTTAAATCCATCTATAAAATGTCTGTAGTGAGCTTCAAAGGCAAGTAGCACTCGATATTCTTTAAGTCCTTCTTCTCCCTTATTTGAGTGACAATATGAAACATTTCAAATATGCTTTTTATCAAAATACTGGTACTCAACATGTGCCAGTAATGCTAACCTCCACACTGCATGTCTTCCTGGATTTTTACTGGCATCATTGTTTTTCTTATCCAGGGCTTGTCATACAATAGATTGCAATACATTAGTCAATAGTGATTCATTACCCATGAAACAACAGCTTAGGAAGCTAATCAAATAGATAATTCTCCCTTCTAAGATAAGGACTATGCTATGAGTTACTTTTGAGACATTTAAAAAGAAGTTAAGGAAATTTTCGACCTTTCAGACAAAGACTCTTTCAAATGGAGATGATATTCTTTGACTCGTTCTGAGTATGATAACAAGAAACAATGACTAATCTCTGCTTTTATGAAAAATAGATTTAATGTTCACTTGTTGGGAAAATTTTTGAAATTGTCAAATAATGATTTAAAGTATATTGCTGAGAAGGATATTTAAAAAAAAATAATGGTTGTGGCAGCATTTTATGCTAACAATGGATATCTTCTTCATAGATGATGAACTCTGAAAAGGCCTTGCAAGAGATTCCTAAAATAAATGCCAAAAATAAAATCATTATACTTCTTCATGGCGGAACTACCTGCTTTCCTGGAATCACTGAGACAATTCTGCATGAACAACATAGACATATAATTAAGAATTATCTCAAGCACTTAACTGGGCTCCCACAAATGGTCAAGGCAGTTATATCATTCACTTTGTGAAATGCAAGAAACTCTCATTAATACTTTGATACCAAATGCACATGAAACTTAGTAGCCAAACAATAAATATTTCCAAAATTCTACTATGTTTACATTAGGTCATTATGCATCTTAATAATCACTGTTTAGTATAACAATATTAGACATGCTAGATTGCACTAGATTAAGAAATAGACAGTTATTTCTTACAGTTCTGGATGCTCAAAGATCTGAGGTAGTGGAACAAGATGGCTAGGCTTTATTGAGTACTATCTTCATAAGACAGACACAGACACATTTTACAAGGCAGAAATAGGAGGGAAAGACACAGAAAAGAGTGGCTGAGTGGAGAAAGATAGAATTCTTTTTCTGTTGTTGTTCAAATGATCCCCAGATTTTCAGAAAAATATTTTCATTTTTGCTCTACCAGTGCAATATTATTGTTGATTTGCAAATCTAACAGAAATACATTTTAAAAGCTACAACATTGCCCCAGCAATGAACAATTCCATTCTTCTAAGGAAAATAAACATTAAAACAGGAAGAGTTAGGAAATCTTTGGCTTTCACAAAAAGCAGAAAGAGCCAGATGGAGTTGGATTAATCCTATTGTACTCAACAACGCATGGAGTACTAGCCTAAACACCATGGACACCACCAGGTCAGCAAAGCGATACCAGATACCTGATACCAGAATAGAGTAACCCTCATAGGACACTGGAGAAAGACTTCGCCAGTGAACATGGTTACATTACATTCTTTTATTCACAGGTTCAATACCATCTTATTGAAGAGATAAAATTTTTACAAACATTTAAAAAAAGCAAACTAGGAAAGGACTATCTTTGGCATTGTTTAAAATGGCCACTAGTAAACACCTGCAGACTAGAGCAGTGCCATATCTAAAAATGTGGCTTCCCCACTCAAGCAAGCAGAGGCAAAAATGTACTTTTATCTCTCATATCCTTAAAACAGGACAGGATGAGATGGCCACAACTAACCACTGAGGTCACAAGTGGCATGCACAGTGTTCCAGAACTCTACTCGGTCTGGGACTTCTGTTCTACTCCTTAAACAAAAACTTTTTCTTTTTTTTCTACTTTATTTACATTTCAAATGTTTTCCCCTTTCCAGATCTCCCCTTTGGAACCTCCCTATTGCCCCTCCCTCCCCAGCCTCTATTGAGGTATTCTCCCACCCACCCACCCACCCACTCTCTTCTTCCTTCCTTGGCATTCTCCTATACTGGGAGACCTAATACCCTCAGGCCCAAGGGCCACTCCTCCCCCTGATGTCTAACAAAACCCTCCTCTGTCACATATGTGACCAGCACCTTGGGTCACTCCATGTGAATTCTTTGGTTGGTGGATCAGTCTCCAGGAGTATCAGGGGGTCAGGTCAGTTGCCACTGTTGCTGCCTTTCTGGGGATACACACTCCCTCAGCTCCTTCAGTCCCTTCTCCAAGTCCTCCATCTGGGACCTCCCACTCCACCCTAGTGTTGCTGTGAAGTGATTCTTGGGTATTTCGAACTCTTGAGCTAATAACCACTTAACAGTGAGCATATACCATGTTCATTCTTTTGTGACTGCAATACCTCACTCAGGATGATATTTTCAAGATCCATCTATTTGTCTGCAAATTTCATGAAGTCATTGTTTTTAATTGCTGAGTAGTATTCCATTGTGAAAATGTACCTCATTTTCTGTATCCATTCATCTGTAGAGGGACATCTGGGTTGATTCCAGCTTCTAGCTATTATAAATATGGCTGCTACAAGCATAGTGGAACATGTGTCTTTATTACATGTTGGAACATCTTCTGGGTATATGCCCAGGAGTGGAACAGCTGGGTCCTCAGGTAGTATTATGCTCATTTTTTTGAGGGTCCGCCAAACTGATTTCCAGAGAGGTTGTATCAACTTGAGTTCCCACCAGCAATGGAGAAATGTTCCTCTTTCGACACATCCTCGCCAACATCTGCTGTCACCTGAGTTTTTGATCTTAGCCATTCTGACTGGTGTGAGGTGAAATCTCAGGGTTGTTTTGATTTGCATTTCCCTGATGACTAAGGATGTTGAACATGTCATTAGGTGCTTCTCGGCCATTTAAGTTTCTTCAGTTGAGAATTCTCTGTTTAGCTCTCTTCCCCATTTTTTGATAGGGTTATTTGGATCTCTGGAGTCTAGCTTCTTGAGTTCTTTGTATACATTGGATATTAGCCCTCTATTGGACGTAGGATTGGTAAAGATCTTTTCCCAATCTGTAGGTTGCCATTTTGTCCTATTTACAGTGTCCTTTGCCTTACAGAAGCTTTGTAGTTTTATGAGGTCCCATGTGTCAATTCTTGATCTTAGACCACAAGCCATTGGTGTTCTATTCAAGAACTTTTCCCCTGTGCCCAAGTATTCTAGACTTTTCCCCACTTTCTCTTCTATTAGATTCAGTGTATCTGGTTTTATCTGGAGGTCCTTGATCCACTTGGACTTGAGCTTTGTACAGGGAGATAGGAATGGATCAATTCACAATCTTCTACATGTAGACTGCCAGTTGAGCCAGCACCATTTGTTGAAGATGCTGTCTTTTTTCCACTGTATGGTTTTAGCTCCTTTGTCAAAGATCAAGTGACCATAAGTGTGTGGGTTCAATTCTGGGTCTTTGATTCTATTCCATTGATCTACCTGCCTCTCACTGTACATGCAGTTTTTATCACTATTGCTCTGTATTACAGCTTGAAGTCAGGGAGGCTGATTCCCTCAGAAGTCCTTTTATTGTTGAGGATAGTTTTTGCTATCCTGGGTTTTTTGTTATTCCATATGAATTTGAGAATTGCTCTTTCTAAGTCTATGAAGAATTGAGTTGAGATTATGATGGGGATTTCATTGAATCTATAGATTGTTTTCAGCAGGATGGCCACTTTTACTATATTAATCCTGCCAATCCATGAGCATGGGAGATCTTTCCATCTTCTGAGGTCTTCTTCAATTTCTTTCTTCAGAGATTTGAAGTTCGTGTCATACAGATCTTTCACTTGTTTAGTTAGAGTCACACCAAGATATTTTATATTGTTTGTGACAATTGTGAAGAGTGTTATTTCCCTAATTTTTTTCTCAGCCTGTTTATCCTTCGAGTATAGGAAGGTTACTGATTTGCTAGAGTTCATTTTGTATCCAGCCACTTTGCTGAAGTTGTTTATCAGCTGTAGCAGATCTCTGGTGGAGTTTTTCAGGTCACTTAACTATACGATCATATCTGCAAATAGTGATATTTTGATTCCTTCCTTTCCAATTTGTATCCCTTTGACCTCCTTTTGTTGTCTGATTGCTTTAGCTAGAACTTCAAGTATTATATTGAATAGATAGGGAGAGAGAGGGCACCCTTGTCTAGTCCCTGATTTTAGTGGGATTGCTTCGAGTTTCTCTCCATTTAGTTTGATGTTGGCCACTGGTTTGCTGTATATTGCTTTTACTATGTTTAGGTATGCTCCTTGAATTCCTAATCTTTCCATGACTTTTATCATGAAGGGATGTTGAACTTTGTCAAATGCTTTTTCAGCATCTATCAAAATGACTATGTGGTTTTTTTCTTTGAGTTTGTTTATGTAGTGGATTACATTGATGGATTTCTGGGTATTGAACCATCCCTGCATCCCTGGGATGAAGACTACTTGATCATGGTGAATGATCGTTTTGATGTGTTCTTGGATTCGGTTTGCAAGAATTTTATTATTTTTGCATCGATATTCATAAGGGAAATTGGTCTGAAGTTTTCTTTTATTGTTGGGTCTTTGGGGGGTTTTGGTATCAATCTAAAAGTGGCCTCATAGAATGAATTGGGTAGCATTCCTTCCATTTCTATTTAATGGAATAGATTGAAGAGTATTGGGATTAGCTCTTCTTTGAAGGTCTGATAGAATTCTGCACTGACCCATCTAGTCCTGGGCTTTTTTTGGTTGGGAGACTTTTAATGACTGCTTCTATCTCTTTAGGGGTTATGGGAGTCTTTAGATGGTTTATCTGATCCTGATTTAACTTTGGTATTTGGTATCTGTCTAGAAACTTGTCCATTTCCTCCAGATTTTCCAATTTTGTTGCATATAGGCTTTTGTAGTAGGATCTGATAATATTTTTAATTTCCTCAGAGTCTGTTGTTATATCTCCATTTTCATCTCTAATTTTATTAATTTGCACACTGTCTCTGTGCCCTCTGGTTAGTCTGGCTAAGGGTTAATCTATCTTGGTGATTTTCTCAAAGAACCACCTCTTGGTTTTGTTGATTCTTTGTATAGTTCTTTTAGTTTCCACTTGATTGATTTCATCCCTTAATTTGATTATTTCCTGCCTTCTACTCCTCTTGGGTGTATTAGCTTCTTTTTGTTCTAGAACTTTCAGGTGTGCTGTTAGGCTATTAGTATGTGCTCTCTCCAGTTTCTTTTTGGAGGCATTCAGAGCTATGAGTTTTCCTCTTAACACTGCTTTCATTGTGTCCCATAGGATTGGGTAAGTTGTACTTTCATTTTCATTAAATTCTAGGAAGTCTTTAATTTCCTTCTTTATTTCTTCCTTGACCATGTTATCACTGAGCAGAGCATTGTTCAGCTTCCATGTGTATGTGGGCTTTCTGTTGTTGTTGTTGTTGTTGTTGCCATTGACGACCAACCTTAATTCATAGTGATCTGATAGGAGGCATGGGATTATTTCAGTCTTCTTATATCTGTTGAGGTTTGTTTTGTGACCAATTATATGATCAATTTTGGAGAAGGTACCATAAGGTGCTGAGAAGAAGGTATATTCTTTTGATGTAGGGTGAAATGTTCTATAGATATCTGTTAAATCCATTTGGTTCATACCATTTGTTAGTTTCACTGTGTCTCTGTTCAGTTTATGTTTCCAAGATCTGTCCATTGTTGATAGTGGGGTATTGAAGTCTCCCACTATTATTGTGTGAGGTGCAATATGTGCTTTGAACTTTAGTAGAGTATCTTTTATGAATGTGGGAGCTCTTGCATTTGTGGCATAGATGTTCAGAATTGAGAGTTCTTCTTGGTAGATTTTTCCTTTGATGAGTATGAAGTGTCCTTCCTTATCTTTTTTGACGACTTTTGGTTGAAAGTCAATTTTATCCAATATTAGAATGGCTACTCCAGCCTGTTTCTTGGGGTCATTTGCCTGGAAAATTGTTTTCCAGCTCTTTATTCTGAGCTAGTGTTTGTCTTTAACATGGAGGTGTGTTTCCTGGGTGCAGCAAAATGCTGGGTCCTGTTTATGGATCCAGTCTGTCAGTCTATCTCTTTTTATTGGGGAGTTGAGACCATTGATGTTAAGAGATATTATAGAATAGTGATTGATGTTTCCTGTTATTTTTGATGTTGTTTATTTGGCTATCTTTTTTTGAGTTTGTTGAAAGATTACTTTCTTGCTTTTTCTTGAGTTTAGTTTCCCTCCTTGAGTTGGCGTTTTCCATGTATTATTCTTTGTAGGGCTGAGTTTGTGGAAACATACTGTGCAAATTTGGATTTGTCATAGAATATTTTGGTTTCACGATCTATGATTATTTAGAGTTTTTCTGGGTAGAGCAGCCTGGGCTGGCATTTGTGTTCTCTTAGAGTCTGTATAAGATCTGCCCTGGATCTTCTAGCTTTCATAATCTCTGGTGAGAAGTCTGGTGTTATTCTGATAGGTCTGCCTTTATATGTTACATGCCCCTTTTCCCTTACTGCTTTTAATATTCTTTCCTTGTTTTGTGTATTTGGTGTTTTGACTATAATGTGATGGGAGGAATTTCTTTTCTGCTCCAATCTATTTGGTGTTCTGTAGGCTTCTTGTATATTTATGTTCATCTCTTTCTTCAGGTTAGGGAAATTTTCTTCTATAATTTTGTTGAACATATTTACTGGTCCTTTAAGTTGGGAGTCTTCACTCTCTTCTATACCTATTATCCTCAGGTTCTGTCTTCTCATTGCATCCTGGATATCTTGGATGGTTTGGGTTAGGAGCTTTTTGCATTTTGTGTTTTCTTTGACTGTTGTGTCCATGTTTTCTATGGTATCTTCCGCACCTGAGATGTTCTCTTCCATCTCTTGTATTCTGTTGATGATGCTTGCATCTATGACTCCTGATTTCTTTCCTATGTTCTCTAACTCCAGGATTGTCTCCCTTTGTGATTTCTTTATTGTTTCTATTTCTGTTTTTAATTCCTGAATCGTTTTGTTCATTTGTTTGATTGTGTTTTCCTGTAATTCTGTCCATTTGATTGTGTTTTCCTGTAATTCTTTAAAGGATTTCTGTGTGTCCTCTTTAAGGTTTTCCAGTTTTTTACCTGTGTTCTCTTGTATTTCTTTAAGGGAGTTATATATTTCCTTCTTAAAGTCTTCTATCATCCTCTTAATAAGTGATTTTAAGTCTGAGTCTTCCTTTTCTGGTGTGTTGGGGTATCCAGGGCTGGCTGTGGTGGGAGAGCTGGGTTCTGATGAATCCAAGTAGTCTTGGTTTCTGTTCCTTGTGTTCTTGCCCTTGCCTTTCGCCATCTGGTTATCTCTAGTGTTAACTGTTCTTTCTCTCTCTGACTGTGGCTTGTCTTTCCTACAGGCCCAGGTGTCAGTGTTCCTTGGAGACCAGTTCTCTTTCCTGACTGTTCCTCAGTCCCTGTGTCTGGAGTCCTCCTGTTGCTGGCTTTTCCACACAAGTGGGCGGGTGGGTCGATTTCTCCCTGAGCTGGTTGGCAATGGAGGTCTGGTGGCCCAGGCAGAAGTCTCCCACCACAGGTGAAAGCCGACAGGCTCTTACCTCCTGGCTGTTCCTCAGTCCCTGTGTCTGGAGCCCTCTTTCTGCTGGCTTTTCCATACAAGTGGGCAGGTCTCTTTCTCCCTGCGCTGGTTGGCAATGGAGGCCTGGTGGCCCAGGCAGAGGTCTCCCACCACAGGTGGAAGTGGGCAGAACAACTTTTTCAACAAGGCTTCATTTCTCCTCCCAGCTGGACATAATGCTTCAAAAAGTGATTTTTACAGTTCAGTCATCTCTTCTAGCACTTTAACTTTTTTCTACTTTTTCTTTTTGGTGGCATTGCTGTCCTCATCTCTAGCCTCATCCCCACTTGCAAGCTCATATTTGGCTTTTCCTCCTCCTCCTCCTCCTCCTCCTCCTCCTCCTCCTCCTCCTCCTCCTCCTTCTCCTCCCCTTCCTCCTCCTCCTTCTCCCTCTTCTTCAACTAGGGAACTACTGGAAAGGCCCTGTATATGGTAGAGACAAAACATGGCTCTAGAAAGGAAGGTCTCATCTTGGAGATAGATAACTTGGAATTGTAATGACCTGAAATAATGCAGAGAAGGAATTAAGTGATGGATTTTTGTAATAATAAGCTATAAAAATTATAACGTATCGTCTTTGCACACTAAATGATATACATTTGTTTCAAAGATGGTGAAGGAAAATGATTACTGAGATTTAGGCCCTAGACAAAAGTTTACTAACTTTCAGTCACTGACTTCATAGCAATGAAAGCTTCTTCCATCTTCATCTTTGACTTTGTACTCTTTGTTCTCCTTCTTTTTTTTTTTCCTGAGACAGGGTTTCTCCGTGTAGCCCTGGCTGTCCTGGAACTCACTCTGTAAACCAGGCTGGCCTCAAACCCAGAAAGTCGCTTGCCTCTGCCTCCCAAGTGCTAGGATTAAAGGTGTGCGCCACCACTGCCCGGCTCTCTTTGTTCTTCTTAAATCTCACTCAGATTAGAGCAATTTTAGACTGACAGAAAAACAGAAACATCTCATGTATTTTTCTATATATACACAACCATCTACAATTTTAATTCTGACTATCAGTCAGTTTAATCTGCTAACACTTGATGATCTTCCACTAATACAATGCACTCCAATGTCCTTAGAGAATGGGAAGGTCTTCCCATGCCTTTGCATGATCAGTGACTTATGATAAATGTTTAATGAACTATATCAGTCATACATCATATGGAATATGTTCACTGCTGTACAAAACCCCTCCTCTCTTACATGTCACTAATTGTAAACCACTGGGCTTTGTCATGGAGTTGAAGCTAAACATTGTGTGGATATTTCATAAACTTGTGGACTAAGAATTATATGAAACTGCTTAAATGAGGACACTTAGAGATGTTATAGATTTCTTCATGACCTATTAGGTCAGTATTTAGTGTTAGCTAATACTGCATTGTCTGAACGTCATTCTATTTACTTAGAATGGAAGTAAAGTGCAACTATTTCAAGCAATTTTTATGAGTATAAGCTCAATGATATAGAAGGCCAAAACTTCTCAAATACAATAAGTCACTTCTTTGTTTGAGCAGAAGAAGATAGTCATTGATCCTAAACCAAGGAGTCCTTACACACATTTTTTTTTCATAATAAATCAAGAAGTTCTGCTGAGGTTCTTGGAAAACAATTCCATTCACATTTTAGCTGTATGTACACATTCTAGATTAAATTGGTTAAGGTAAAAGAAAAAAATGGAATTCTCTGAAAAGGGCCTTAGCAAATCTAGTGATATTGCCATAAGATTCAAATGCAAGGAGTTCCATTTATTGCCTATAATCCAATTTCTTTTGTCCAGTGTCTAGTGACAGGTAGTAATGTAATCATGGAAACACACTTATTGCTTTAGAGTGTTTTTTTAAATTATCAATATTTAAAAAAATGCATGTCCAAATTGTCACTGAAATATGCATCAAGTTCTACTACTGAAACTATTTCTCTTAGTTCCTTTGTGCTGCTGGGCTTGTCACTCACTGTACTTCTCTATCAGAGTTTAAATGGATTCTCTTTTAAACTGTGAAGTGACTCGCAAAGATCTGTCTTAGAAGAGGGCATAGATGTGAAAATAAGTGAGAGAAAAATGACATGTTTGCTTTGGGTGTTCAAAGCAGTGAGGCTGAAGAGCTGAGCTTCACAGAGGAACAAACCTGAATAAAACATGGATGCCACTCCAGGAGGAGCTTCCAGATTGGCAGAGGAGCTAAGTGCATGGAAATAAATACAATTCTGAGGGGAGAAACTGTATTCCTGATGTGGGAGATGGCAGTCTCAAATAGGCAACATTCATTTAGACAGCAACCCTGGGAGCAATTTTTTCAAGAGATGGTATTTGAGGGAATATATATATGTGTGTGTTTATATATATGTGTGTATATATATATGTGTGTGTGTGTATACGTATATATATATACGTATACACACACACACACATATTCTAATTTCATTAACAATTTTGTGGGAATAGATCTTGTCAGAGCATCAGGAATTTTAATTATTCATGTACACTGATTATGTCTTTGGTCTCGTTGACATCTAGACACACTTGGGGTCTTCATTGTGGACCCCTTATCTTCCACTTCAGGAGAGGACTTAAAACAAAGAAAAGGAGTAACTTTCCAAGAGGGCCTGCTCTTTACATATCATTTCCATCTACTAAGCACAAATTTTAAAAGCCTATCCTTGACTTTGGCTATTAGTTAAATTTATCCAGTTCTCTACCCTTTTCTCTCCCTTTCACTCTCTACTTTCCCCTCTACCCAACCTCCTTCTTTCCTCTTTTCTTTCATCTCCCATTCCATTCCTCTCCTACAAATAGTTGGCTGTGCTTCATTACAACATGGCTGCTTTGAGATTAAACTGTTTTGTCAATCTCAAAATGCACTGAGAAGATATTGAAGACTGCTGGATTCTTAAAAACATGTTATTTTTATAATTCTATAATACTTTTTTTGTCAAAAAGACTTACATTTTTTTAACATTTTTTTTGATACTTTATATTTCAAATGTTTTACCCTTTCCAGGTCTCCCCTTTGGAAATCACCTATCCTATCCCCTTTTTCCCCTGCCTCTATGAGAGTATTCCCTCACCCACCCACCTACTCCCATCTTCCCTCCCTGGAATTCCCCTATACTGGAGCATCTAACACTCTCAGACCCAAGAGCCTCGCCTCCTACTGATGGCCCACAAGGCTCTCCTCTGCCTCATATGTGGCCAGCACCATGGGTCCCTCCATATGCATTCTTTGGTTGGTGGTCCAGCCTCTGGGAGCACCTGGAATCTGAGCAGTTGACACTGTTGCTCCCTCCCCATGGGGCTGCAAACTCCCTCAGCTTCCCCAGGACCAGATGGGTTTAGTGCAGAATTCTATCTCGGATCTTCAAAGAAGACCTAACACCAATACTCTTAAAACTATTCCACAAAATAGAAACAGAAATAGAAATAGAAACACTACCCAATTCATTCTATGAGGCCACAGTTATGCTGACACCAAAACCTCACAAAGATCCAACAAAGAAAGAAAACTTCACACGAATTTACCTTATGAATATTGATGTAAAAATCCTCAATAAAATTCTCACAAACCAAATCCAAGAACACATTAAATCCATCATTCATCATGATCAAGTAGGCTTCATCCCAGGGAGGCGGGAATGGTTCAATACCCGGAAATCCGCCAACAATACATAAACAAACTCAAAGAAAAAAAAAAAAAAAACATGGTCATTTCATTAGATGCTAAAAAAGCATTTGACAAAATTCAACATAGTAAAAGCAATATACAGCAAACCAGTAGCCAACATCAAACTAAGCGGAGAGAAACTTGAAGCATTCCCACTAAAATCAGGGACTAGACAAGGCTGTCCACTCTCTCCCTATCTACTCAATATAGTACTTGACATTCTAGCTAGACCAATTAGACAACAAAAGGAGGTCAAAGGGATACAAATTGGAAAGGAAGAAATCAAAATATCACTATTTGCAGATGATATGATCGTATACTTAAGTGACTCAAAAAACTCCATCAGAGAACTGCTACAGCTGATAAACAACTTCAGCAAAGTGGCCGAATATACAATTAACTCAAACAAATCAGTAGCCTTCCTATACTCAAAGGATAAACAGGCTGAGAAAGAAATTAGGGAAATAACACCCTTCACAATAGTCACAAACAATATAAAGTATCCTGGTGTGACTCTAATTCTATAATCTTACATTATAAAATTACAATACAAATTGCAAGAGACACACAGGTTACTTCTTAATGAAATAATTATCAAAAATTTTGGAAATGTATCTCGAGTGTTTTGTCACTCAACAACTATATATAGAAAGAGTGTGTACTGTGTTGTGGTCACTATACTATTTTATTTTGTTAATATGGCAAATAAAACAAACTCTATCCCCATGTAAAGGGATTATCTGGACTGTAATAGAGGGGAAGCAGAAATGAAAATATTTTCAAACATCCAGTATTTGTATTTGGGATTATTTAGGGTCATCTGATTGCAGTTCTGTTCGGTAGAGTGAAAGATAAAGGTGGTGTGTGTCAGATTCAGGCAAAGACAATTTCATCTCTCCTCCTCATTTATTTTTGAGTTTCATAATTGCATTATATTGAGTAATATCATCAAACAAAGGTGAAAGGAAGAAAATACCATTGTTCTGACATCCCACCAAGAGTGTAAGTTTGGCTATTTCTTCAGCGAGAGGAAGAATCACTTAATCCGACTAATTCAGTCAATTATAACAATACAGAAACCATTACATTGGTTAGAAGTTTACAAAATGACTTCTGAGATGGGATACAAAGGGAAAGTCAGAAAATGGTGCTCAAAGATGTGCTAGAACTGTCAATGTTGATTTGTTTTTCCTCAGGCTTGCTATGGTCACTGATGAATTACTTTGCACAATATAAAATGGTACTATTTCAAAGAAATAGTTAAGGGAGCTTGAAAGACAAATGACCAAGTATGATAATAAAAATTAACTGTTAGAAGAGAATTTGAAAGGCAGACTATGCAGGCTGCACTTACAGAAAATGAATGGTAAAATTAGTATAAGCTCTTCATCATTTATTAGCTGAGAATAATACTTGTTCATCATTTTGGTTGGTACAATGAGATTGACAAAATGACAGATTGAAAACAAAAGGTCCAGCACTTTGAGGCATGTACCAGCTATGATAGGTAATTTTATGGTACTGATTGTCAAGATACCTATATGCAGATCACATACACACACACACCCAAATAAAACAACTTGGCTTCTTTCATGCCTGCTATTTTTGAGACAAGAAACTTGCTGTTAACTTCTTCTAGAAGCAATTTTGTCATGTCTCAAAAGGAATAATGGTGCCCTTGGCTGCATTGTTGTAAGATACATAAATTATATGTGTACCTGATTTTTCAAAATGCCTATCAGAAAAAAGATACTCAAATTCAGTGAGAATTGTTACATTATGATAATCATTTCTGTAGACATGATCTCCATGAAACCCTTTACATTTTGGTGGTGAGCATTATCAGAGTTACAAGACATCTGTGACATCACAGTCCTGTTTCTTTCCATGTTTCTTTCTTTTTGTGCCTATGGTCTAAGAGTAACAAGAGGGATGCACCTCAACTTAGGACAGGCTGAAATTTAAAATAAAATGTAGAGACATTATTATTGTCTTTAATAAATTAGTTAGTGATACACTCTGCTTCCACCTACCTTTCTCTCTTGCAAAGGTTTCTCCTATTTCAAACAGAATATTCCCTGACCGTATTTAAAAGCCTGAATCTTCACTTCCTCTTGCTTATTTACCACTGAGTTTGAAGAAACTCAAAACTGAAATGCCAAGACATAAAAGAACTGGTATCTTCAGAGACAGAGCAAAAGCTGAGTAGAGAGAAAGATCAATATTTCATAATAAGCTTCAGCAAAATAGAAATGCTCAACAGCCTACAGGGTTTCATCCCACTTCTCAAGACAGCTACCCAAGACACTGGTGTCTCACAGAACCAGATATGCTTTGGATCCTTGATATGATCTCAGTCACCTTCTATCTCAGATTCTCTTACTTCTTCAGAACACAGTGAACAGCAATGCTTTCCTCCTGAAAGTTATGATAATGGTGTGCCCTGCTATCTGATTTTTTTTAAAATAGTGCACTCAAAATATCAGTGTGAACAAAAACATTTCTCATTGTATATAGAATTTCAGAAACCACAAGTATGTATGAAAAGGGGACTAGAAATACTCTACCCTCATGAAAGGTCTCATTAAGTACTTTGCCAACCATAGAATGTCAAAGTGTCCTACTCTCCTGTTTAAGGACGTACCATTTAAAAGCTTAAGAGGAAGTCAGTATCTTGCAGCAACAAAGGCAGGAAGCTTTATCTAATTGTTACTATAATTACTCATTTCTGGGGTATTTCACTACATGGGCAATAGTATATCTAGCACATGAAAAACATATAATAAGTTATAGATAGCGTTTCAATTTGAAATGAAAATTATGTTGTAATACTTCGTTTATGTTTTTCTTCTTGAAACTTCTCTGCCCATTTTCCCACAGTTCTATTACTCTATGAATTAAAATATGCACTTGAGAACATCTACTTCATGTCAGGTGTGCTAAGAATAGTTATTAGATATGTCCTTCATCTAAACTTAGATATAATCGATCCTCAGCAGGATCAAAAAGCACGTTGCATGGAAACTAAGAGAATTAGCAGCAATTTTTGCTATGATTCTCCGTTTCTGTTGCCTGAGTCCAATTTTACTTGCTAATGAGAACTTTGGTCTCTAAATAAATGCTTGTGGAGAATGGAAGGAGGAAATACTTTGAGTAAAAGAGAACTTTTGATATGTGAAGGATGAGTTGTTTTTAATAATGTGCGATTTTGTTATTCGAAGTGTGTCCAAGAACCCACAGCCTCAACAGTACAGAGCATGTTGGAAGTACAGTATATTGAGTTATCCCACACATTATCCCAGAAACTTACTGTATCATCCTGCATTTGATCAGGATATCAGGCAAATATCTGTGCAAGGAATATTTGAGAAGCACTGTATCAGGGAACACACTCACATTAGCCAAGGACTTCCAAGACCTTTCAGTGGAGAGATGAGATACTATGTGCCAATGAACAATTCACAGAAAAGAACTTCATACAGATAAGGAAAATGGAATTACAATCTTCTGTGTCTTGATGAGAAAGTCATGACTGTAAGTGGTAGAAGTCCTATGTGCATCTAGACTTGAGTGAGTGCCTGACATTTTCCATGTCATCAAATAGAAAAGAAAAAATACCAGTACGCTTGAGGAGAAGAATTTTCTCTCTCTGACTTTGAAATATGTACACCACAGCTGATGTTCCTGGCTGAAACATTTTTAATTGTTCTTTCTGAGAACTAATGGAATCCTTCTATAATAATAGTAATTCAAAGATATCCATGTAAATTACATAACACAACACCCTTCCTAACCTTTCTGTGAAAGCTAGTGCCCTTATTATTCACAGATCCCATATAAGTACACTTGGTTACTTGTAAAAGCACATTGTTTCTTCAAATCTAACATTCATGATGCTTAGGAAGCCATTTACAACCATGAACAAAGTGCCACATATAAAGCTTGCCCAACACAAACATTCCTAGGGAAGATCAGACAAGGGGATGGACTTGCCAATGTTATTTACCTTTCCCTATTACAGATGAGTGTCTTTAACACCATTTGCTTAGTTCAGGATTTTTCTTAATTTTATGTTTGATTTGTTGATTTAACTCTTTAAAATGATCTTCGAATTCAAAAGTGTTGGCTGAGTTTCCTCTGAGAAAGAAACTCTAGCATGTCTTATAGAAGATGGAGTTGTATTCAATAAGCTTCTTTCAGACATAGTTGATAGTGCTGCCAATCACAATTTTGGTAATAATGAATAATTGTTGTGTGTGCTAAATAGGATGTGAAATCATAAACATTTATATAATACTTTCTATATATTAATCATTTAACAAAATGTTTAGGACCACAACCTTTCATTTTCATAGATTCAGTGAAGGCAAAATCAGTGTTTAAGGTTTACAGAACATTGCCTTTAGTAATAGTGATTGTCTCCATATGATTTTTGTTGCAAAGTATATACAGCCACACAGTTACTCTGCTTTATTTTTACCTGTATACAGAGTAGATAGATACGTAGGTAGGTAGGTAGGTAGATGGATGGATGGGTGGATGGATGGACAGACTGACAGATGGATAGATGGATTATAGATAGATAGATAGATAGATAGATAGATAGATATGCTATTTTGAAATATATTCTCTTTTATAAATAATATCTAGCAAGAAAATTTTTAGGCTTTATTTTCCCTAAAAAATGAGAGTTAAATTTGATAGTATCATTATTTCTATGGTAGTTATGACATATGGTAGAATGACATAACCTGTCACAAGTCACTTCCATGTACATTGTCTTATGCATCCTCGTTGACAACAGAAGGCTGTATCATGATGATTATCCTGATACTGGAGAGGTGAACTTCTGAATCTGAGTTGTGATAACACACGTATCTTCTGCCTTAGGAAATCTCTAGCTAGGTAAGCATTATTAAACATGTTGGGGAATGAGGGTGTGTCGCAGACAGGGGAACCAAAGATTTATCAAATATAGTGTATAATGGAAGTAAAGAAAATAAAGAAGGCAGAGAGGCTCTTAACTTGATAGGAAATTCTGATTTGAGTACTTGAAGGTAATGTTGGAACTTTTCTGGCATTTGTGGGGCAGTCTATATTTCTAAAAGAGAGGAAAGAGACAGAAAAAAACTGAAATCTATATAAATATTTACTACAGATTGGTATGTGAATCCTACTGCAGTGACATGAGATACTGCTGTGGAGACATGACAGGGACAACATGAACAGAAAGCTGATACTCACCTCTAGTAGGTCCTGGAAATTTCAATAGAGACTTGAAATTTGTCCAGCTTTGGGAAACCCACCATAGAACCTTCATTAAGTACTAGAATGGGCAATGACTGTCAGAACACTAGAAGAGCTTCTGCTCCAAATTCTTACATGTGAATTATCTACATACACAATAATTATAAACCAGCCATGAAAGAACAATGACATTCTGTTGGAAACTAAACTGAAAGATTCAGAAAACATAGTACAATAGTGAGATACGGGGATTTCTGTGTCCCATGAATTTGTTATGCCAAGTCGGGTTTTGTGCTTTCACTTCTTCACATGCACACAAATCCTTAATAAGTACTTTTCACAAACAATTGGCACAATTCTTGGTACATGAGGGTTCATTTTTTATAATAATTTTTAGGAATGTGAAAGTAAATTTGAGTCAGCATCAGGATTGCTCACTCACTGGGTAAAAGTGCTTGTCCTTTAAGCTTGAAGAATTGAGTCCAGTCCCCCTAACCCACAGTGGAAGGAAAGAACTGACTCCTGAAAGTCATTCTCTGACCTCCACATGCATACCTTGGAGTCATACACACATACGTAGCAATATAACACATGGCATACATACAAACATGCATAAATGTATGCACACAATAAGAATGATCACTAATTAAAAGTAATTTGGGACATGTGAAGACTTTATAGGGCACCATTGGCTCTGGGGACTTCTTCAGAGTGTTTTTAAGATATAAGTAGAAAACAGAGCAGTCCCCTCACCAGCACATGTCAGTGTCATGATTCATTTGTTTCATTTCAATGAAATTAAGTAAATTATAATCTAGTCCCACATTACAGGATTATGAGCATGACAAAGATTAATAGGACTTTCTTCCTTGACTGTATTGCTCTCCTCATGCTTATTTGCACTTCCAGTTACTGCTAAATATTCTCCTCAATGTAGTGAAATAGACACATAAACTATATGCCCCCCTATACTCAAAGTGCTAGACTTCTCACATACTGAGCAAGAACAAACCAATCAGCCTACTCCATAAATTCTCCATTGTCATAATACATTTGTATTCACCAGAACTCTTAGTGATCCAAACACAAAGAAAACTTTTCTTTCAGTGTACGTTTTTCAGGTCCCACTGTTTACCAATGCTTTTGTTTCTTCTGTGTCAAGCAAGTAGACAGACACGAGGGAATAATGTTGCTGACTAAGCACTCCTATTCCATACTGATTTCATCAAAGCATTGGCTGACAAATCTGAATTGTTTTATTTGTGGGGTGGGTAGAAAAAAGATAAGAGATGAAATTATATTTGTGTATTCTCCAGATGCAGAGATTCTGAACGGTGAGAAGTAGCTTATTTGAAAGAACCCTCTCCTCTCATTTATATGATAATTAAAGTGTAACTACTTTAATTTGTCACTCTCTTGTAGAATTACTTTTTTAAAATCTAAACATAATTTTACATGAGTGTGCTTGAGAAACTAATAGAATAATTCAGACATCAAGAAAGGAGGAAGAAAGTCCATATAATTATTTATAATTCTACATGATGGACCAGATGTTCATGAAGTATAGATGTTCATGAAATAGAAGACTTTCAAAACTGCTGTTATATACATACACACTATACATACACACTGTACACACATATATGTGCCATTAAGTGAGAGTCAGATATCTCTGTATCCCATATGATATCTGTATATCTTGTTTGGATTCTTTACATTTACAGATGGTCATATGTATGACTAGAAAACCTCACTGCAAAACTTTGCAGTAGAATCTAAAGAGTTCCTTGGGGCTAGACTTGAAAAATACAAGCTGCAAAGATCAAAGTGTGTAGAGAATTGATTTGTCTTGTCTTTACTGTGATTTTTTTAAAATTTTCTTACAATATAGGTTCAGTGTCAAAATCAAAAATTATACTCACCCTCTAAAGACAACTGTTGTATTAAAAATAAATAACATTTGAGGAACACTTCGTGTAATTTCAAATATTCCACTTTAAAGTCTCTATCATCATCTATATACATACTGATATATATGAGTTGACTGGATCTTGAAATAGTGATAGAAGATATCACTCTGTTTTCTGACAATCTATCTCCATTTGAGATACTTCTCCACCTGTGTGTGCAATGCTACTCAGACCTTAACGACCTTATCTCTATCCCTTCACTGTTCTTACTAGCTGCTGATAATGTTCTTCAATACAAAATAAAGTAGGGAAGTAGGCCTTGTTTATCTTTCTACCCTGGAAGGTCCAAGAAGGAAGACTGTTAAAGTGAGGGTCCCATGGGACTGTTGGCAATGATTCTAGTGTGGGTGATAAACTACCCTGAGCCTGTGACATCCATGAATCTCCATGCCTCTAAGCCAATAAAGTTAAATCAAAAGAGAATGGAATCTTTGGGGCAAGTGCAATGGCAATTGGAAAGTAATATTTTATTAAGAAAGTTGAGAAAGGGTTCTTTTGTTTGTTGTCAGGCCTACTTTAAAAAGCTGATTGTGTGATGGAAACCCAGTGGAAGTTACTAATGAGTAGGATCAAGCTAACAGCTCACAATAATTCTCTCCATTTGAGACCTTTAATTTGCACTAATTCGCTACAAAAAAATCTTAGTTGAAGGTTTGTTAGACCTTTGTCGTTTGCTGCCAAGCTTCTTAGCTTCCTCAGTGGGCACAAAGGGTGATTTTATTGATTTACTGTTTGCAAAGATTTGTCTCTAGTGAAGACTGTGTTACAGCGAATCTAGCCACTTCAAACACAAGTACTATATTTCAAAAATGTGCACAGGATGACTCATACAGCATATTTTTTTTTTAACCTTATTTTGCTTCCAAGGTCAATAGTAAGAACCATTTTATGCTTAATCTATTATTCCTCAGTGAATACAGAACATAATAAACGTTTATCTTTGCCTTCTGATAATGACAATTTTTTTTGGTAAGAATTCAGCATTTCTACATGGCCTACTTAGCAGTAGACCATTCTCTGTAAGTGTGATAATCATATATAGCATCTCTGGCCTGTGTGTCTCTGCCTGTTCTAAGTGTAAATGTAATGATTCAAAGGTCAAGCTAGGGGAGGAAATAGGGTGAAGCTGTGGCAAACATATGTGTACTGTTATTTTTATTTGAGATTGAGACTGTATTATATTCTATACATTTAAATCAGTTTTTGTAGATACTTAGCACAAAATGATTATAATATTTATGGGGTGTGGTGTGATGATTTGCAACATATATACAATCTGTAAACATTTTCAGCTCCTATAAAGAAATGCATTTCTTTGTATTTGGAGATTTCAAAGTCATTTTTAGTGTTCTTCATAAACATGAAATGCAAACTATAACCATCTTTCTGTGCTGTAGAATAGTACATGTTATATTTTGTTATCACTGTATGCATTCATTATCTGTTCTCTCTCTTTTCTCCCCTTCCTAGAAGAGGTGCATGCTTCTACTATCTCAGGACTCCATGAGACTGAGCAGGCTGGCAATACATTCTGGACATACAATTTTCTAGGAGGACTGTTGTACAGGTTAAATACACTGAATATGTACAATAATATAGCATGTGTAATAGATTCGGCATAGATGATATATAATACACTATGTCCTAAGCATATTCTCAAGCAAGAAATCCCAAGCAAGTGACTTATTTCAGAAAGTCTCCCAGCAGAACGGAGAAAACAGTGGGACAGAAGTGGAGCTAGAAATGATCAGGACAGGAAGGAAGCTAAGTAAGGATGCTTTTCAGTGTCCCTGGCCCAGGCCAATCTATAGAAAGGAGTTAACGCACTTCAGATTTTTATTTATTTATTTATTTATTTATTTATTTATTTATTTATTGACATGGCTTTGAGCCAGAGAGTTGGAGTTCAAGCCTTTCTTACCTAATAAGATGCAGTAGGCAAGCAACTGTCTAGAACCTCTGGTCTTCTAACTCTTGATTCCAAGGGGAATAGGGTACTATTCATTTTTTCCCTTCTTTTCTGCAAGTTTTCCCTTGTTGGTTCGCCTCTCACTTGTGATGATTTTGGGTTCCAGATTGTAAACTTTCTACTTTTCTGGAGCTAGACGTCACCACCATTGAGGCTGTGTTGGGCCCAACAGAATGGGCTCATAATGTGGGGTTGGTTTGTTTTAAATTTCGTTGGCACATAGGGCTGGCACAGCCACAGTAGTTACTGTTTGTTACTGCTAGTGCTACCCAGCATAATTACATGATCAATAGCTGTACTTCTTACTTTAAATGATTAGAGATGTGTCATTAAAATTTACTTCAGTATTTCTGTAACCGACCTGGTGCACCTGAACTATCCTTTCTGTCAAAATCAAGAGCATGACAACAGTTCTCTAGTGTATTCAAGATGAAAACAAGAATGGACTGGCAATTTATATATGAAACAAAGCTTGATTCCCTCACATAAAACACTGAACCCAAGGAACTTTCAGTAACTGCTGGTCCAGACCCATGGCCATTAGAAGCAAATGTAACTGAGAGTTGCAGAGAATGAGGAGGAAATTGCTTTGGGCCCTTCCTGGGTTGTCCTACTGATCTTGTTGGGCTGTAAAGGGCTGCGTGTGTGTCTTACTCTGCAGACTGCCTTTGGGCTCCACAAATGGACAGAGAGTGAGAAAGAACCACCTAGAGATCTAAATCATATGGGTCCACACCAGCCGACCAGTCATATAACATTGTTGAGACCCAATCCGGTCCAAAAGCACCACATTGCCTGCCTTCAATCGCTGTCACTCAGGCAAAAAGAAATATTTCCCCAAGCTGTGTTTACCAGACTGAGTTGGAGAAAGTGACATTTACTTTTAATTCATTCAGTAACCCTTTCCCTGATATGTAATCTCCACAAACACTTTGGATCCCAGATGGGGTTTATACTGTGTCTTGAAAATTAATGGGCCCTGCCGTTGGTGGATGAAAAAGGAAACCCATCAGTTCCATTGGGAATTTCTTGGGCTGTACTCAGAAACCTAGAACTCAGCCTTGGAAAACACTGGAAAGTCTGCTCAGGAAAAGGAACAGGGCTCCCTTGAACTTTGGTCATTAGAAATTTTGGCTGGATTTAAAGGCTATTCTAGTCTTGTGCACCCTGCATTTGAAAATGAAAACAAAATTCAAACAGTATATGGAGCTGAGTGAACATTCTCTCTCTCTCTCTCTCTCTCTCTCTCTCTCTCTCTCTCTCTCCCTCTCTCTCTCTCTCTCTCTCTCTCTCTCTCTCTCTCTGGTTTTTCAAGACAGGGTTTCTCTGTGTAGCCCTGGCTGTCCTGGAACTCACTCTGTAGACCAGGCTGGCCTCGAACTTAGAAATCCACCTACCTCTGCCTTCTGAGTGCTGGGATTAAAGGCATGAGCCGGAACATTCTCAATACAGCTGTGTCATTCAAGAGGCAAGTTGCATCTTTTCAGACAGCTAATCCCTTCAGGTTGGTTTGTTTTTAGCACTGATCTGTAAACAAGTATAAATGATGTTTCTGATGAAGCTTCAGGGTAATATGGGTTTCCCTTTGCTTCTCTGTACTGTGCCAGAATTTCAGTTAGGGGAGTGAGCCAGAATGGATCCAACTGGGAACCTGTGAAAACTCTCTCTTCTGTCCCCTCTGCCAATTGGTCAGGCTCCACATTTAAAGTAACACACACACAAACACATACTATGGTGAAGCAGGCAGAGAGAGAGAACCCTTTAATGAATATTTAAAATAGTGATTACAAGAAAATGAAATGGAATTACATTTGTTTATCATGTGAGTATGTGTTTATAGAGCTTTCCATACAGACAGGATTTATTTTTATCAAGAGCCCACTTGATTTTTCCAGAGAGACCATATGCACTTTTCTTCAGCACTTGAATACAATAAATACATATCAATATTTTCCATTATGAGTGATTTTTAAGCAAGCAGAACACCTGCTTATTGCTTTAGTTTGCCACTAGAAGCACTTTTTTGAAAATTGTTATGTAAGTCTATATTGGTCGTGTTAAAGCCATATGGTGTTCATTTCAAAGTTCCTTCTTTTATAGAAGAGCTCAGTATAGGATTCTGTAATAGTGACTTCAATGATGTATTCACTCAGTAAATTTGCATTAAGCACTTAATGTATTTTTCATAGCTCAGGGCTAACATCCTTGGGCTCCTCTGTATTTTACCGTAATGCTCCATCTGGCTTTTTGTTGCTTTCTTTTGACTCCATTCCTCTTTAAGAGGTTCAGTTTTAAAGTCTGAGAAAAATCTAAAAGTCAGTCGAGGAGATAGAACAAGGCATGTGCTCTTAAGCCCAAGAGACAGTAGAAAATGCACATTTAGTAAAGGTTTCCTTTTGTCCACAGGGGGCCAATTTCTTAATAAATCCATCTTGGCTGGCTTTTAAAATGTTTCTTATTAATGGTGCTCAAAACCTGAACTGGATGGTTATTCCTCATGAACAGAAACATATTGGGGGGTTTTCTGTTCTTTTGTTGAATATTGCCTGTAAAATGTACCTTAAACAAGCATGTTTTAGGCCTCTTGATGGATATCAAAGAGGAACTGAGGAGAGAGGAAAATGGTGTTCTCATTTGGTATGTTAAAATCTGCTTTTAGCAAATATAAAAGTCATAAAAGAAGAAAATGGTGTGTTTTTCAGTAGCTTGGGTTTATTTTATTTATTGTCATTAACAACTGAACACTTGTCTTTAAAGAAAACATCCCACGTGACCAGTATCTGAAACAGGTAACAATAGACATTTCCAAGTTGAAAAACTGTAAAATAGAGTTTGGTGTCGTGATATCTGGTTCCACTCCCTTCCTTTTCCCTGACAGGCTGTGCATCAGTCCACTCTCTGTTGTCATTATAAAACCCTGAGGTTAGGGGCTAGAGTCTTTGTGAAAACAGTTCTACTTAGCTACAATTTTGGAGGCTGAAAATCAGTCTCTCTTCTGAGGACTCCTTTAACTGCATAAATGCACTGCAGATGGCACCATAGTCAGAGCACATGGAGAAAAGGTCACATATGAGACAAGAAATAGTAAAATGAACGGCTCATATCTATATAGATATAGATGATATATAGATGATGTAGATATAGATAGATAGAAGTATAGGTATATATATATATATATATATATATATATATATATATAAAGAGAGAGAGAGAGAGAGAGAGACAGACAGACAGACAGAGAGAGAGAGATTACACCCTGCCACTACAGGAGCTACCTAGTTCCCATGATAATAGCATCATTCCCTTCTAAAGTGAGAGCCTCAGTGAGCTTATACACTTCCTACTAAATGAGAACTAGTTCTAACTCTTAAACATATCACCTACACATGTGGTATCCATTGATACAGGTTCAGCAACAGATAACACAGAGATAGGTGATTCTTGGAAGATATATTATACATCTATTATACTGTTTATTGTGGCAAAACAATTGAGGCTTCAACCACATTTCCTTGACCTGCTTTGGAATCTTTCAAGGAGTTTTCATTTTTATAGATCTTTTGCAACAGGGATAATTTCTGTGAGCCCTGGCTGTCCTGAAACTCTCTCTGTGGAGACAGGGTTGACCCTGAACTCAGAGATTTGCCTGCCTCTGCCTCCTGAGTGCTGACATTGAAGGAATGATCCAGCACACCCAACTTGAGACTATTCTCTTAAAGTTCATCTATTACAAAATCTGAACAGCATAACGGGACTGTTTGGTCATATTTGATTGCTTCTAATAAAAAGGATCTTGTTTCTTTCTTGTGCCCAAAACATTTCCTGTCAGATCTACAATGCTTATTTGGATTCCCTGATCTAATAATTAAATATCATCATCCCCAAAATATTTTGTAAACCAATGGGCTCACAAATAGTTTTAAACTATGATTGTTCATTATCATCTCAGAAACTCCACTAAACTGTCGAGCGTGAGGCAGAAATCTCTTTTGCAGGTTTTTTTTTTTTTTTTTTTTTTTGACTCCACAAAACAGACTCAATATTTTTTGGAAAGTTCATAAAAATTTATTTCTTGATCAGTATCTAGCATGCTGAAGTCAACTTTGAGAAAATATTTCTTAGTTACATCTTTGAAACAGCTTAATGTTAGAAGGTTATAATTAAAGTACCTATAATAAACTCTTACCAAGTAAACCTGTGCAGGACCTAGTTGTTCAAAAGCAAAGTACATCAACTATAATATTAATGTATTTTCCAGCTTTCCAGATAATACCTTCATCCCTCATTCTTGATTGACTATACTCAGGCTTTAAGCTCAGTAGAAATACAAACAAAACCTCTGAGGGACAGGAACTAATCCGGTATCCTCATGAAAGAAAAAGAGAAGAGGCTTACTTTTCAATTTGTTTTCTTTGAGGAGTGGAATTACCTCCAGAGTTTCCAGAAGCCAGAGGATGTAGGCATGTCTGGAATTTTCCTGCCATCTATTTTCCTCTATGTTTCCACTCCTGCATCATAAGCACTGTTCTGTGTGCATGCAATGCTGAGACTGTTCAGTGGGCTTGTTGCCTATTTTAATTAATCTTAGCTCATTTCATTGAAATGCAGCTTTGTTCACTCATTTACAGACTGTCTATTTTTAATTTCATGCTGCAGTCATAGGAGTCAGTAATTTTAACACACACCTTTAGTCCTCAGTGCCTAAAACCTTTTCTACTGTGAGCTGTATAGAAAAAGCTACCCAGGCAATGCCTCAGAGTAGTGAGAGACTTCATTCCAAACAGAGCAAGTGTTGGAGAATTGTCAGATGAGACCATATTGCAAATAACTTAGGTGATATAAAGCCAGTATCTCAAAGGACCCTCAAGATGAATCACCCCGAGGAACTGCATCTCTGGTTTGAAGAGAAACAAATAGGAACTTTTCCAGCAAGAACAAGGCTTCCTTGCAGGTTCCAGAGGAAAAAGACACACTTTTGCATCTCTAAAGGTAAAAGCACTCACCTACTGGAATTTTAGAGTACATAGCCACATGCCATCATTCAACATTCATTTCATCTATCAGAATTCAAAAATACAGAGGAAAGACAGCAGTCAGCAGCAGAAGCAGTTGAATGAAAGAACTGAGTCCAGGCTTTACCAAATGCTGGGATACAATGAACTTTTGTTATTTTCTGTTAATTGGGTATAATAATAGAGACTATCTTTTTTTCCTGGTGACCCAGACATTTCAAATTGAATGTTATTGGCAGACACAAAATGAAGATTCAAGAAACATCAATAAAGTTAAACATGTCACTGTGTTGCTTAATAAGACAGGCTAGGTTCCACGACATGCAGTTAAATCCCAGATGTTTGATTGAGAAGTGATTCCAGAAAGTCATGTGAACTGGTTGATGCTGGCCAACAAACAGAGGGAGCTGATAAAATACAATGAGCATGTTAGATACGTCTCTGAGGGAACCCCCAGAAACCACACACAGTGGACAAAACTTGTCTTTTGTCAATTGAGGGTAGCCCTGTGTCATGTGTTAAGAGACATTTCGCTGAACCAAAGGACACTGACAGACAGGACCATGTACAACAGTAGCCATTCACAAAATTATCTTGAAAGATTTCCAAAGCAAGTCAAGAAAAAATGGGTGTTTGAAACCTCAATTATTTTTGGTTACAATAAGCACATAATAGTGTTTCCTTTCCATCCCTGTTCAATTACACAATTCTAGTCTACAAACACTTCAGTCCAATAACAGTTATACTTTCTTGAGCTTTTGAAATGGTCTTTACAACAAAATCTGCATGTTTCTTCAATGTTGAAAAGGTAGTAATGCTACATGATTAGCAAGCTGACAAAGTCCTGAAATCTTTAAGGCAGGCAAAACTTTTGTTTGGTTGGTTTGGTTTTGGCTTTGGTTTTTTAGATTCAAGAGCTTATGAAGAGTCAGGAACCTACTGCTAAGTATATGCCTTAGGTGGTAAGAGATGTTTCAGTGGGCTGTTGAAAACAGAACAAAACTCTTATGTTTTATTTTGATGAAAAGAACTCAATGTTGACAAGTAGCCATTTTCCTACCGAAGATATTCTTCAAAAGAGAAGCTCAATTTAAGTATTTCAAAGCAAAGAGCAGTGAAAGCAATTTCCAGCATAGATGACTTGGTACTAAATGGAAGATTAAGTTCTCAAAATAATGCACCGGAGATCCGATCAGACTGTCTGTCAAATACTCTGAAATCAAGCATTGGTGTCAAACCTGAGCATCAGAATATTGTCTTGTACAGCTCAGGGCTCTCATAAACACAGACTTTCCAATAGGAAACCTCCTTTTGAATAGTTGGTCAGAGTAGTCCAAGTGACTCTACCAACAATATAGCCAATGGTTGCCTCAGGGATGAGGACACTGCACACAGTTAGGACGTAGAACTAAGAGGATTCAAGCTGGATCTGATCTAAAGCCTCCTTCCTACAAAATACAATGCATGCTGCAGAGGAGGGAAACAATTAAAGAGTCCTACCCAGCTGTAATGCCTATGAACCACAACAATGACCAGCATGGCAAAGTATGTGATATATGGCAATCACATATTAGTGGTAACTAATGACTGCCTAATTTGAATTAAGACCCATTCAACAGGAAAAGAAATAATCTCCCAGAATCCTAGCAAAGAACTACAGGAAACTAAAACCTGCTGGAAAGAGAAAACAAGTCTCTCCCTGGGATGAGGCCCCTTGATTGTCCAATAGCAGAGTCAGCCCAGAAACAATTACACAAACCAAAAAATGGACACAGCAGATATTACTTATATTTATAAGTACATGTACATCCATTTTATATACCTATATATGTATATATATATACACACTCATATATATACACACACACACCTACACACATGTATACACACACACACACACACACACATATATAGTCAAAGAAAAATAGGCTAAGAACTTGACTGGGACCATGGCAAGGATTGACAGGTTGATGGAGGGAACCTGGAAGTGGCTGGAGAGAGGAAAGCAATGGGGGAAAGCGATGTAATTCTATTTCAATTTTCAAAAAGAAAAGTAAAAGGAAAGCTGGGTCTTTCACATTTAGCGCCACTACCTGATGTTACTTGTGTACCTCAAGTACTGTGCACACAAGCAGAGACTTTTCTTATTAGATATCTATTGGTGTTATAACAAAGTACCTCCTACTAACCCTGCTCCCTTCCCTGCCAGTTTTCTGGTTCTGTACATCAAAAATAAGAAGTAGATTTGGAAGCCGGGCAGTGGTGACGCACGCCTTTAATCCCAGCACTTGGGAGGCAGAGGCAGGCGGAGGATTTCTGAGTTCGAGGCCAGCCTGGTCTGCAGAGTGAGTTCCAGGACAGCCAGGGCTACACAAAGAAAACCTGTCTCAAAAAACCAAAAACAAAGAAAAGTAGTTTGGGGGGGGGGTGTAAAAATCAAGGTGTCAAAATGGATAGATACCTTTCCAGAGTCTGACAAAGAGAACTTAGCTAGATGCTGTTTTGTTTTAGCCTCTCATGGCTCCTGAGAGCTGAGTATAACACTGAGCTCACGAAGGCTGTGTTGACAGCCTCTGCTTCAACCGCTGCACCCCTTTCCTATAGGTCTCTCACACCGCTCCTCCCTCTTTCTGGATAAGGATTTCTGATTGCCTTGGGCTCACCTGGGTGCTTCAGAATCATTTTATCTCAAACACACACCTTGGTTTTCTAGCTAGAGCCAATATAACAGCATGTCACAGAAATTGAACAGACTAGACAGAATTTCTCATAGACTTGGGAGCTAGAAGTCCATTATCAGACTTTGAGATTAAAGCCCTGTGAGACCTCTGGTTATGCTTGCATGTTGTCTCCCTTCTCGTGGAGTCCTTACAGGGCTTAGGTGCATAAACATCTCTGTGTCACTTTCTCTTTATATTAGGACAACAGTTATAGGGAAATAAAGACCCACCCTCTGTCCTCAGATTAATTTAATCACAGTTTCTTTTTCTTCTTTGAACTGTTTGTTTTTCTTTTCTCCTGGTTTTATTCCTTTCCCTCCCACTCCCCCCTCCCACCTACTGCTAGGCTGGAGGTTGAATCCAAACAGGAACTATGGCTTCATGCATGCTAAACAATTAATTACCATCTTAAAGACTTTAATTTTTAAATCCAGTCACACTGGTGCTTAAAGGCTGAGCAGGGAAACTTTAAGTAGAACTCGAGGTCATATAAATCCTTAATTTTATTATATTGGTAAGAAGACATTTTGTGTTTTGAGATTTTTTTTCTTTATTTTTCTGTTGTTTTTTTTTTTCCAATACTTTATTTACATTTCAAATGTTTTCCCCTTTCCAGGTCTCCCCTTTGAAACCCCCCTATCCCATCCCCCTCCCCTGCCTCTATGAGGGTATTCCCCCACCCACCTACCCACCCACTCCCCTCTTCCCTCCCTGGCATTCCCCTATACTGGAGCATCTAATGCTCTCAGGTTCAAGGGCCTCTACTCCAACTGATGGTCAACAAGGCCCTCCTTAGCCACATATGTGGCCAGCACCATGGACCCCTCCATATGCATTGTTTGGTTGGTGGTCCAGACTCTAGGAACACCAGGGGGCCTGTGCAGTAGCCAAGTGGTAAGGTGTCTGTCTCGTAAACTGAAGATCGTGGGTTCGAACCTGTTCCATGCCTGTGTTTGGGAGCAATACTTTGTAGTTTGAGATTTTAAGGATCTGAGCACTGTCATTTGGCAGGAGCTGCTTTTCTGGCAATCCTAACCACTGTAATGTTTACCTTTGATTTAACCTCCTTTGTTAACAATTATTTGTTTTGCCCATCGCCATTTCAAAGGAATCAGAAAATTCCAGAAAACTGACCAGGCCACATCCACTTTTAAACTTCCCCAAATTGGGACAATCAGAATAATCTTGTAAAATGTAAGGCTGATTGAGGCACACCCTACCTTGATACTTACAGAAAATCTCCTATAATAACAACAAAATTAACATGACTCATAAATTTTCCATGCACAGTTCTTGAGGAGGTCTTCTGTGCCTTGGCATGGTGTCTGTACTCAGTGCACATGCACACTCATCCATCCATGACTTGCCACTCTCTCCCATCTGGGGAATTTGCACATATTACTATACCTACTTGGGTTGCCTTTCTTCAGGTTGGCCTGTCAGTAACTGTAAGATTCTGAAAAATACTTAACAAAATGGATTGCCAGGATCTCTTTCATCTCAAGACACCCAGACAGAGACAATAATAAGAGCTATTATATATACGAGACCATACAGCAGGATTCTGATTGTAGAGGTTCAGGATGAACAAAGCCACTTTGAGAACTGGGAGACTATAGTGCTCAGGAAGCAGAGGTAGAAATGCCTGCACCTCTCTCCTTGGATTCATTAGCAACTTCTAGTGAATGAAAGTAGAAGACACAGAATGGTGAGAGAGGATAGGATGGAGGTAGGTAACTTCACCTCTCCACATTCTCATAGAGTCTCTCCCCTTATTAAACTTTCCAGAAATACAACTTCTTTTCTTCACAAGCCCATTACTAATACTTTCTCACTTTCTTATGGTCTAACTTTATGTTGTTAAAGATCATACCATTTTTATCTAGAGTTGTGTCTGTGATTCCATCCTAGGCCAGGAATATGGAAGAGACACAAGAAGCAGATATTAAATGATGAAAGGAAAGAGAAAGATCAATCTGATCAAGAAATAACTATATTTTACTTTTATTCAGTTGTTCTCTGTATACTCTGTCATAATGGTATCCCCTTGATTTCTTCAGCAACTCTGTCTTTATTGGTGTAAGTTCTTTGCTGAACTCCTAGATTTAAAAATAGAATCTGTTCCTGGCAAGGTTGGTGATTGTCCTATCCTACAAGAGGAGCCCTAACTCCTCAGCTACTCCATTGCCTACATTCTTAGCATAAAAGCTCTTTGGATTCCCCATTGAATCTCTTTACAAGTTACACTTGGTTCTTCTCTTTCACCCTCATTGCATGCTATGGTCAGTCATTGAGTTCTAAATGTTAAAACAAAATAAAAATTGTACAAAATTCAATTACTACTCATTCCACTCTTAAAACCCGGACAGATAGATTGTAAAAGGACACCTGGTGTTAGATGATGTAGTCCACTCTGTGAAGCCATGGAATATCAAGTATTGTTACCTAACTGAGATCTAAGTAATGACAACACCCATTGACATGAAACATGAATGGAGAAATTTCCACAAGGCTCCATCTCTAGGTGAAGAGCTGTTGGTAGCAGGTAGTCAGTAGCTATTGAGAAGGGTACATCAGCCTTTCCTGGGAACAAACATTCTGATATTCTGATGAGTTTCTCAGTCCCAAGTATTCAGCCTGTAACATATGTAGGTAAGAACAACAGCAAATGGGCTTCGTGTGTGTGTGTGTGTGTGTGTGTGTGTGTGTGTGTGTGTGTGAGAGAGAGAGAGAGAGAGAGAGAGAGAGGGGGCGGGGAGGTAGGGATGGGGAGAGACAGAGAGACAAAGAAAGGGAGAGACAGAGAGAGTAATGATGGCCACGACTGAAGAGGTCATGAACATGAGAGAGATGGAGAGAGATAGAAGATTTGTTAGAGGCATTGGAGTGGGATGGAGGAGGGATGGAAATTATGTGAAAGCAATACTCACATAGGAAATTCTCATGTATAAAATTTAAATTGAAAAAAAAATGGAACAAATAAAATGTTTACAGGAGGGTATATAAATTATAATGTGCTCCTTGAACATTCCTGAAAAAAAAAAATAGATTAAAGAAACTATGAAGGGTGGGCACTTTAAGAAAAATAACTGCTTACTGAATCCCAGACTATGTTTAATATGATTTGAGATAGAATTTTTTCCCACTAGTCTAAGGTCAATAACAATAGAATTTTGTTGCACAGACCAGAAAACAACCTTGTATTAAGTATCTTGACATTCACTAAATGTCAGCAGTGGTTAAGGGTGAAAATTTCAAGAGCCACTAAAGAAAACGGTCTACTTTGCCTAAGTATAGCCAGTTAGTGAACATAATAACCAATTTGTGGCCAGAACTTAAACAACATTTTTTTAAAAATGTGTTTGCATGTAGAGCTTTCTTTAGAAATATATTCTAACTGCCAACCCTCTTTCTTGATGACTCAGTTGTCTGAGAATGACTAAATATTATTCAAGGTTTGCCAAATTTCCAAGAATAAAATGGCTTTGTAAAACATAGTGTAGTGTTGTGCATAATTCAGTGTCTCATAGATGGTTTGGAAGGAAATCAGGAGTCAGGTCTGACTCTTAGACTTGTAAACATTTATCAGGTGAACAGAGAATCTGTTTAAGAGAAGACTGGCTAGAGAGATTACAGATTGATAGTCAAAAGGTCATTCCACTGTTTAATGATGTTGCAAAGGAAAATAAAAACATTAATGTGCTTTTGTTTGAATTGAGACTGTAAAACAGAAATCATGATACAACATCATATTCTGGTTACCTCTATTTCTATCTATGATCAATTGGGATTTGACAACCAAGCCCCTTCCTAAGGCAGTCTACCACCCAGGAACTGCACATAAGGTTTAATTTCCTCCACATGCCTTATCTTGAGCACTTGTTTTCCTGGAATTACTTCAAGCCATCTTGGTGGGTGGGAAAAACTTGTTTGTTTTGACTAGTGATTGCCTAGTAACTTATAAACATGGTGAACACCTTCCCACATGCTTGCCTTTCATTTTATATAGTTTAAAAAGAAATCACATCTCCATGATTTTTAATATCTATCTTCATTTTATTTAATCCTAGGTACTCCTGTGTGTGTGTTTAGGGCTATGTCCACATTATTATATATATGGAGAGGTATCCAATCTCTCTGAAGCTGGAGTTGCAAGCAGTTGTAAGCTCCATGATAAAGTGCTTTGGACAGCAGATCATCTTAACTCTTTAGCTAAATCTCCAGCCTCCCTTTTCTTCATTTTTAAGTTGAGCCATGTACTTTTTATTATAGCAACAGAGAACTTTTATATATAAATCTCTCATCACATACATAATTTTAAAAGAAATTCAGTCATTTGGTGTGTTGTCTTTTCATGTTATAGAATCTTTGGCTGTTTGGGGTACATGTTTGATTATAGGTTTCAACTCATTTATTTGCTCATAGTGCTTGTTAATTCAATGTGGTCATCTTAATAATACCATGTACTTGCTGAGATCATGCTATCTCAAAGTTCTGGACTATTTCTTTGTTTCATTCTATGAGCATGATTCCCTTTAAATCTTTGGACATAATTATAATGGCTGCTCATTAATGTCCTAGTAACTATTTTAGACTTACCGTTCCTGAGACATCATTTACTTGTTCATATTTCATCATAATTGTGTGAAAAGAAATCAAGGAATAAATACAAGACACTAAAGGCTAACAATGTTCATTTGATCCTAGTAGCTTTTAATTTTTCCTTGGAAAAAATAAACATTAGAATTCATGTGTGATGACTTCAGAGACTATCCATTACATTTTGTTTAGTGCATTCTTATATATGTGCTGTGTTGGTATGCATCAAAAAATGAATCCAACTTTGCTGCCCAAATGGTTTAAACACAGACTTATGTTTCTGTGGATATCTTTTTTCAGTAATGAATGTTTCTAGTCTTTCATTATACATGCATTTTTAAAAATTAAAAACCATTTTGGAAGTGCCAAAGATCTGAAAATTATTTCCAACTCTGAATGATTTTGTAAGGTATAATATCTGTCCAACATGACCTATGGATCATGTAATACAAGACTATGATAGGTTACAGTGAAGTGAAAGGTTGCCAAAATGGATGCATAAAAACAAAGACTGTCACCTCAGGAGATTGCTCAGTGGTTAGATCCACAAATATATGTGAGTTATCCATCCCTTTGGACCAAAGGACCAGCACTACCTTGGAAATACACAAAGTATTACCCTCTTAGCTTCCCAAGTATGACTTTGCACAGACAGATTTTTATAGCATCTGATGAAAAGTTAATTGTGACTGTCATATAATATTTAATATGAAAACATATGCTGTTTTGAGATGTATGTAGAAGTGAAAAGTTCACTGCCTGAGCATGCTTATATGACTCTACCAGGGTATGGGATTGTGCTACATTCCTCCATGGACAGAGATTTCACAAGACTGAGAAAATGAGAAGCCCAATTCAAATTAATTTGAGAAACTTAAGCAAACTTAAACAAGTTAAAATATCTTAGTGATCACAGCCCCTGACAGACTCAAATAATTCAGTTTCGTGGAAGACAAGTTGAGAGTTCTTCTTCCCAGTTCCTCTGGATTTGCCACTCAATCACAAAGGACATTTTATTCATTTTAAAAAATTGATTGTATTCTCTCAGTCTTTTCAGAACCAAGGGGAAGGATTAATCATAATAGTTTCCATTCAAATAAGTCTTGATGATAAAAAACAAAGCAATCCAAGTTTGAAACCTGCTTTACTATCTGAAATACCATATTACTGATATTTCCTTTAAAATCTCAACTCCCTCAGGTAAGGGGCCATAACACTTTGGAACCTCTCCAATATGAATATCTCTGTGTACACTAGAGCTCCCATCCTTTGCAGGTGGGACAATAATGAGTGTTTTGGTAAATTCAGCGTACAGAGGCTGCTTGTCTATTTATAAACAGATCAGAGAATAATATCTAAGAAGTGTTCAAAAATGAATGCACAACTGCCGATATGTGTCTCATGTCATGGAAGATGTTATTTCCTTACTTCATGTTATGTGTAGGAATGCAGAGCAGCCTTAGATGATTGTAAGAGAAATTGATTTGGGTCAGGGGATGGGGGAAAGGGCACTGTTTCTCAAGGAGGAAAAGCTAAAGAAACCTATGCATCCCTTAGTGAATGAAGAGAGTCAAACAGACAGTGTGCTTTTTAAAGAAAGTCAGGAAAGCAGAATCTGTCTACTTCCTCCCGTGTTCTGAACTTCATCATTTTCCAGGTCAACAATCCACAAGGGCCAAGCCCCTATTCTACCTGCTTGTGTTAGGCCCTGTACTAGAGCTGTATGTGCAAAACTGCAGGGCAGTTTGTACTTCAAAACATTTCTAGGGCAAGGTAGATGGCGGCTCACAAGAAAAGTATTTTCTGGACAACAATAACATTCTGAATTTGAATCCCCAAACCCATGTAGAGGTGGCCACTGCAACACACACACACACACACACACACACACACCTGTAATCATAATCTCCTCCTATAGTGAGATGCAAGGCAGGGACAAAAGAATCTTTAAAAGCTGTGAGACCAGCAAGCCTGGCACATGTGGTAGTGGTAACAAAACATACCTTCTATCAAACAAAGTAGAAGGTGGTCAGTACTACTCAAGGTGGTCCTCTGACCATCCCTCACTCACCACAGCATACATGTGCTTGAACACATGCCTACAACCTTCTATCAAACAAAGTAGAAGGTGGTCAGTACTACTCAAGGTGGTCCTCTGACCATCCCTCACTCACCACAGCATACATATGCTTGAACACATGCATACAACTTTGCATACTAGAGTAAAAAATAAAAAGCATCTCTATTATGATTTTGAAAATTACCTCAAAGGTGATACTCATGTATCAATGCCAATTTTACCTCCACATTGTACATTTGTACCCTGTATGCGTAAATACATACCTTGGGCTCAGGAAAATACAATAAGCATTTTATAAGCATGAGTCTATAAAGTCTTTCTCCCGTTCCAATTCAACTTTATCATATAACTCTACTTTATATACTTATAGAGAATATATCTGGTAACAAAACCCCTATACTTGATAATATTAAACAAATTTATGCATAATTATTATTGTAAATTGTGAAGATAGTGTTAAAATGTTGTAATCATTGCTTCATAAGTATATGTAATTGTATATGTAATTTTATTTAACATGAACAAAGTTATGACAGATAATATTGCCGAAATAACTAAAGTTTAAATAGGTCAAGATCCTGGTCATCAGCTATTTGGACATCATTATTGGGCTGAAATATGCTATCCCAAAGCCAGAAAATGAAGTCCTGAATTCCTGCACTTTAAAATGTAACTGTATTTTGAAGAAAAAAAAGAGTCTTTAAAGGACATGATGGTAAAATGAAACCTACAAGATAAAATAGTACCTACAAATGAGATCCTAAAACAACATGGCTAGAATCCTTATATAATATAACTTAAGGACAAAGAAGGATAGAAAGAGATGGATGAAGGGGGTGAGGGGAAGAAAAGGGAAGATGCAGAAAAGAGAATGCATAGATACAAAGAGAAGACAGACATCTGTAAGCCAAGAGAAGAGGCTTCACATTAAGTCAACCACCATGTCAATGCTGACCTTGGAATTCTGCCCTTCAGTAGAGTAAGAAACAGGAGAGTACTCAGTTCAGATTTTGAGGAACTCAGTCTGGGATACTTTGGAAGCCCTAAGAAGCTATTGATTCATAAACTTGATTTAATGATGTCAGGATTCAGAATTAACTACATCTCAATCCTCCGTAAACAAATTCTGCTTGAGATAGCTCTAATATCTACAGTAATTTAGGTAATTCTGTTTATACCATCTGTTCCTTGAAGTCTTGCAAGAAGTCCCAAGGTAACATGAGTTGTGTAAGCATTTCTCAAAGAAGTAGATGTCAAAGCAAATTCAAGGTAGGTCTGGATACAAGTATCCAACCTATGATACAAGTCTGACCTTAAGTGAAAGATGGAGAATGAGAAATTGGTGGATATGATTTCAATCACCATGTAGTATAATGATAATCCTGCCAGGAGCTTAGGAACCAAGCTAACCATAAGATGAGTCCTATATTCTCTTCAGATAAGCCTTGCTTTTGTCCCTACAGATTTGATCACTCCCCAAATGAATTTGTAAAGGACATGGCCACAAAACACATGACTATACCAACTCTGTGTTGATCTGTAACATATTTGTACTGATCATGTTTGTATTGGACATATGCCAATACATATTTATGGAAACCTCATATTCTAATTTTATGACCATATGAAATACTTTGAATCTCCAAGGGTGAACTGTATAGACCGCCACAGAAGGAGTCAGCATATACAGTCATAAAATGCTTTATGAGTATGTGAGTGTGCCAAGGCTTGAGAACAATTAAGGAGCAAGGGACTATAAATGACAGCAGATGAATAGCTACATCCCTTTCCCCTACAAATTACAAAAGTTCAGATTTTACAGAGTTCTATTTGCAGAAGGTCAGTTATACCATTGAAAATAATCTCTGAAAGGATGTTAAATATTATGTACATTATTAATGCATATACCTTTAGATGCTTATTTGCTTTAACATTGTGTATACATATGTTTTTGTATATGCAGGTGCATGTACATATGGAAACCAAAGGTTGTCATCCACCACATGCCTTACTCCAACACTCTCCATCTAAATTTGAAAAATTTGTTTTTCTTTCATATATTACAACCCACCTTTAATTCTCCCTCCCTCCAGTCCTCCCAGTCACCACCCCTACAAGCCCCCTCTCTCCCCAGATTCACTCGCTCCTCCACTTTTTCCAAAAAGAGCAGGACCCTGAGAAATAGCTTCCTAACACTGCTTAACACATTAAAAATAACATTAGGCATAAGCATCATATCATTGAATCTGAAGCTCACATATTCAACTGAGTAGCCATAGATTTCCAGGGGTCTAGTGTCTTTGACACACACCCTCATGCCATGCCTAGCACTGGAGTCACATGCATGCTGTACCTCATCCAGCTTTTTATAAAGATGCTGGGTGATGTGACGCCAACTCCTCAGTTTTGTGCTGAAAACACTTTACGAACTGAATCACCCTACCAAGCCAGAATTTGTTCTTTTTAGTGTACTAATGTGACCTATAACCAATCCATCGAAACTGTAATCTAACAGATGGTGTAGGGTAGTAAAGACCTTATTTAGAGGTAGAAATTTATGAAAGTAGTCCATGGCAGAGCAAATGTGATGATATATGCTAAGACTGTCTGAAGTCTAGAAAAGACCAGCATGATGAATGATGAGACTCAGCTCTAACCATCCCATGGCTTTACAAAATGACAAAATCAATGCCACAACAACAAAAACAAATAGCCCTTAGTGAATTAAAATGGAAACTAGACCTCCACAAGGCACCATTTTGGCTACCCTGTTAAGACAGCATTTTCCTTATTAATTTAAGTAAATTTTAATATTTTTTCCAAACTTAATAGTCTATATTTTAAACATGTCTGATTATGATGATCTCATTTCTTTAGTAATTTTGGAAAGCCGACGGTATGTCAGATGCCATAGTCAAACACAGTCGGGATTATGAGACTTGGCTTTTGATTATAGGACAGTCAACTCAGATCAGTATGACACTATATATGAAGGGGGGATCATGTGGATGGAGAGCTAGAAATACTGAAGATACATTTTCTCCTGTTACAAAGGGATAGAGAGGAATCCTGAAAGGCAGTGAGGTGTCAGGTAATTGTGGATGGGATCTGTAGAGCAAATGCAAGTATTATGGGTGTCAAGCTCCTGGAGCCCAAGAGGTGAAACAGAAAGTGGTATATAATTTGATTTATTTTTATTTAGGAAAATAAAACATGAAATGGATCATTTTAGTTGTTTTAAGTATATTCAGTGACATTAAGTACAGGCACAGTGACAATATTGAGTAGCCATCGTTAAAATAACACAAAGTAAAGCTCATTTTAAATTCATGGTAACTACAATTCTTCTCTCTGCCTCTGTGAGCTTTTATTCTAAGAATCTTAGATATTTTTTTAAAAAATCACATATAGCATACTTGGCTTCAGTTTCTAACCTATTCACTTAGTATAACATTTTAAGTGTTCATCCTTATAATAATATTTTTAGAATGACACTCATTTTGAAGACTGAATAATAATCTTCTGTGCTTATATTATACTGTTTATTTTCTTTACGAAAAACATGTTGAAACTAATTTAAGCTTCTTTCATGATAAACTAGCTAGATGACAATTCATTCATTCAGTGTTTTCTTTTTTTTTTTTTTACAGTTATATCATAGATGCAAAATGCTGAAATTAGATTCTCAATGTAATAAGCAAAAGTGTTAACACATTCAAAGGGACATCTGCTGAATCGAGAGGTAGACTGGGGAGGGAGATTGCTCAACAATGCTTTGCAAAGAAGATTTTAATGTGATCAATGATTCTTTAAGGTCTCGTTAGGCTGAGTTTTGTAGGCTTCGAGACAATCAAAATGAACTTCACATTATAAATATGCTTTAGTACCTAACCAAGAAATACAAGCATTCAGCAGAGACACGTGTGTGTATATAGATTTGGTGAGTGAGAACATTTTCTATAAATCTGAATTATAAATGACCATTTATAATTCAGAAGCAGGTGCAATGCAAGTATGCCAAGCTGTTGTGATGAGAAGTGTTATTTTCCCAAAGTTGGCCCAAAATAATGCCATACATGGAAAAGTACTGATAGAAGCACTCCTGTGGTCTGAGTATCCCAAGCATTTAAAAGGCTTGCAGAACAATGGCAATTTGAGAACAGCATGGTTACAATTAAGGCAGACCAGAAGACCTTTCAGGATAAGAATCTAGTGAAGTCTTGAGTATCCTAAGGAGAGCAGACACATCTCTTGTAATGGAACCAGGACATACATATGGTAGAGGTGGCCTTTCTAAAGTTAATGAGGAAGGAGAACAATGCTGAGTTAGTATGCTTCACAAGAAAGCAGAGAAGCCAATTATTCTTGTTTATTGAAGTGACTGCATTTTATTCCTGTTCCCTTAGTTATCCCTAATTATAATCAAAGTTATTATTCATCTTTTGCCCAATTATTCTTTTACTGTGTATTTATTGCTGTTACATATTTCATTTGGAGATAGTTATTAGAATAAATTAGATATATATTAAGCTAAGGTTGTTTGAAAATATGGTATAACCAAAAAGCATTTTAAAACTGGTTCCATGAATGTTGAAATGATCAAATTAATACAAATCTAAAATTCTTGGTATTTTGAAATGAAAATCCATACTTCTAATGAGATTGACACAATATTTATCTTCTAGTTTATTAACTTTGTATCATTTAGTTTAATTTGTTTGTTCAGACAGTGTTTTTCAAAGACAATTGGCTAGCACTACGCAAAAAAATAAAATATAAATTAAAAAAAGAAAAAAGGAAAAACATGGAAATACTGATGTGGAAGGAGTTAGATTATACTCTATAATCTCCAGAGAAAAAATGAAGAAGAGATAAACAGTCATACACACAAGTAAATAATTAAGTCATAACCTGAATTTTAAGAAAAATAAAAATGAGTGTGTTATAAAATACATAAACTGTAATGACATGAGGAAAGTAAAAAAAAAAGTACATATCAAAAATTAACATAAAATAAAACCAGTCATATGTACAGACTTAAAAACAAAAACTACTTAAACTTAAAAATATATATAAATGCTGTGTTTTGCGTTTTTCATTCTAATGGGCACACAATGTGCTCTATGCTGGTAGTTTCTGTGGAGCTGTCCACCCCATCTGCATTGTAATTGATCTCAGAACATAGTGTTTTGCAAGCCTGGCAATCGCATTAGTCTGTGATCTTACCTAGTTTTAATCCAAAAGCAGAATTCTCCCGTGTGATCACTCAAGTTGCTTGCAAAACTTTTTTTCCAAATGCAATTTTGGCTATTTCCCCAAATCAAATCTATCTTGTAAAGGTCAAGAATTTTCCTGGTAGTGAACATTCAAAAGAATGCACCATGAATCTGTAGTCGCTGCCACTGGGAATTTCACAGGATGTTATTCACTTCAGTAGGATCATTAGATTAAGTGTACAGTTCCTCCAGGGACTGATGCAAAACGTACTGTTTTTCACTTGCAAGTGTAATGTCTCTTGCATTACAAAATTTTAAATCATGCATATCCATTTATAGCCACACCTGTATGCTTCCGGTAAAGAGCAGGGCAGAGTAGACATATTCCTATAACAGCTAATCACAGAAATGCCTGTTGCTTTTACTTTGTAGTAATAGCGATATCTGTGTCTCTTATGACTTCCAATTTCTTCAAGACCTGTATTCATCATAAGTGACACAGATGTGTGTAAGATGCAGTAGGGAAGTGACTATTATTGCCCTTCTGTGTCAAAGTCTACGGTGGGTTTATAACTTCCTGGGAATCCAGCCATGAACCAGAAAGAGTTGTGTCTGTCTTTGAACATCAAAGATCATTATTTTATTTGAAAAGCAGCCCCTAGTATTCCCTTGACTTGAGAACATAAAGCAGTTTCTAAAGAGCCAGAGTTAGAATTCACTATAGGTTTCTAAAAATATATAGCCCAGTGACTTTGTCAACAGTTTTGATAACTATCCATAAAGATGTATTTCCACTCGTAGGAAGGAAAACAGACAGAAAAAGTATTGCCTTCTGGCAATGAAGCTGAAGTAAAACACATTTAGGAAGGCATACCAGAAAGAAGCCAATAGACTTCAGTGAAATATAATACAGAGAAATGCATCTTGCAGATCTGCAAAAGAGAATGGATATGATTATGATTCTCTACGTGTACAGAAAAAAAGTAGAGGATCAGTGTTTCACACAGAAAAATAAGGAAATTCTCCAAGGAAAAGTAAAATCTGGAGAGTTCTGTTCCATAGCTGATTTCTTGCATAGTCAGTGTCCAGAGTAGAATGTGTTGAAGCTAACCCACAGAACAGGGCAGTTACCCCCGGGCTTCAGTCACTCCTTTAACAAATACTTATTATCTAACATTCACTGTTAACTGATCCAAATATGTATACTATGGATAACGTGTTTTTGAAGCCCACCTCTTACATTTATGATAATGATATGTGTAAAAGAAACTGTTTGTGTTTTCTACAACATTGTACATGTTTGGTCAGCTTTTCAAATGTGCAAATCAGATCAGTGAATGAATTATCTTATCTTGCTTGGTTAATTATGATCTATTCCCTCATCATTTCTGAAAGGTGCTGCTGTCTGTCTGTGACCGTGTGTCTCTGTGTTCATGTATGTCCATGTCCTTGTGTTTGTGTGTGTGTGTGTGTATGGTCTGTGTACATGCAGTGTAGTAGATAATTTGCAAACTGTTCAAGGCAGATAACAGAAATCTTGAGATTCTGGTTTTGGAGAAAAGATGAAAGGAATGTTGATGTCTGAGTCCGAAGTGCTGCAGAAATACTAAATCATTTAATGTTCCTCCATGAAGCATTCTGTGAGTTCATGTTGTAGTTTTCAAAGGGTAAAACTCCCATAGATACAAGATCATTTTATACTCATTATAATCCATACTATTATTAATTTTGTTAATGACTTGGTTTTTAACCAAGACTTTTTTAACCCTGACAAACTCACTGGCAAATACAATACCCTTATTATAGCCAAAGCCTTTTACGATGTAAGAGACTCCCCAAACCATCTTTCAACTACCCACATGGAAAATAAAAAAGATTATAGGCATTGGGAAGGAAAGTGAGTTTAGAATAGCAATCCTAAATAACAAAAGGATATCTAGACATGATATTTTTTTTCCATTTATGCTAAACCGATCAACAGTATGTCTGTATTCTACTCCTACCTCCAAGCCTCATTTCTAAGCAGTATTGCTTAGTGGGAATACTTGACAGCCACAGTATGCTTAAACAGGTTTTTAATCATTCTAGATGGGGGAGGGGAGCATTTTATTTCAGACTAGGAGCAGGCTATGAAGTGGGAGACTCATTAGGAACAAAAACAGATAAGCTCCAACTAAACTAACTGCTCGCTGACAAACCCCTGGTGCCTTGGAAGGTAGCTTTACTTAACTAAGGTTTATGCAACAAACAAGCCAGTTTCAGGTGTCATTTTGGAATGCCCAGTCAAGGATGACTCAGAGTTGGTTTCATGGTTAGATTAATTCTCATTTACTGTTACCAAGGACTGTAGAGAATCACCACCTCCCTTTGGCACTACTGCTTCCTTCTGAGATAATTACTGAGGCATGTTCAGGGTACCAGTAAGTTCAGGTCTCTCCATCACAGTTTAGATCTTGCATACATAATGATGTATTTCCTTCACCAGTTTTCCTTGCACAATAACTTTCTCCAAACCCTGTGACATGTCAACTGTTACTTATAAGATCAGTTCTTCCCAGTTCCTTGTTCTTTAATTAATTTCTTTTTCCTATATGGTATATGTGGTCTTCCAGAGAACTCAATTTATCTTTTGAGTCTTCTTTACCATTTGTGCATTGGTTCCAGCCTGGTATCTTTGGAAACCAAATTGTCAACTCCTCATCACTAGAACTTTTTAATCAATTAAGAATGCTTTTAAAGGGCAGAATTGTTACTCTTGTTATTTATATTTATTAGAAATTACACTATTATTCTAATGCACACTTTGTTCCAAAGCCATAGTCTTCAAACAGAGGAATACACATCCTAAGCATCAAGAAGCATTTGATGGCACCCCCAGAAAAATCACATGGAATATTTACAGTGACATTAGCATGTAAATAGAAAGAAGGCTTTGCTGTGAAAACTTTCCAAGCTGACTCACCTTATGTTTCATTGAGAGTGCCCATTGCTTCATCTCCTTTTGAACTCTAACTAGCTTAGTCTTGAACCTGCATCTGAATACTCCATGCTTCTTCAGTCCCCACACCACACCATGCCCCATGCTTGTCCCTCATTCTACTCATGTCCCAGGCAAAATTCCACTTTCTTTCCAGACCCAGGGCAGTTTCTACCTCCTTGATCCACACAGTCATTCTGCTAATATCAGTCATCCAATCTTCAATCTGTCTGTAACGTTGAGCCTATCTCCATAACCCATATTCAACCACGCATCCTCATGTACCATTAAACATCTCTGGACTCTTTGTTTAGATGAGGGACCCTTGGAGGGAAGTACTTGGAGCTAACCCGAGAAGCATCTGATTCATGACTAGGGAAGAAAAAGCAGATTGTTTGCCTTTTCCCACCTCAGGGCCTTTTCAGCTCCTCCTCTTCCCTCACGGTATTTGCTATCGCCATATTTTATAAGAGTTGGATAAATAGAAATGTTATTTCCTGGGGAGGGTATGTTCTCAAAGAAGCAGCTCCCCAACTCGTCTCTATTACGTTACTTGTTACTCTATTCATTTGTTAAGGCTTTAGTAAAGCATCTATATTTGTCTTTCAGTTGATTCCTAAATGTGCACTTTGCTTGGAAGTTAAGCTTCGTGAATTCAGAGGCCTGTCTGTCTGCTCTAGTGTGATATTCCAGAATCTAGAATAGTTCTGTGTTAAGATATCCTGATAAATGAAGGTTTGCCCTTGACTAGCTTTCAAGTCTGTTGTTCTGGACTTAAATATTGCCTTTCCTAATTCACATTTATGAACCATTAAGAGATACTTAACTTCTCTATGCCTTGATTGTCCTCATTCTCAGGTTGTCTTCTGCAATCATATTGATCTCAACATTTTTAACAGGGTGGGTAGATATGAGTGTTATATTCAAAATGTAGGTCATTAAAGGCTGCATGCAAATTTCAGAAAAATTAAAGTATCAGGAGAAATATATAGTATGCTGAAAAAGCTGCCATGATCAAATAAGAAGGTATCCAAGGCCCCCATCAGAGGGCCTGTTACTCCTTCACACATCAAGTCACGCAAAAATTTCCAGACCATATTCCCCAAATTTGATCATTTCACTTTGAACAAAAGTTTACCAAATCATATTTGTTGAGAAATTCATTAAACTCATCCAACTCTTGAGCATAATTTGGGAGATTATTTGGTCTGTTCCTTCGGGTAGGTTATATATTGAAAAAAGATTTAGATAGATAACTAAAGATATGATGTGTTCATGAGTTTTATTTAGTAAATATTAATAAATTATCAACCATTGTCAATTCAGCAGTCAGGGTTGAAGGAATTAAAGCCTGCTGTGATTAGACATCCTGGTATTTATTTAGAATATATTCTGATAAGTGGAAAACTGGACAATCTCAAGGCACTTATTAACTTTGTCTGAATCATATATCTATCAGTAATGGCTATATTCTCCTAGATATTTGAGGAAGAAATAACTTATCTGACAAATGACTGGGAGCATTCCAATGCTCCAATGTGGTTTCCAATGGCCACAAAATGAACCACTTCACATGACCAGACTGATATCAGAAGAAAATCATCAAATCATTCAAGGTTTCTGATCTGCAATTAATGAAATCACAGAGATGCTGGTGTTGTACAAGGAACATTCCACTGTAGTATGTGATTAATTTCCACAATAGAACTTAATTAACATAGACAGATTTATATATTTGTTATTAATATGTGCCAACTTCTTGCTCGTTTGCACACACAATACTCATCTTGGAAGCCTGAAGTTGACTTTTCTCTCACAGAGAGTCTCCCTCACTTCTTGTTTTCAGCAAGTGTGGAGGGGTTTTTCTTCTTTTCCAGTTTTTTGACACAGGTTTTCCCTCTCTTCTTAACTTCTCAGTTCTCCTCCCATTGATGCCTGACAAGGCCATCCTCTGCTACAAATTCAGCTGAAGCCATGGGTCCCTCCATGTATATGCCTTGGTTGGTGGTTTAGTCCCTAGGGGCTCAATATTTCTGTATACCCAAATGCTTTCTTTTTTCTTCTAGCTCATTCATCAGTTAACCAACCAAGCAATAAGCTTTGGGGTCATCTTTAGACCCTTTGTTGTTTAATCAAGCAACAATATATAGTTATTTCATACCTCAAAAAAAAAAATCTCTTGAGTTTCCTCTCTTTAGTCTGTTGTTACTTTGGTTGACAATGAGAGCAAGTATTACCTTCTGTTGCCCAGAATATTAGAATTATAAATCTTACCATGTCTTTAGTCTCTGATGATGTACTGTACTGGCTAGCTTTGTGTGTCAACTTGACACAAGCTGGAGTTATCACAGAGAAAGGAGTTTCAGTTGAAAAAATGCCTCCATGAGATCCAGCAGTAAAGCATTCTCTAAATTAGTGATCAAGGGGGGAGGGCCCCTTGTGCATGGTACCATCTGTGGGCTGGTAGTCTTGGGCTCTATAAGAAAGCCAGCTGAGCAAGCCAGGAGAAGCAAGCCAGTAAGCAGCATTCTTCCATGGCCTCTGCATCAGCTCCTGCTCCTTGACTTGCTTGAGTTCCAGTCCTGACTTTCTTTGGTGATGAACAGCAATTGGAAGTGTAAGCTCAATAAACCCTTTCCTCCACAAGTTGCATCTTGGTTATGATGTTTGTGCAGGAATAGAAACCCTGACTAAGACATGTACCTCTCTTCTTTCCCCACTTTTTAAATTGACCCAGTAGCCTGAGGCACCAAATAGACAGATATCATCAGGTCACTGTACTTCATAAATTGTTTAATGGCTTCTGATGAGTTTTAGATGCCATAAAATAACACATCTGGATGATACGATTGACCTCTCAATATCTCAGCAGCCTTATTTCTAACTACTCACTGACTTGAACTGATTTATTTCCAATGTTGTGGAGTTTCTTGCAGTTCCCCCAAATACATCAGACAGCTCTAAAGTCCATGTCTTTCATTAGGCATCACCTCTATCCAGAATTCTAGTCTTCACTTTATTAAATGTAATGATCCTTGCTTATTATTTAAGACTCTGGAATACACTATGTCCCTAGGGGATGCATTTATATAGTGCTAGATGTGGCTGCTTGTGAAAAGCAGATGCATGTTTTATTTAGTTAGGTGGCAGCAGCAGCAGCACCCATTTCTATAGGGAATAACATACCTTGGAATCACCTTTCTACCATTAACTTAGTAAACACTGTATGTCCTTGTAAAACTCACTCTGTTACTGTGGTTCTAAATTTCTGTTTGCCAACAGCAAGATCTTAAAGCTAAATATTCTCCAGATTCTGTCCTGCTTCTATTTTCTGTGTCCTTTCTCTAGGAACAACACACTTCAGAGCTGTCAATAAGTCAGCAGTGTACTACATCTATAAGCCTTGTTGTTTATTGATCATTCCCAGGTAAAGTGGCTTTTATACGAAATCAATACATGTGTTAAATGTATTCAAAGTAATTGCTTTATATACTTAAAAAGCAAACACAATGCACTTAGAAATGAGTCTGTCCTAGCCCCACCTTGTGGACCGCAGGCTTATTTTCTGTTTTCATTGATAAAAGCTACCATTGCTTTAAAGAGAATGCAGATCAGAAAGGGCATGGACTTATAATCAGTCCCAGACTCACATCGTATAACTGTCATTAACTTCCTTTGCTACATTAGCAAAGTTATACAACAGTACTCTTCTTCAGTATCAAAGTAGGCACAATTGTTACTTGGGGACATTGGTAGATTGAAAATATGTCAAACTCAGGACAGTATGTATATGAACAGAGGTGAGAGTCAGTTGTTATTTTCACTAACTAGGAGAAAATAGTCAAGTCAATGACCACTGAGTCTTTCACCAGAAGGGGGCATTTATACCAGTGTTAGTAATGCGAAATGAATAATAGGTTCTTGTGCTAGCTTGGAAAAATTGAGGAATAAGTTGAATTTACTGATTTATCTTACAGACAAAAACATGAAACCCAGAGATGTCAAATTACTTATCCCATGATACATCCTTACCACCTGACATCCAGTGACTTAAACCTATGCCTCTGGGGATAAGAGTAGCTGTAGCCCTTTCCTTTTCTGTAACTCAGCTTGCACTGCACTCACCCATACCTCTACAGAAGCATGAATTGCTGGGCTGGTCCCTGAGAATTTAACTTGCAAGTCTGGAATGGCCAGTGTTTTGCACTGTAAACATGTGCCATTCGTTGCTGATGTTATAATTTGCAGTGTGCTGCTGTAGACAAATGAACTCTGAATCAATTAAGAAATCTCAGCTTTCTTAGACATGTCACCTGTGGAGACGTGCAGTGCATGAATATTGAAGCTGCATGTCTTGTCTAATTGAGATTCATTTTTTTTTTTTATGGAAGAACACTGCAAACATCAGTACATGCACTCCGTTCTCCCTTGCTGGCTTTTGCCAGCCTATTCTAAGACAAGAATACAAATTTCTGAAAAATCATAGTCCCAGATTTATTTGATAAAAATTGCTGTTTGCTTTGGCTGGTGTGTTTACGGTCATACTTAAGCTTACAGAGTGCTCTGTGAAGGTTGTGGTGTGTGAGATGAGAAATTGGTTGTGGGACTCATCATTTACTCTGTGCGAAGGAAAGCCATGCTGCCTTTTTCTTCTAAATAGAGGGGAAATACAGTCCAGTGCCTTCCACAAAGAAGAAACACAAAATGAATGGAAGGAATCAACAATACCATCTATTTATCTCTTCCAAGAAGACAGAAATCTATTCTAGCTCCAACTTCATTTGTTAAATGCTCTGTGAGAGTTCTTTGCTCCTGCTCCTAACTCTCACATGCACACAACCTGTTATGAAGGGTTTTAAGAAACTTGGAAACTAAGTTACCATTGGTCAAATCATTTCTGAGAATAGCCTTTCACTTGGTGGCCAGAGGAAAGAGAGGTGAAAAACCAAATAGGCAAGTAAGACATGGAGGGGTCACTGTCCCAGGCTTCTGATTCAATTAGATCCCAACTCTAACAAGTTCTTTTCTAGAGAAGAAGGCATCGTTAAACCTCTCAGTTTCTTTATTACTGGTAAGTGCAGATAATACACTGCACAAAGAGCAATCCTGGCAAATAACAGGATATATATATATATGTTTCATCACCACCAGAAGGCATTCGATAAATTCTTGTCATCATTTAAGGCTTTTATGTATTCTCCAGCTCTTATTTCACTGCTTCATTCCTGTTTTTCCCACAGCCTCTGTCAGACAAAGAGGGAGCAAGCAGCTGAAAAGATGACACTTAAAAACCCCACCTTTCTCATCCCTCAATTAGGCAGAACAATTCAGCTCCACCCAGCTCCAATTCAAAATCCCTAGCCTAGCTCTCAGCTCTCAGAAACATCAGATGTTCTCCACTTCAGCCCCTGCCCTCTGGGCATGACAGATTAATCATGTTTTTACCACCCGCAAAACGTCAATTACTTCATACATGGTCTAGTTTCCTATAAATCAATTTCTCATGAAATTCAATTGTGCCCCCACCTTAGAGGAAATTTAGCATTACTTTATTTATTTACATTTCAATATAGAATATTTAAGAGTAACATATTACCTCTATTGGTGTTAATTAAAGGTAGGAAGGTATGTAATATTGAAAATTAATATTTAATACTTTGGGGAGATACTTTTTCACCAACTGAGCATAAAAATATATATATATAAAACAAAGAAACCTGGCTGCATGTGTGGTCTGTCCTCTGGTGCAGGGGACTTTGAATGAAGATGACAACAATTTTGTCTAATAACATTTAGAGTCAAATGAGAAAAAGCCAATGAGGGGAGGTGATGTGACATCTATATCACTGTGATAAGGGAGAAAAGAGAAGAAATACAAAAAAGATGTGTTAGAATTAGAAATAGAAGGCTGTAATTTTGAGTAAAGTATCTTCTAGGCTTAGTGAATCCAAGGCAAGCACATTGATAGTCCAAAGATCCTGAAATAGAAGCCTGCTGAGTATGATCAAGTCACAGTGAGGAAAGAAATCTGTGTGGCCAGGGCAAGGAATGCAGAGTAATAGTAAATGAAATGAGACAGTTGTCACTGAAAAACAAATCTCACAGCCCATCCAAAGGGACTCTTTAGTTTTGATTTTGCTGTTTCTTTGTTTTCCTCTTTTATTAATTGGTTTATTACAATATGCTTTGATCATGTTTCCCCTTCTCTCAATCCACCCAGGTCTTTCCACCTCCCTATCCACAACCAACTTTATATTCTCTCTGTGTGTGTCTCTCTCTCTCCCTCTCTTTCCAAAAAAGAAACAAACCAAAACAAAAGTACCTCCATCAAAAACTGGAAATTAAAAAGAGACTAAATACCAATAAGACCAAAAACAAAAACAAAAAAACGTCAAAATGGACATTTTCAATAAAACATTTCTTAAACTTTAAGACCTACTGCAGAGTTTACAGCAAATAAAGCTTATGGTTTGAGTACATTTTAAAAGGATTTGCTCTGACCTTTTTTCCCCACGTAATAGATTATAGCAAAGCAAGCACAAAAGCTGATAGTTTGTATGCATCAGCCAGGAAGATCAGGATGGTGGTTTTGATTTGAGCCATCACAGTGAGGTATGTGTTTATTGAGCAAATGTGTTTATTCGTGGTTTCTATGGTAGCTGCAGGTTCTCCTGTATATCTACAGTAGTTGCTGTTTACCTACCTGGGAAAGTCATCATCCTGAGAAAGTTGGAGGATGTGGAAATAGTCTACTCAGCAAAAGCGTGCTTAATTTTAAATGGTCAAGAACAAATTATTATATGCCATTTCATTAACTTGCTTAATTCTACTTTGCACTGCACCTTGAAGACTGAATGCTGGATTTAGCCCTCTGTGAAGAGGAAGCTGCCCCACTAACACATGCATTGGTGCGATATGCATTCCCTAATTCCTTGCCGCTACACTTCACTTGATCATCTGGTTGTCCAGTAATAACTTCACAAATAACCTCTTTCGACTTGAGATTACCATCATCCTGGAGTCTTTTCTGTTCTCTCTCTCTCCTAGTTAATTGCTTGTAGAGACTACTGTTTCAGTTGCTTTTATATCTCTGTGTTCATCATACCCTTCTGGTACAGTCAGCTGCATTCTAATCCTTTTGCTACCTAGGTCCCTGGAAGCTCCTTTTCATTGGTCTCTTTGCCTTTAGTTCCGTATACCTCATATCTTAATTAACTGCTCCCTCTTTTCTATACAGCAGCCATAATGGCTTCTCTAAAGTACAATTTGATGTTCTGTTTACAACTGTTCAGTGGTCCCCCAGTCCTCCCAATGTTAAGAAAGAAAAGCCAACTCTCTTAATGACCTTCAGATAGCCTTTGTGAGCTGGGTCACGTCCACATAACAGCCCTGTATCTTGGGATAGAAAGTTTTTCTGAGCCAATTCATCTTTTCTGTGTCTTCCCCCAACCAAACTTGCATGGGACCCTGAGCTATGCCATGTCCTAGATGATGTGTGTCCGCTCCCTTGGTTATGAGCTGTTTTTTCTTCCTCCTACCCCCAGCCCTCCCCCAGCATAACATCATTTTGCATCTTTTTCTTTCCTTTCTCTTCCTTGAGAAGGCAGCTGCGAGAGGCTTTGTGCTAGGTAATCCGACTAGTATCACCTGTGCCTAATGTGGTCAAGGAGTTCCAGTGGTGAGCAACTTTTCTCCTCAGTGTAAGATCTGATAGCTGTTTTTTCTACTTTCCACAAATCCTAGTGGCCCATTGATGCCAAGCAAACAAGAGCCACCTCAATTATATATAACTGCACCACTAGCACTTGTTGAATTGCCTTGGGTAGGATGGAAAAGGATAGGAAGTTTGTAATTTATCCCATGGACTATGTGGCTAAATACATTAGTTAAGATATTAAGGCATTCTCTATTGAGTATCAATTTGTAAAATACACCTAATTATATTCATACCTAAGGCCATGACCTCATCTTCTGTCACTGAAAAATGCACTGAGAGAAAACAGAAGATTGGGAACATATGAGATGTAGGTGACGATTCTATCCTTCTCCTAATTAAAACTTGAAGACTACCACAACAGACTAATTAAGATAAACTTCCTCTTATTTTTCCTTAAATCATGTAAATACAAGCAATAGTGATATGAGACAATAAACCTAATATGATATTTATGTTGTGGCTGTAAGCTTTTGCTAGAGGTCCTGTGTTACACTTGAAAATGCCCTTAAGTGCTATGTTTTCTCCTCCCTACCGGTATTTAGTCAGGTGTACACATAGAGAGACCCAGCAGTTGCCTCCATGGGTTAACTTACTTATAACAAATGGGCCCTAGGGCCGGAATATAAGCTGAAGGATGCTAATCTTCTATGACTGATACAATGTTCCATTATCCCCTTTACCTTGATTCTCCTGAGAAAGCATTTGCTAAAGTCTCCATGGACCTCTATGATGACTTCTGCCTGGGCCCACTTGTCTGCTTTTGCTCCTAGAAGGACATTTGTTTGTTTTCCCTCCTGTGTATATCTTTTCTATGAAGTCTTCATTCACCTTTGTCACTTCAATTATTACTGATACATGAGTGACTTTGGGATTTTTATCTCTAACTCTGACCTCATATTATTCTCTAACTTTGATCCACCTTAAAATAAATCCATATTTTAAATCATCAGCTAATCTGTCCTTGGATTCTTTTATCATTTCCCAAACAAAAAATTATGAAAGTTTAATCACCTTCACCTCTACTACATGCTCTTCATTTCCCAGAAGGGAGTTGAGTGGCTATATGTCTATTCAAGAATTTCCTTCTTCCTAGAACAAGTGATCACAGAAATGTGTGCCCAGTGCTCTAATTCACTAGGTGACCTGCCTATACATTGAGATTGATTCAAGGACAGTTGACTGACTTTGAATACAACAAGCAGGTCCTTCTTGTTTGATGCTCAAAAGTTGAAGCAAATACAATCAGTACTGGAAATAAGGCTGTTGGTGGTGCCTCCTGACTTCAGCCTGAGCTTCACATTTTTTGCTACTCCATTACTCGATCTGTAGATCCTGTTGTCTCTATGTCAGACTGGAAAGAGCCCATCTGCTAGGCTTCCTTTCTCTTGCTTTGTTTCCCTGTTCTCAGCTTGTTGTGGTTGACTTCCATTTTGTACTGTAACTGAAGTTCAGTGATAGAATGTCTAACGGCCTTTCCTTCTGGGAAACAAATGTTTCTCTCTCTCTCTCTCTCTCTCTCTCTCTCTCTCTCTCTCTCTCATACACACACACACACACACACACACACACACACACACACAGCTCTTTATGCAGAGTTTTCCTAATGGGCTTTCTTTTTCCTAGTGCAATAGAGTCAATATGTACCAGTTTTACATTATACTTCTTTCTTTAAAGAAGTAGTTCTTATCAAAATAATTTTGAGATTACCACTCTGTGTAAGGAATAAAAGTCCCCTAAAGATACCTACATCTGAATTTCTATACCATGGGGATATTTTAGGTTATATGGTAAAGGGTACTTAAGTTTGCAGGTGACATTAAAATTGCCTGTCAGTGGTCATAAAGGAAGTGCTATATTCTTTAGAAAGACCTAATGTAATAACAAATATAGTGCATAGGGAGGCAGAAGAGTTTACATCAGAGTGATGATTCAATGTAGGAAAGACTTAGGCATTGACCATGAATACCACCAAAAGCCAAGGCTGGCTACAACATCCATAAACTAGAAAAATAAACTGAATACTGGCTTTGATCTTGCTCAAGGAATTCAGGACACCATCAGTGAAGTTCTAGCCAGGAATAGGCAGTTCAAACTCTGGCTTCAGACCTGTACGATAATGAACCTGAGTTATTTTAAGCAACAAAACTTGGAGTAATTTGTCATCATAGCAAGAGGAAATGGACATAACATTATCCATCTGTATCCTTATACTCACATTGCACTCACAGAAAACAAGAAAACTCAGAGCGATCAGCTACGATGCTAAGGGCTAGCTGGAGGAGATACATTATAAAGACAGGTCAAGGAGAAAAAGATTCTTTCTACGTCCCAGCTTCTGCATTTGAGGCTGAAGAGGTAAGAAACATTTTTTCTCTTTGCTTGGTTTATTTTAAAATTAAGACTTGGGGAGATGGCTGAAAGTAAAGAACACTGGCTGTTCTTCCAGAGGACTCCAGTTCAATTCCCAGCATGGACATGACAGCTAACAACCATCTGTATCTCTAGTTCCATTGTATCTAACACCCTCTTCTAGCCTCTGCAAGCACTGAACCCAAACATACATAAAGAGAATCTATTCAATACACATCAAATAAAAAAATGAGTACTTTTTTAAAAAGTAAAACTTGGTCCATTTTCTCAAAAATATGCATTCATATGTAGCTCCAGTATCACTAGCTGCTACTTCACAATGGGTCCTGGGAGCTCTTTATCCATTGATAGTTCTGATTTAAAGACAGTTGAAACAGTCAGCATTCAAAATCAGTAAAACCAAAATACGTAATATTAGTCTATCTTTTATGCCACCTCCCATGCCTTCTTTTGTGGGAGTGACAAAATTTCATACTAATATGGGGTGCATTTCTTTCTGCTTATATATGCATTTTAATTCCTGTTGAAAAACATAGAAGAGGGCCAAAGACATGGTTACGCTTCTTTGCTAACAGATCTTTCCCAGTAACCCCAGAGAAATCACTCTTAGAGAACTAACACCAGCCATAAGCTTGTCCTACTTCCTGCATCCCACCGGACCTTCTCTAAGCATTCATTTGTTTAGAGTTCTGTTCACCATGAATGGAGAAGGTGAGAAGCTCTCTGCTCTGAGAGAGAGGGATATGACTCATGGATCTACTTCATTCTGACACAGCCAAAGAGGAAAATGATGTCAGTGATAACCATGTCTGTCTGCACACACACACTTATATGCTCGCTACCAATAGAGATGGCAGGGAAAAGAGAGGGAGACAAGGAAGTTGGGAAAGAGGATACAGAAAACAAGGGAATTTAGAAACATTTTGAGAAAGGAATTTTGAGGCCTTCTCAAAGTATTCATTCTGAGAAATTTTTACAAATCTATAAAACAAAGAGTAATGAAGAACACTGCTAACTCTCTCTGCAGATTTAGAACACATTTAAGGTTAAGCTTGCTGGCTTTCATTTCCCAAAGTCTTGCTCTAGTGCATGCGATGGGCTAAGGCAGTGTTAAGAATACTCTTCAGACTCTGATCATCACGCATGTAAAAACTGAGAAAATTAAACTGATGGCATAGGCATGATGAATCTGGGTATCCAGGCCTCAGTGAGTGGGAATGTCCCTCTGCTAAGATCAGACCTAGAAGGGAGGACTAAACCCAGCAGGGCTAGTGCGTGTCCATGGAGATGCTGTCCATCCTGTTTTATAAGCATCTGCTCCTTTCTAAAGGCCATGTGAGGCTGCTGCTGCGACAGCCAAACTGAACAGATTCTCTGTATGTGTTGCTATAAGGACTCTAACCACCAGTGGAGCAAGGAAGTGGAACTGATTCAAAAGAAATATATACTGTTCCTTTTCTGTAGTCCTTGTTTATTCCTGTCTTAAACCACAGCTGAGTGATCTGAGGGTTGCTTAAGCCAAGGCAAGCCCCTATTCACTTTCATGTTCTTGACTGTCTCAAAGAGGCAGCCATAGGATTGGTCCGTTCTTTCTTTTCTTGCATGCCTCCCTTCCCTTTCTTCACTCTTCTCTCCACTAGGCTCCTTCCCTCCTCTGCCTATATTGAGTCCCTTTCTTAAATAATTTCTTATTTTTCTTCTAATCTTGCCCTCAGAAAAGAATAAACATATATGCTTCAGGGTAACATTAAGGGCATATCTTCCCCTTTGAAGATCAATGACATGTTAAAATTTATTTTTGCACACTAAGATCATGATTTATTTTTAAATTTTAAAGAGTTATTTAATATAGAAAGATTAACACTATCACTCATCCCTCACATGATTGCTGCATCTCTAGGGAGGGGTCCCATGGCTAGGCCCCAGCTCCTCCATATCTGGCATAGAATATTAGGACAGGTACTTAAGTTTCTGTTTCTCTAGGTCCCCATCTATAAGAGTTAATATTATTATATTAACTATCTCTGTCAGATAGTATAGCAGTTCATAGATAGGGTTTGTATAACGCTCAGAGTACAATATATGTCAATTAGTAGGGGCTCAGTATTATTCATATTAATTATAATAGAGAAAGTTAGAAGATAATTATTATCCTGAAGACTCTCTGCCATAAGTGAAACTAATGAGATGGGATGTGGCAGTTTTGATAGAGAGGCCACATGTAAAAGGATATGAGAAGAGACAAGAAATTGCACGGTGGAGGAGAAAAATGAACCCAGAACTGATACAATTCAAGTCAGAAAGAAGAGGAAGAGGAAAGACCTAAATTAGGGGAGGAGATAAAGTGAGGGGGGACAAGAAGGAAGTAGGGGGGAAGAGGAGGTGGCAACAAGCTATATATGACCAGAAGTTTATTTTCTAATAAAAATTTTTAATAGTTCATCTTAATAACTTGATAATTTAATTTACGAAGATTATATAATCCACATGCTCTGATTATAAGGCACCCAGGAACTATTATAATAACACATTGTGCAATATTGCTGCAAGTTTAAGATGCAAAGAAGTTTCCCCTCAATTCCCTACCTTAAAATGTAATCAGCTTTATGGATTAAAGAGGGCATTCAGGCAGGAAGGTTGTCTTGCTTAATTGTTAAATGGGCATCCATAGGCATTTAGAAAAAGTCACTCAGGACACATTTACTAGCCTTTCGGAATGATCCCTGAGCTAAGAAAAATATATAGAGTCCTGTTTGACCAGATAGTGTCCATGGAGACCATTCAAGAAGTTCCTAAGTGTAACCTAGGAATTGCAAGACAGAGAGACGTGCAATATCTCAAAGCAGAGAAGTAACTTTGAGTAGAATAGAGGACACATGAGGCTGAACAGTTTCCATTATTATGATGAAACAAACAACCTAAAAACCCTTCTAATTAGAAGAGACCCAAAGTGTCACATGTTGACCCTGTCCAGTTGCTTGCTCCCTTGGATTCTGATGTTAAGGGACCTCTTATTCACAAATGCCTGGATTGAGCAACAGTTTGTAGATGCCCTTTCTCCTTCAATGGAAGGCTCTCAGACTCATTCATAACGAACTGTATTAGGCCTCTTTCTTAATTGAAACCATCCTGAATATGCCAAACATACTGATGGCTTACTTTCCTTAGCTCCAATGAACAGACAATACATTTTTCTTTTAAAATTTCAAATCTTTTTAACTTCTTAATGTGTCATTCTAGTTTTACCTGTATTAAAACAAACAGGGTTTTGATGAGCTTGGAGATGTAAAGCCATCTTCTTCTATACTTGGGAACTTGGATCACTAAGAAGTAGATTCTGCCTCTTCCTTCTTCCTTGTTTCTTCTTTTTTTTCCTTTTCTTTCTTTTTCTTTTCTTTTTTTTTCTTTTTTCTTTTTTTTCTTTTTGGACAGAGTTTCTCTGTGTGTCTGTCCTGGAACTCACTCTGTAGACCAGGCTGGCCTTGAACTCAGAGATCCATATGCTTCTGCCTCCTGAGGGCTGAAAATAAAGGTGTGAGCCACCACACCCGGCTTCTGCCTCTTTTTTTAATACCTTAATTTTTAAGAAAAGATGTATGCATTTTATGGGGATGAGTGTTTCCCCCTCATTGCATATGTATATACAATGCATAGTTAGTACCAAAAGAGGTCAGAGGAAGTTGTAGGATGCCCTGAACCTGGAGGTATGGACAGTTCTGAAATGCCATGTGAATTCTGGGAACTGAATCCGGGTCACCCACAAAGCAGCAACTACTCTTAATCACTTAGTCATCCCACCAACTCCAGCATCTGTATTTTTAGTATTAATTATTTCTAAAGGTTTGTGGGGGTGGGGCAAGACATATTTTCTCCATCTCCCTAATATTTATTAGCTACACCTGAAAATTAGAACAAGACACATTAACAGGGTAAAACGAAAGAGTTTATTAACACTTGTAATATGTATAAATATGGGATAGACATATTTTAAGGGTTACACTTTGCAGATTATATGCCATCTGAAGAAAGAGTAATAGATTGTGAAGAAATGTCAAAATAAAATGGATCTGTTCTTTTAGGGGTGGTGAATTAAAGAAAGTAAAATACATGATGTAAAATAATGAAAATTTCGGGTTGTATAGGCTCAGATGAGTGTGGCACAGTAGAGGGAGCATGTCTACCAAAAAGGAATTTATGTATTTATCCCTTGTCTTTAGACTGAAAGTGAAAGGCACAGAGCTTTTGATATATCTTCCATATCTTAGTTACCTTCAGCTCAAAATAATCTGTATGCCAAAGTGACATATATCAAAGAAGTCAACCACTACACTATCAATTATTGTCTTAAACTTAGTGAGTCATAAGTACATTCTAATCTTGTTTATATTTATGAAAACAGTGGAATAGTCAAGTTTGACAGCAAGTACATTTTTAAAAACATTTTCCCTACCATGATCCTCTCAGTTGTGTATCTATGTGGAGTCAAGCATATATGGGATGTGTTGCTATAAACACATGGCAGGTTTAATACAAGTGAAAGCAGATAACATTTTAAGAAGTAGCAAAGAAATGAAATTGATCAGACATCATCACTGATAAGATCTCAAAAGGAAGCTCCAGCCAAAGAGAAGGAAATAATCAATTTTGCAGTTCAGTAAATCATCTGTTTTGAGAGCTTACAGAATCATAACAGATCAATCTCATAAAGGTAGAAGCCTATTCTACTCTCTTTCTCTCTCTGGTCCACTGATGTGACCACACCCCCTTCAAATAAGTTTTCACTTTTCTAAAGGTGTTTGTCAATATTTTCTACTTCAAGGCCCTTCCAGAGCCTGACATGGCCACCATGACGCACAGGGAATGGAGTGGGGAAAGGCAAAGTATACAGGGTGTGACACCTGTGATATCAGTGGTTAAATTTTAATTCTTCCAACTATTATTGGTAAGATCTCAGATAAATTGTTCAATTATCTAAATCCCGAATTTCTTCTGTGAGAGCAGAGTAAGAATATGGATAATAGGATTTATGAAGGGACAAGGTTTATAGCAATGTCTGGCACAATTCTTACAAGTATTGATAGCTGTTGCCTGTTGAATAAATAACTTTTACATCTTGGTTTTTACCCTTTATTAATGTAACTTTGTGAAAATTTAATCTCTGCAACTTGGCTTTTACTTTTTTCTTTTTTTCTTTCTCTCTCTCTCTCTTTTTTTTTTTTTTGTACGATGCATGAGTGGACAGTGGTTGAGTAGATAGATATTTCTTTTAAGCATCTTACACAAAATGAAATATACCCTTATAATAGACAGCCGTGGTACTTAGGTTTATTTCTGGTGCCCAGAAAAGAAAAATAGCACTGCAGCTAAGGTAATGACCAGCAAGTCTTCCTGGGATAAGAAGTAGAACCAGAGAAGGAGCAACATGAGCAGCTACTTCATCCAAACAGAGCCTGCAGAGCTAATGAATTTGTATTCCATGGCAATTCCCCAAGTCCCAAGGAGGACTGAGTACCCTCCCAGGGAATATGGGGAGATCTACATGTTACAGATTAAATTTTAGAGCAGCCAGAGAAGAAGGCTGTGGCATTTCTGTTTTAAACTGACAGAACTGAGTTATTCCCCCTCCCCCCCAACCAGAGCCAGGATTTAGTCCAAGGCTGTATAATGCAAGTGTGTCTGACATACTATTCCTAGTTATCAATGAAAACTATTGTTACTTGAAATGGTTGCCTCTTTTTTTTAAAGCTCTTTGCATTACCATTCATTTACCCAAAGCTAACTGACCTGTGCTTCTATTGCATCTTGCAAAGATATCTATTGCATAGCTTTCTGCTTTATCTCATACCAAAATTTCCCCAAATGATACGATGAGAATTATTCAGCATTTTGTCAGTAGGGTACCATTCAGAGCTGATAGTGACCGAAGGATAAACACTAAGGGGTAACTGGATGCATGCCTATTGCTCTCCAGGCATGATGTCTGTAAGTTGGCAAGCAAGTAAACTTTCTTAGCCTGTAAAAGGAAGATGATCTTAATACCTAACACACTGAGCTGTGGGGAGTAAGTTAATTCTTGTTACTTTGTAATACAGTTGAGCTCCTACTAAGAGCTTACTTAGTAAATTACCTGTTATTAGAGCCAGATTCAGTTCCTACAATTCCCTTTAAGTTGATAGCTTTAATTGAACTATCCAGACACCAAATTCAACAATGAAAATGTTTTCAAACAAGTTGAGTGTCTTGCAGAAGCTCGTAGAACATAGAGGCAGAAAGTGAGTTCCTAGGGGCCTGAAGTAAGGCTGGGAAGCCTTCCTGGATCCCAGGGAGCTACAGGTGTCCCTAGTGTCTGTCTTGATTCTCTTTGCATTGGTATCAGCATTGCTGGCCTGGAATTTGGCAGAGTGGAGCAAAGTGACTGAGTGATTAAGCCACTGTGGCCCTGGCATGGCCCAGATTCCTGGACGTTCCCTCGAAGTTGCCTCTTTGGAGTAGCTTGGGGCAGAATGGTGATAGTATCCTTGGGAACTAAGTGCAGACCAGCATTTCCTGGTGATTGGAATTACCTGAGTTAAATAAAGCACACTCCCCAGGTTTTCAAGTCACACTCTTAACAAGGGGGCTTGCCTTTTCTTCTTAAAGCAAGCCCCATGATTTTTTTTTTTTTTTAACTATGAAGGAAGTTTGGGAAACTTTGCCTAGCAAAAACTGAGACTAGACTTAGGAGTGATACCCACCCTCCCAGAAGCAGTTACTGAACTTGACTCTTAAGTGGTCTTCTCTGCCCTTCATCCCTGGTGCTTTGTAATCCTGAAGACTCTGTAGTGTTCTTAGGGACCAGAACAGCTGGAAAGAGTGGAAGAACCAAGTTAGCTTGGATGATCTTAGCTGCATACGCACTGGATTGTTTTGCTATTGTAGTTTGTTCCACAAAACATAGAGCAGTTTCAGGGACTTTGGCACCAACCCCTCACTAAAACTCCCCTCCATCCCCCACCCCCAACCCACATCCAGAGAGCAGTCTGAGCCTTTTCCCAGAGGAAGCTCTGGGAAGCAAAAGCAGCGGCTGTAGCGGAAAAGGGCCACTTGAGCTTCCCAGGCAGCAAACTAGCTCACACAGCCCTGCCCAGCCCGGCATCATCAGCGGGTGGAGTGCTAGCTCTCTGAGGCAAGTTCCTTGGGAGTGTCCCTTCTTCGTGGACCCTGCAAAGTCTATGTTCTCCAACAGATGTTTCTCCCTCAGCCCTGAACTCAGAACACCCACCTGCCGGCTGCAGCGCAGGGTCTGGAGCCTGGATGCGCTGTGGCTGAGCTGAGCCCCTCCAAGCAAATGCAAGCATCAGCATGAGAGACTGGACTTTAGCCCAGGTCTGTCCTCACCCCGGGGGGCCGCCTGCTTGGCTCTGTTCTTCAGTGAGGAGCTGCTGCTCACTTTCCCCCCTTGCAAGTCTTTGTTCCAAGCCAGACATTGCTCGGATCCTCTAATTAACTCTCTCCACACCAAAGGGGTCCGGAGGCTGGGATGCTCTGAGAGCTTAGAGGATGCTGACTCTAGAGTGGGAGTCGGAAGGACTGCAAACAGTGGGTATTGTTGTGATTATATGTGCGTCTCTGAAGCTGCTTCATTTGCTGGGACTGATTGATTTTTCGGAAGGTAAAGTGGTCGCTCCCAGTCTGTGCGCTTGGTCAGGTCTGATTCTGAACTGGATACAAATGCTGCAGAAGTTGCAAAGGCTTAATGTCCAAAGCAAAAGTTTTAAAATATGCATGCTTGACACAGAGCAGGCTAGCACCTGAACATTTCATTTCTGTTTACCTGGAAAACTGATGCTGGGAGGGAAGGATGTTTGTAGCCTCCTCTTTCTGTTCGAAACCAGTTATTTGGGTATAGGGTTGTTTGTGGGTTAAATGTGTCATCTGTGTGCTTGCTTTTGGTTGTCAAGTTCATTTTGACTACCACACCTTGAGGTCACTGGTGATCCCTCCCTCTGGAGGAGTGTTGAAATGTGAGGGAAATGTGTTTGCCTGTCATTAGTCAGGAGTTGCTGGGGTGGAGCTGAGCTTTTGATTATGATATGAAATTGTATAAAATGGAGTTAATGGGTGCTCAGCAAAATGGTGTGTTGAAGATTTAATTTGTAAGTGTTTGATTTACATTCTCCAGTGAGCCACCTTAATCATTTGTCTCTTGAATAGAGAACATCACACAGGATAGCTGATGCTTCTGATATTTTATCTAATAAGAATCTCACTTTTATTATTCAAAGGTCAATTTTATTATTGAAATATTGAATATTCAAAGAAAAAAAGTTGATTAACTTTGCTTTTAATTATTTAAATATTCATATATGTATATTTACATATATGTACATACATAGACACATACCTAGTTATACAAGTACACATGTGCACACATATAAATATAAGATATCTACTGAATAACATACTTTGAAATAATATACTTTAACTTAAACCAACTGATACTAATTCTTTATACAAGCCCTCTTTTTTTCTCCTCAAGTAAAAGAATACAGACTCCAAGATCCTTGCTCATATTTCTTCCAGCTACATGTATGCTGAGCTATGAATGATCACCTCTCATAGAGTATATGATGAGGGACATAGGAATATTTAACTTTCCACACTGGACAAGCTCTGATGAATAAGATGACATCATCCCCACTTATATCTGTTACACATGTTGTTTCTCATACTATGCTAATATTTAACAATATAGGAAAACCTCAGATTCCCCCCCTACAAAATAGGTTCAATAATGTTGTTAAGACAAATCTTTACAAAGTTTTTAGACAAGAAGTTGGTTTGCTAATTCTATTTAACTTCTAATTGAAAAACTACATAAGTAAATTTTTCAGTATGTTAAATAACAGTTTTTAATTCCCTTAAAATTCTGACTCAATAGACTAATATGTCTTATTTAAATACAAATTGAATAATTTCAATTTCTATACTCACAATAATATGCATTGATATCATGTTAGTTACCTATTAGTATTTGTTCTCTGGATGCGGTGTCCTCAGACTTACCGTGTTGTGACCAAGAGGTCTTGGTTTAAAGCTGGGTACCAAAGAAGAGAAGCACCATGGAGATATTTGGGGAATATCAACCTTGATAATACTGTAAGACATACAGAGTCTTTCTCTGGACCCATAAACATAGATATATTTATAATTATATATTTATAAATATTTATAAATATTGTGTGTGACGTATAGTAATCTGATATAAATTTGGATTAAACGAAGAATGATTATGTACAATACCACTATATATAACATAAGACCCAAATTCATAAGACCCAAAATCAATCTTTTTGTTCTGAAATACATCTTAAATGGTGTTAGTCCAATCCAACACTCTGTTTATATAGATAATAAATGAAGTTATGAAGAGGTACATGGGTTGTCAAAAGCCAGACCATCTGGGAGCAGAAAGAAAAGCCAAGTGAGATAGTACTGAGAGCTACAGAATGCTTTTCTTGCCTTACCACAGAGCACTGTTATCTCATTGTCCTCTTCTAACAAATGTAAAGAGAATAAGTAAAAACATTCACAGACAGATTTCCTAGTCTTGAATTGGCTCCGAAGACTTACAAAACCATCTCGGAGAAATATACTCACAGAAAATATGATCATGCAACAGCCAACTGATTCACACAAGGCTTGGATCCCACCCTAAGCATGGGATCCAAGCATACTAAGATTCCTGACCCTCATTATAGATTAGGAAAACAAACCAAATGGTTGCCTAAGCATCTTTCTACATTCTGCATCAAATTTTAACCATCATTGGCTTATATCCAATGATACTGAATAATACTTCCACATAGAGTCCAGGAATGGTAGACTCAGGAAGGATATGATCGCTGTAGCTGTGGCTTCCTACATAGACTTCTTCAGAATATGACAATAGCTAAGCAAAGATAGAACCAACCAGGCTTTGTAATTACCAGCCAAGTTGTGGATCAAGGAAAAAGGTAGCTAAAATTAGAGTCATGTGATACCACATTCATTGTTTGTACCTGTAAATATGTAAAAGCAGAGAAGTGTCCAGTATGGTGGCATATGCCTGAGCACTTATAAAAAGATGCAGGCAAATTTTTCTGAGTTCAAGTTCAGCCTAGTCTACATGGCAAGTTTCAGGACAGCCAGAGCAACATAGAAAGATCCTGTCTCAAAAACCAAAACATAACCCAACCCCTCAAAAAAAGCAGGCAATGGCTATGCCAGTGCAGATTGCAAATCATTCACTGAGATTGTAACACAAATAAATGGCTTGTAATATACCTAATTTGTGAGAGTCAGTCATAGATGCAAGCGTTGAAAAACTATTTTAAAATGAAGAATAAAATGAAAAACTATTCTTCACTTTAAAATAGTTTTTCAATTTTGATGTTAAAAATATTCCATTTAAATGCACTATGTAGGAATCAGAAGGTTGTGCAAAGAAAATTAAAAATGAGTAATGGTAATTGGAGAGACAGCTCCATGGCTAACAGTACCAACTGATCTTTCAGAGGACCAGGATTTATTCATAGCACCCATCTAGTAGCTGATAACTGAAATTCTAAAATGTTTTTCTAACCTTCAAGGACACATCATGTGTGAAGGTGGAACACAGATATACATACATGTGAAACATGTATGCACATAAAATAATATGAAATATTATTATGTATACACATAAAATAATGAAATATTAATATAATTATTTCAAATTTTATACAAAGACAAGAAATAGTGAAAATGTAAGATGGGTATAATTTCAAACTTTAGTATGTCGTCAATATCATATTGCATTCTGAATGCTGGATGCTTATTGTCCTCTGTTGAAGTTTGATTAAGATGACGGGATATTGAAAGTGAAAATTAATGGAAGACTCCCCCAGAGAACCTCACATTATAGTAGCAGAATCATAAAAAAGATAAAAGAAATCAAATTCTGAGCACAAACCTAAGCAGTGTTCCCTGGAGGCAGCAGTGAGGTGGGGATTTTTAAATAGCTCTATGGGAGGGTTGGGGGGAAAAGAAAGGGGGAAAACAAACAAACCAACCAACCTACTGAATAGCACCTAGAAGTGAAAGCACAATTTCTCAAGTTGGAGAATGAAGGAAGAGAATTCCAATTTGAGCAAAGAGCTAAAGCTGGATTCCTAAGCCCAGATGCTGGGTGGTTTACATAGATCCGGGAAAGGAATGATTATAGCTCATCGAGCTGGAGATGATAAGGTTCCCTAGCATTGGTTCCAGTTATACATATCCCCTAATTCCTAAGCACCATTGACTCCAATGTTTCAACTTTGAAGAAATAATAGAGGATAACAAATAATTCACATAGATTTTCGAGAGAATAGGTAAAAGTCTATACAGAACAGAGGAACTAGCTAAACGATTTATAATTCACGTGAGAGAGAAGATAAAAGCCCATAGAATTTTCTCCACAAAAAAAAAAAAAAAAAAAAAAAAAATGCTCAGAGCTGGCCGTCAATTTCCAGTTTTTAAAGAAATCCCCAATTAATACAATATCTGTGGCCTGCAGCTGTTATAAACAGCACTTCTTTCATTTCAAGGAGACTTGGTTTTAAATATCTTACTTATAAAATAAGAAATGTGGAAGTTACAGCTCATAGTTCTTGATATAACAGTTCTATGGAAGAGAGGCTGAAAATTTCTGGTAGATAAATCTGACATCTTTCAGGATCTTCTATTGTTCTGCACAGTTTAGAAATTTTTTCTATGAGAAAGTAGAGAAAAACACAATGGTAAACCACTGTATATGCCTCAGCCAGTTTTAAAAATGACTTGTTTTAGATAGAACATACGTTTTCCAGCAATGGTGTCGTTCAGTATTTCTTGGTTATCTGCATTATTTATTTCGTATGATCCCAGGATATTAAGATTAATAGATCACCTCTCACCTTAATGAACTCTTAGTTGAAACTGGAGACCATGTAAACAAATTGTAATGTATCATGCAATATACCATGGCAAATCTACCAAGCAAGATATTCCATGCAGATTGTAGCTAAATCCAAATGAAAGATTCAGAAACATTCAACGTTGGGCAAGGTAGAGTTTTCTTTAAGCTTTCTTGCTATTGATGATGAGAAGCCTATCAAATTTATATGCAAGGAAGGTGCTTAAGCAAGTACTATATATAAGGTGATGGGTGATATAACATTGCCGTGGAAGCACAGGGACCTGGTGCACCATATGGGGTTCCTGGAACAACAAGAAGAATGTGCAAAGAGTAGAAACAGACTTATTTCTCCTTGGTTTTGATAACCCATGGTGTTTAGCACTGTTTTACACACACACACACACACACACACACACACACACACACACACTAGCATGAACATAATTTGCTTCATGCACTGAGTACAATCCAAGACCTCCATTGCCGCTTTCAAGTGTCCATGATACCCTCAAAATTGTTGACTAGCTGATAACAATTTTGATGATTTATTTTTCTGATAGTGAGATTTCATAGCAAAATTCCTCACACATTAAATTTTGCAATATTTTAGAACCTAGAAACCTAGAAAGATAGTTGAACTGAAATTTCTAGCTGTGAGCTGTGGATTCCTGACTTGGATGGACTTTGAATTGGAGGGGAAAGCAGTCCATCCAGTTCTGTAACAGGGAAAAGCATTTTAGATTTATAGCTGCAGTTTAACATATATGCAAGAAGTACCTACTGTGTGGAGAGGAACAGAAGACAGCAGGATATTTCCATGCCCTTAAGAAGCTTTCAAATTGCTTAGAGAATGAATGGCTCATGAACAACTTTGACAAGATGGCAAAATATCTTGTTGTACAAAAAAGCAAACCTTCTAGAAAATTACAAGAGTTCTCTTGCCCTCTTCTGGTTGCTAGATTTTTGAGCAAAGAGAGGCTTGAATGAATGTGGTGATGAAACCTCAGGACTTATAAGATTAAAGACTTTAACACGTAGACACTGGTGTGAAAGACAGAAATATCAATTATAAATTATTATCAATGGCAGCTTCCTAAGCCCTCTTTGTTGGTCATATTTGCATGAACAATAAATACCTCTGTGCACTAGTTAAATACCAGGTGTCTTCCCTGGAATTGGCAGAGTGTTTTAGGCTGATTTGCCTAGGAACTGTGATTCTATTTTACTCATTTTCAGAGAGTATTCCCCATCTCATTCTCTAGAGAAGAGCTGTAACCATTACTGGATGATGGGGGTAAATATAGAGAAGGCCAGATTTTCCACCACTCAGTCCCTTGCAGCATTAGAGAGCATCAGGGAAAACATACCTATGGATGAATAATTTGAGGTCATGGTTCACTGGAGGGAGATGTAGTGCACTACACAGGAAATGTAGAGCATCTTGTTAAAGAGGATATTAGAAAATACTAATGGGATTGGAGTCTGCAGTGAGGACCTTGAAGAGGGTTTAAGGAAGTAGTGTGTGTGTGGGGGAGGGGGGGTGTCTGTACTGTACTTTGGTAGGAAGTCAGAGTGAATCTCTCACAAGTTGTCTTAATCTCAACCACAAGTGATAACAAGTGAACAAAATTGAAAGCTGTAATTGCTAACAAAGAGATGGTTATTTGTTCATTAAGAGAATATTCATTCTTTTTCCGATTGAAATATTTTGGTTTTATCCCAATTCATTCATTTACATTTCAAATGATATCCCCCTTCCCGATATCTCCTCCACAAACACATTCCCCCCTTTGCCTCTAAGAGTGCTTTTTCACCCACTCACCCACCTCTGCTTCACTGCTCTAGCACCCCCCTATTCTGGGGCATCAAGTCCTCATTGGACCAAGGGCCCCCCCCTCCCATTGATGACACATAAGGCCATCCTCTGCTACATATGTAGCTGAAGCCATGGATCCCTCCATTTATATTTTTTGGTTGGTGGTTTTAGTAAGGGTGGTCTTCATATAGCCATGGAGATACATCACCGGACTCTAATATTCATATCCTGTGTAGTGTCTAGCTTTCTTAGGAGAAGCCCAACACAAACTATGCCAGGCTAGCTCCTGCTAGATTCCAGGGCTGCTTGTCCTTATCAAAGAAGATAAGAAGGAAATAAAGGCAGGAAGTCTGAAGGTTTGATTTTTAAAGCCAGTACAATAATTCCATGCAAATTACTAAATTTCCTGAATGAATTCCAGTTTCTTTCTCTTAAAAATGGGTATGAGCATGGCTTTTCTCTAAAATATTGTAGAGAATGCAAAACAGTAAGCAAAATACTGAGTGTTGCATATCATCCCTGAGCAGCAGCCGATGAGCACCTCTCTTCTATGCTGGATAATATGACCTGTCCATATCCCAGGGACTAGGCCAGTGGGTCTCAATCTTCAGATGTCTCAGGACTAATAAGACACCTTATGAAACCACAAATTCCCACATTCCACTCTGAGTTTCTGGATCAATAAGGTCATAACGGTGTCTGAGTCCTTGCATTCCTGATATTTTCTTCACTGATACTGCTTGTCCAAAGACCACAATTTAACAGCCATTGAATTATTTAATGGATCTGAAAGACCAGACCATCTGAAACTAATAAGATCTCCAAGTATAGTGAAGTCCTTCATCTGTTGAACTTTATTCCATAATATTTAGTGGTCACATTTTTCTATATTAAGTGTGTTACTTTTTGTGGGTCATATAGTCTAACTGAACTCTTTAAGGCAAAAGTGATTATCCATAATACATAAACAAATAACTACTTCAGAAAACATTTATGAATGCTTAAATTAGAGTTCCACAGAATTCTTATATACCATGAAAGAGTTTTTAAAGTTGCTTTTTAGTTACTAATACATAAAGCAATACTTATCTGGCATGCAGTACAAAAAATAAGAAAGGATAGATTTGGCATATAGTAGCAGGACTATCTATGTTTGTCCTCTAAACCTAATAATTCTGTAGTTCTTAGACCTTTTTGTATAACTTTAAATTTAATATTAGAACATCAATATTCCTATATTAGATACAAAGCCTTCATAAATATTTAACATCTATGTTATATTTTATAATACTTCATCTTTATAGTTTTTTTTAAAGTATTTGAAAAAGTATGTAATAAAATCTTCACTTATATTGGTGCTTATATATCTACTATTATGTATTTTAGGTTAGAATATTACAAGAATAATTTTTGCTGAGACAATATAAATTGCATTAACTGTCTTGATGTTTATATAAGGTGTGGTTTTTTTGTGAAAACATTGCAGAAATTCACCTGTTTCGTTGGTATGTGGAGAGTTTTCAGTTATTTAAGCTCACTGTTTTATCAAAACGGCACTGAGGGACACCCTCAGTGCTGTTGACTAGGGATATTTTGAAGACAAGCGCTAAAGATGATGTTGAGAAGCTCAGTATTATTGGCAACTGGTGATTTCAATGTACTGTGTTGGACTAGTAATGCCGTTTTTAGTGTATTTGGAAGTTTAACTCTGAGCAGGCAACATTCCCATTATAGCTTCAAGATGCTCCACCTATTTTCCTTTCTTTTTAATTAGAATGTGCTTCTCTTATGAAAAGGGATCAGCCGTTTGTCAAACATGAAATACAATCCATCAATCCTGGCAATAAGAAAGAATTAGATTATTCACTTTTGAAACACAGTAAATTTTGAACAAATAAATTTGCAAATTTGTACATCTCTAGAAAAAAATAGTGTTGTGAAATTAGTGCTTTGCATATTCACATAAATATTTTGTAAACTTTAAAGAATGTGGGATGAAGCCAAGCATGGTGGCACATATCTTTTATCCCAGTACTTGGGAGACAGAGGCAGGCAGATCTCTGTGAGTTTGAGGCCAGCCTGAGTTCTAGGGAATCCAGGGCTACACAGAGAAACCCTGACTCAAAAAATAAATAAATAAGTAAATAAATAAACCAAATCAAAACAACAACAAAACAAAACACAACAAAAATGTGAGATGAGACAATGTCTCCTTTTAAGTTTATACCCATGTTGATTGGATATGAAGTGTCACCCAAAGAAGGCTGTGCATCCACAGCTATATCCCTAGCTGGTAGATTTGCTCATTATGAGGTAGTTTGAGTCAGGAGGATTGTGACCTAATCACTGATTAGCAATCTGATGAGTTCATGACTTCTTGGCATTACTAAAAGTTTATGGAGCTATAGTAGCTAGACTGTCTTCAGGAAGAAGGACATCAGAGGCATGCCCTTGGAGGCTACTCCTTTCCTGGTCTCTTTCTTCTCATAATCTCTACTCCTTGGCTTCTGAGTGGTGAATATCTTCCTTTGTCACATGCTTCTACATTGTCATAGGCCCTTAAAAATAGAGCCAGTGGACAATTAACTGAAACCTCTTAACCCATAACCCAAAGTTATTCTCATTGAAGTCAATTCCTTAATGTATAATAGTAAGAAGAAATCCAGGCTCATCTCAAGAGGGAATGGGACATCTTACTAACATCACAGATCTAGAATCAAGAATCATATTCGTTTGGAACAAGAAGATACAAAAGCTCATCCATACTCTATGTTGTAGGTTAAGATAAACAAATGACTTATCCGGAGTTTTTTGTGAATCTTTAAAAGCACTTGAATAAAGGTAGGAGAACACTAAATTTAGAAAACATTAGCATTCCTACTATGGAACCACAAGAAATCATTTAAGCATTCTGAACATTGTTCATATTCATAAGCTACAGATCTTATCTGTGTCATCATAGCATGTTACCATCATAATACCATTTTTTTTTTTTAGAGAGTTCTGAGCCCTGGCCATGATTTTGAAATGAAAGGTAGGCCCTCAACTTGTTTTATAGCAAATCCTCACTAATGCTTAGTGTTATAGCTCAAATTTTCTAACCAGCACTTAAGTGTCCCATCTTTTGCACAGTTGTTGCTGGTGAAGTACTAAGCATCATGAAAAAAAAAAATGTTGCCAAAACCTTAATGTGATGGTGCTGAGTTTGAGGATGTGTATTGGTACTTATCTTAGACTCTGTTCTGCTGTATTTTAAAAATCAGTAAGCATCTTGTCTGTCCATTATCATACACAATGCAATTTGATTAAAGATACAAGTAAGTGGTCTAGTTGACATGCTGCTCAGTGCCAGAAATGGTATCAAACGGATCCTTCAGAAGCTGAAATGTTTAGTTATGGTGTTTCTTACTGCCTTACTCTAACATTTGTCGCAATGCAGAGACTTTTCTTCTAAATCAGTGATGAATGAAACCATGGACTAAAGTTACCCCAGTGTCACAAAATCAGGGTAGTACAATTGAACGAGTTCCAGACTTGACTTCCTATAGTACACAATTCAAGACATATGACTTTATAGTTCAGCCAATTTGTAGTTATGAATGACCTGTCTGCAGAAAGTCTCTAATGAATAAACAATGTCAACAGTTTTGCAGCAGTGATGTAAACTGATGATGGGATTCTGGCTTTAAACAAATTACAAGGGAAAATGATAAAACGATGAGAAGCCAGCCACACCTGAATGAGTACGAAAACGATACATCTGTCCTTACTGCTTCCAGCATCTTGAATGCCACCGGCTCACTGAAGGCGAAATTAGTACAGGATTCTAAACATCACTTGACTGAAAACAGAAGATTAACTCCTTCCCACTCCTGCTAAGGTTTAAAGAGACCCAAAGGGAATCAGTTCATCGCCACGCAGCCATAGTAATTATAGAGCGAGCACTCTTTGAAAATGCATCTCATTAAAATATTGCAAGAGCATGATTTTAGACTAAAAGTTTAATGTGCACGTAGGAATCTAGCCTCAGTGTTGTTGAATATCCCCCTACAATGAGTCAACAATAAAGCTAATACACAGCTTAACATTTTATAGAATTGACTCAAGAAAAAGTGGAAAATCAGCAAAGAAATTCTGCAGCTGCAAAATTCTTTGTAAGTCACAGGGATGACTTGCCTAGTTAATATATTTTAAGTATACAGATTTACCAGTAATGGGGACTGTTAGTGTCAATGACTTTCTAAGACTGTTTGAGAAAAATTTTCATGATATGGGTGTTCTTATCCTACTGGAACCCAGAGGTACCTGAATATACCAGAGCTGTAGGTGAAAGTTTAAACTCTGGTGTAAGGTTTTTACAGAAGGTATGTCCCCTCTTTAAAGAAGTTTAAGCTCTGGAATGGAGGGTCATGTGTGTCTAGTGGGTATGGATGGTCTGAGACCTTGAACCATGGCAGCCCTGTAATCATTTCCCTGCTCTGAGGACTCATTCATTTTCAAATTGATATTAGTGGCAGCATTTCCTATGCCACCATATTCTTCACTGGGAAACTTAAAATTTGTATTGCAGAGCGAATCACAGAAAAACTGCCAGTATAGGCAGCATAACAGGAATTTTTGAAATGCCATGTGTTGCAGAGAAACACTGATGGAGTGTCTAACAATATATGAATTCCGAGGCACCAACAGTGATCAGAAGAATTCCCCAAGAATAAATGGGCTTTAGGGAAGAGACTGAGAAACCCTGGCTGTGCTTGCCTTCCTATACTTCTTAAGCCTTCTAAATTTAACTGTATGTAAGGCCTGTCTCCATAATTTTCTATGTTAATAAAGAATGAAGATAGGTCTTGTGAGGAGGGTTAAATTTAAACACACAACCTTGATGTCTTCTGTCTACTTCTCTTCCTTATGAACAAATGCTATTTGGGCACTGGTGGCACAGACCTTTAGTCCCAGCATTCAGGAGGCAGAGGTAGGCAGATCTCTGAATTTGAAGCTACAGTGGTCTGTATCAATGTCTAGGACAGCCAGGACTATACAATGATACCCTGTCTGAAAAAATAATCATCATAATCATCATCCTCATCCTCATCATCTTGAAGTAAACAAATGAGGGATTTCCATATCTAAACTGTCTCTTTTAACATAATAATAAGATCTTGCTATAAATTGCACTTGACACTGTCCTCAGTCGTTACGAACTATTCCACAACAGATCTCTCCTTCTTTCTTTTTTTTTCTGTTTTATAACCTACCTTCATTGCAACAATTGTTTCCCATTGTTCATATACATCATAATGTTATGTTGTGTATCTTAAATTCTTATAATTCTTATTTATCAAGGGGATCTCTTTTTTTTCATACTTTATTTACATTTCAAATGTTTCCTCCTTTCCAGATCTCCCCTTTGGAACCTCCCCATTTCCTCCCCCATCCCCCTGCCACTATGGGGGTATTCCCCTAACCACCCACCCACTCTCACCTTCCCTCCTTGGCATTCTCCTATACTGGGGGATCTAACACCCTCCGGCCCAAGGGCCTCTCCTGCCCAGATGGCTAACAAGACCCTCCTCCTTCTCGGCCATATATGTGGCCAGCACTATGGGTCCCATGATGTGTATTCTTTGGTTGGTGGATCAGTCTCCAGGAGTATCGGGTGTCAGGCCAGTTGCCACTGTTGCTGCCTCCCTGGGGATGCAGACTCCCTCTCTCCTTCATTCCCTTCTCCAACTCCTCCATCTGGGACCTCACACTCAGCCCTACTGTTGCTGTGAAGTGACTCTTGGGTATTTCGGACTTTTGGGCTAATAACCACTTAACAGTGAGTACATACCATGTTCATTCATTTGTGACTGCGTTACCTCACTCAGGATGATATTTTCAAGGTCCATCCATTTGTCTGCGAATTTCATGAAGTCATTGTTCTTAATAGCTGAGTAGGATTCATTGTGTAAATGTACCACATTTTCTGTATCCATTCCTTGGTGGAGGGACATCTGGGTTGTTTCCAGCTTCTGCCTATCATAAATATGGCTGCTATGAACACAGTGGAACATGTGTCTTTATTACATATTAGAGCATCTTCTGGGTATATGCCCAGGAGTGGACTAGCTGGGTCCTCAGGTAGTATTATGTTCATTTTTCTGAGAGTCCGCCAAACTGATTTCCAGAGAGGTTGTATTAGCTTGTATTCCCACCAGCAATGGAGGAGTGTTCCTCTTTCTCCACATCCTCACCAACATTTGCTGTCACCTGAGCTTTTGATCTTAGCCATTCTGACTGGTGTGAGGTGAAATCTCAGGATTGTTTGATTTGTACTTCCCTGATGACTAAGGATGTTGAACATTTCTTTAGGTGCTTCTCGGCCATTCAAGTTTCCTCAGTTGAGAATTCTCTGTTTAGCTCTCTTCCCCATTTTTTGATAGTGTTATTTGGATCTCTGGAGTCTAGCTTCTTGAGTTCTTTGTATACATTGGCTATTAGCCCTCTATCGGATGTAGGATTGGTAAAGATCTTTTCCCAATCTGTAGGTTGCCGTTTTGTCCTATTTACAGTGTCCTTTGCCTTACAGAAGCTTTGTAATTTTTACGAGGTCCCATGTGTCAATTCTTGATCTTAGAGCACAAGCCATTGGTGTTCTATTCAAGAACATTTCCCCTGTGCCCATGTGTTCCAGACTTTTCCCCACTTTCTCTTTGATTAGATTCAATTTATCTGGTTTTATGTGGAGGTCCTTGATCCACTTGGACTTGAGCTGTGTACAGGGAGATAGGAATGGATCAATTCACAATCTTCTACTTGTAAACCACCAGTTTAACCAGCACCATTTGTTGAAGATGCTGTCTGTTTTCCACTGTATGGTTTTATCTCCTTTGTCAAAGATCAAGTGACCATAAGTGTGTGGGTTCAATTCTGGGTTTTCGATTCTATTCCATTGATCTACCTGTCTGTCACTGTACAAATACCATGCAGTTTTTATCACTACTGCTCTGTTGTATAACTTGAAGTCAGGGAGGCTGATTCCACCAGAAGTCCTTTTATTGTTGAGAATAGTTTTTGCTATTCTGGGTTTTTTGTGCTCTAAGTCTATGAAGAATTGAGTTGGGATTTTGATAGGGATTGCATTGAATCTGTTGATCGCTTTTGGCAGGATGGCCATTTTAACTACATTAATCCTGCCAATCCATGAGCATGGGAGATCTTTCCATCTTCCTTCTTTCAAAGAACAAGAAAATTGGTGTTTCAAATTACCAAAAGCACTTACTTTCATGGTAGTTACTAAGCCCTTTAAGGACAGTCACAACCATGTTGCCCAAGGACAACAAACACTGTGAGCCTCAAGCCTGCATAGCAAATGTTCACCATAACTTTCATCCAAACATTGAGTAACTGTGGAAAATCATCAGGAAGTAAGATGACGACCAGTGGATTCAGTGAATTAGAATTAAAAAGATTGTGCTTAACTTCAGCTAAAGTACATTTTAAAAAAAATCAGAGCAATAGTTTTTGGCTGTAATCAGTGTATGAATTATGGCTATTAATAAGATTGATAACTGAGTATATGAATTGTTGAGTCATTTGCATTAAAACAGTTTCTTTGAATTTATTTATATACATATATATATATAAATTCACTATATATAGTGATAAACCTTCTAACTTTCTCTTACCTTTATCTTATGCCTGGTCTTCTCTTTCCTCCTTAAAAGTTTTGTACCCAGATTTATGTGTTTTTCTGTCTGTGGTTGTTGTTTCTGTTTTGTAACTAAGTTTAACCAGGACCATCTACTTGTTGATTTTGTGCTGCTATTCACTAGTGTCTGGTGGACTCATTGGAGAATAGTCAGCCAAAGGAAATGACCCTCCCTCTCCCAGAATCTTCATTCTTTACCAGTAGCTCAACAATGAGGGATGGAACCTTTAAGCAGCTTTCTCCTCTATGCCTGACTATTGATGGGTCCATTTTCATGCAGATCATGCATAAGCAACCAAGCCAGGTATGAGTTTGTGACTAAAATTCCTGTGTCTTACAGAAGATAGCATTTCTGATCCTTTCTCTCCATCCTCCCTCTCTCACATTCTTTCTCCCTCCTCCTACACAGTGTTTCTCTAGGCTTAGAGTGGCAGTATAAATGTCTTGCTGAGCAGCCATTAGCACTTTGAGCAGCTATGGGTCTTTGCATTTATTATTATCCAATGGAGAAAGTAGCTATGATAAAACTAAGGAATATATAACTATGATAAAAATATTACTGTTTAGAAGGCAGTTTGATACTATGTCAAATTAGCTAAACAAGATTGTAGAATTGGTTCAAACCTTTAATTCTAGCACTCAAGAGGCAGAGACAGGTGGATCTCCAAGTTCCAGCCCAGCCTGGTACACAGACCGAGTTCCCAGTACAAAAAAAGAAGAAGAAGAAGAAGAAGAAGAAGAAGAAGAAGAAGAAGAGGAGGAGGAGGAGGAGGAGGAGGAGGAGGAGGAGGAGGAGGAGGAGGAGGAGGAGGAAGAGGAGGAGGACGACTCCCCTGGAGCTTATCAATTCTTAAACCAAGAGTAATTGACTGATATTGACTGAATATACCCTATTGGGTATGGACTCCCACTTAAGGAGCAGGTTTCAAATTAAGGAGCTATTGTTTATTCCCATAACAATTATGCAACTATTCCATAAATGTGTCCTTCTTGTTTGTCAAGTTGGTATTATAGTTTTTTTCTTGATATGGCATTTTTAATGTGAGGAGTTTATATTCATTTCAGGTAGAAAAGAAAAGATATATGTCATAATATCAGAACATATAGAAATATATTTTTTAACACTGGTCCATGAAATAAGTTGCTTCAAATATCAAAATATACTTAGAAAGTATAAAAATCTTTAATACAGGATTCATATGCAAGGCTAAAAGTATTCAAAGTCACAGAAAGAACTTACTAGTTCTCTTATATAAAAATACTTGTCTCTTCTTTTTTATCAGAACCTTCCTGCTCCTTAATATTTTGTCATTTGACTTAATAAATGATTGTTTGCTAACAGATTTTAGTTTATTCAAGATCTTGGGGTTTTTTGGTTTGGTTTTTTTGGTTTTCATTTGTTTGTTTTGCTTTGGGGAAGCTAATTGCTGGGTCTCTAGCATATCATACTTATAGAGTCTTCAGTATCAGCTGATTTTATGAACACATTGTATCAGAGTATCAGTGATAGTAGCCACTCACTAAGCATCTTTCAGAATGACATATTTCTGTGAGGAGCCATTCTTTGCTATGATGCAGTCTTTTCTGGGGCATTGGCTCTAGACTGAGTACACATAAGAAACAGAACAGGAGCTAAACTCATGTACCCAGACCCAGAACAACAAATAGACCGAGAAAATTCTCTATTGCTTTCCTGGCAGTGCCTAATTTTGTCAAAGTGCTTCTGAAAGTCATTTAACACTAACTAGGCCAACTATGCCCACTTTCTGGATACTGGTTCAATGCTCCATGTGGCATAAGTATGATTATTATCATGATCACACTTGACGCTTTATACAATGCTTTAGGAATGTAAGTAAAGAGATATTCAAGACACTTAAATTTTAGATGAAGGGCATGCAAAATCAGTCCATGGATACACGCTTCCATTCATGATTTTCTTCACTTTAACCTATGTGAAGACATAGCAAAGAGACATGCAATAAATAAATAAATAAATAAATAAATAAATAAATGCACTTTAGAAGTGTTCATTCCTTATGGATGCACTTATCTTTTATTTTCAATCACCATACTACTCTATTTATCTATACTTGGCATAAAACCAGATGTTTTTGATATTAAAAACAACACTGTCAAACACTTGATTGAGCCTGGTGTTTTCAAAGCACTTATTATCTTATTTAATCCTTGTCATGATTCAATGAAGTGCATAATTCCATTTTGTTCATTTCTCATCTGATATTAAGCTCTGCTCCTGATACCACAAGTCTGGAAATCCAGAGTGCAAGTACACGCACAGCTAGTCTTCTTGCAGAACCCATCCTTGGCAACCATTATCAGCACCAGTAATGATTCTATTTATATATGGTTCAAGATGGGACCAGAGAAGTATAAATAAGAATATCATAAAATGTGATAGAGGTGACCAGGAGAACAACAGCTGACTCCATTTATGAAATTTAGGGGAAGTCTCAGAAAGAGAGATCTAGAGTGCTTTTTAGAATGATTAGCAGCATTTTAGGTAGAGAAACTTGACAAAAAAAATAGGGGAGAAAATTTTATAACCAGTCTCTCAATTATTTACTTTTCCTAGTTTTTAGGAAGTTGTAGCAATGTTTTCCTTATGGATACAATTTCCATATTTTGGAACCAATTTTTAAATTATTTGTAAGCATCCACACTGGGCACTCTCTGAAGCCATGACAAGTAAATGTTGTCTAAGTAGTTATTATTATAAACTAGGTACTCTAATAACACAGGACAGCAAGGACTTGCTGTTAAAGTCAAATTCAAAGGCTAGTAATTTATTCTGGCCACTTCTGGCTGTGAGTCAAAAGGGGAACGATATCATCTATTTATCATTTTTCAAACTACTCTTGGATAAAGGACTTAGTTTATTTCTAACTCTCACTATTTCCAACTAAACTCTCTATAACAGGCATTAATGGAGACCTTCCCAACTGGTCCAGGTAATCATTTAGAGATTTATATGTACTTATAGGCTTTAACAGATACAATGATGGTTGGATTTCAATTTTGTTTGACATCCTACAGCTGTGAAGAATTAATCCCCCAGTGTTGTAGCCAGCCATGTCAATTTTGCCATAAGGTTTACATGCCCATCAGTCATCCCCTGGCAGTAGGATTTCATCCACTGCTGCTTTTCATGCTGGTGAAAATCAGCATACCACTTCCAGGACTGCTGGAAGTCAGAGACCCCAAGTGGGAATGACTATTTTGATTCTTTCTGTCAATTACACACAGTTTAAAATTGAGCTTGGATTCTTTTCTATAGATGGACAAGTATCTCCCAATCATGTCAACCAACTTGACAAACTTCCAAAGGTGGAAACATTTGAAATGTAAATAAAATATGAAAAATTAAAATAAAATAAAATAAAGATACATTTTTAAAAAAAGATGTTTTTGCTTATCTCTGAAGAATTGAGGCAATTATATAAAACCAAGTCTTTATTTTATTCTCAATTTAGGTGAGGATTTTTCTATGTATAGGGTATATCTACTGAATTCTGCTTAAAGGGATAAGACATTTTGTGTTCCCCGTCATCAGCTTTTACTGTACAATAATGGCAAGAAGTCCATACTGTTCTATCCTCCAGGGGAATCTTTAACTCTAGTATCTCACTCAGTGGCATAAAGTTGTAAGATAGTATGCTAAGAATTTCTTTTACTCTTTAACTTCACCTTTTCCACATGTTCCTCCACATTAATTACCTTCTCCCCAGTAAAGAACCAAATACAGCAATAGTTTCTGTGGAAGGTACACTGGATTTGTTTTCTCACAGATGGAACTTTGATGGCCATTAAAAATTCTGATTACTACATCCTCTGGGTCATAAAAGAGAATCTCCTCAGTCCAGTGAATTTTCTTGGAGGTCTTTCCTGCTATACTTTTCTTAAGATAGTTTCTAGTTAAGTCTTTAATGAGGAGGTTCCCTGAGCAAACCAATGATCCAAGAGTAGCAATTTGTGTGAAAGAAAATGCAATGTGCAAATAGAATCTTTACATGGCTCAAACACTTGACTCATCATTTTCCAAGAAGCTGGACTTGAGACCCAAGTTTCATGTGTTTCCTTAAAGAGTTTACCAGGCAGGTCTTGACTCCCATCAGTGTCCCCATTGCAATTCACACCTGTGAAGGAATCAGGTTTGAAATGAAATGAGCCAATAATATCTCCTATAACATATGCAAATTGAAGCATTATTTTTAGGTAATTCTATATTTTCTCAGCCTGGGGATTAAATCATAATTACTAATGCTCTTAAAATGGTACATAATTATTGTACTTACAAGAGCCACAATAGTCCCCAGAAAGTATGCACATGTATCAGCTTAGTTAATTGCCTTCCTAACCCTGTGTTACAAGTTTAAAAAGAAAACATATCTGAAGGTCAATGACTCTAAGTGAATATATATGAACAAAGAGGTTCTAGGATACATGGTTGGTTTATTAGGTACCAAACAGAGCACAATATTTAAACTCTGGCAGATCTGTACACAATTTGTCCCCTCTCTGTTGTATGTTGGATATGAGAATTTGAATTTAAACTTAAATCAGCTACTCACAGGCTATGTCTCAGACTCTCTTCTTAACCTCTCTGAATTTCAGTTTCTTCATCTGAGAAATGAGTTAAAATATTATGGATTTATTATGACCACTAGAGAGTGATGTAGAGTTCCTGACACAAGCCTAGATCATCCTAGTAACCATTCCGGAAGCTATAACCTATAATTACAAACCAAGAGTAACAACATTAACAAATGCCAAGTCCTGCATGACCACTGTAGAAGGGAAAGTGTGGCACAGTTCCTGCCCCTGGAGCAAAGCCAGCAGGGCATGGGCCTCCACAAGTGTTGATAGTTGCTAGATGTGAGGCTTCTTTATATAATAATGTACATAATTTACTCTATGTTCTACTTTGGGAACTATTTTCTCTGCCAAGGTTATCAGGGGATGTCCTCTCTTCCACGGTTAATGATTCCAAGATAATAAGAGACAGCACAAGTCTGGAAGGTTAAAGTGTGTCTAATGTCCTTAGCAAATGGTAAATGCTGTGACCTTCAAGATAGCCATTAAGGCTGTGGAAAAGAACTCTAAAAACATGAGTTCAAAACTATATAAACAGGATTTCTTAACTATGCAAAATATAAGGATGCAATATGAATTATATGAGGTATTGCATGGCTTAAAATAACAAAGACAGCTTCACTATAAGCCTACTTGTCAGAAAAATAAAAGGCAGACAGATTTCTGAGCTCAAGGTCAGACTGGGACAGACAGAGTTTAGACCCAGGCAAGGTAGGAATGGTAGAATGGTAATTTCTAGACAGGATCCCGCCCAGAATCAAGGGGCTAAGATCATAAAATGCTGGTTTGTGGGATAATCAAAAGGGAACCTTGGGAGGACAATTGAATTGATATGTAAGTAAAAGACTGGGATTTGGTCTGTGAGAGCTAAGCTATCTTGATGAGCTCTCTGGAGTTCTCTAGAGAGCTGTCTCCAGCAGAACACATGGCTGTCAACTTGTACACCAAGATTGACTTCAAGTTGTTCTTTTGCTGCTCCCAAGCACCCTTTCCTTAGGACCCCCTTTCCAAGCTGAGGCTGGTCCTTGACAGACAACTGGAATACCTACTTTCACAGCACTGTGGTGTAGAAGAAATATGTGGAATTTGGAGGAATAAAAGCTAAAGTCCATCCTAGCTAGATCTTTTATTTCCTAGATGTGTTACTTTGAATGAAGTTTAGATTCAGTCTCTTTATTATTTTCTTCTTTTCCTCATTTCTTACTTTCCTTTTATATTTCCTTCCTGTTAGACTCTTCTCCCTTACTTCTCTCCTGCCTCCCACTCTTCTTTCCTTCCTTCTTTCCTTATCCCCTTTCAGTCTCACTATTCCTTTATTCTTTTCTTAATCCTGACATCTTTCCTTTCCTTGTTAACATTCCTTCTTTTAGAAATCAAATCACTGTTAATAAAAATGTATTAATATACATTAAAATTGTCATAAAGCTTAGGTGAGTATTAATATATAATTGTATATTACAGATGTCCAAACACATGTTGCACTAGCCTTTATTTTCCTTCTCATTTGTTTTAGGTGCTGATTATATTGTGTCAGTCTACTGAGCCCAATCAAAAGCTTTTTTTCTACAGTGCCTTAGAAATTTACATCTAGTCACCACTAATTTTTCACTGTGTTCTTTTATTAATTAAGTAATTTTCTTTGCATTCCAATATCAGCCCCATTCCTACCAGTGACTCCTTAACACAGATCCTCTTCTCATTTCTCCCTCCCTTCTCCTCTGAGAACGGAGAGCCCCCTCTGTGTATATCCACATTCACATCAAGGCACTACAGGACTAGGTACATCCTCTCCCACTGAGAAATGACAAGGTGGTTCAGTTAGGGGTAAAGAATGTACAGGTAGACAAAAGATTTAGGGACAGCCCCTGATGCAGTTGTTGGGAGATCCTCATGAAGACCAAGCTACATTTCTGCTACATATGTTCAGGGGGGCCTAGATCCAGCCAATACTTGCTGTTTAATTGGTGGTTCATTCTCTGGATTTTCCTAAGGGTCCAGGTTCCTTAACTCTGTTAGTCTTTGTGTGAAGTCCCTTTCCTTTTGGGTCCTTCAATCCTTCCTCCAACTCTTCCACAAGACTCCTGAGCTCCATCTAATGTTTGGCTGTGGGTCTCTGCATCTATTTCCCTTAGCTGCTGGGTGGAGCCTCTTAGAGGACAGTTATGCTAAGCTCCTCACTGCAATAGCAGAGTATCATTAATAGTGTCAAGGATTCATTCTTAAACATTGGATAGATCTCATCGGTTGGCCATTCCCTCTATCTCTGCAATATCTTTGTCCCTGCACAGGACACATTTTGGGTCAAAGGTTTTGTGAGTGGATTGCTGTCCTTATCCCTCCACTGGGAGTCGTTCCTGCTACAGGAATGGCCACTATAATTTTTTGCAATTTTTATTATTTTATTTATTTACATTCCAGTCCTTGCCCCCTACCTCAGTCTCTCCGCCCACAGTTCCTCATCCCATTCCTCCTCTTCCTTGCCTCCTAGAGGATGATCTTCCTCACCAGCCTTCCTCCATTCCCTGAGGCCTCAAGTCTCTCAGGATTAAGCTCATATTCTCCCACATAGGCCTGACTAGGCAGACCTCTGCTATATTTGTGCCCGGGGCCTTGGACTGGCCAGTATATGCTCCTGGTTGGTGGCTCAGTCTCTGGGAGCTCCTTGGGGTCTGGGTAAGTTGAGACTGAAGGGTTTCCTATGGGGTCCTTTCTCCTTCAGCTTCTTCAATCCTTCCCCTAATTCAACCATAGGGGGCCCGACTGCAGTTCAATTTTTGGGTGTAAGAATTTGCTTCTGTCTTAGTCAGCTGTGGGTAGGACTTCTCAGAGGACAGTCAAGCCCGGCTCCTATCTGTAAGCACATCAGAGCATGAGTAATAGTGTCAAGCCTTGGTGCCTTCTCATGAGATGAATCCCAAGTTAGGCTGGTCATTGCCTGCCTTTCTTTCAGTCTCTTCTCTATTTTTGTCCCGGCAGTGCTTTTAGACAGGAACGCTTCTGGGTCTGAAATTTTAACTGTGGATTAGGAACCCTGTCCTTCCACTTGAGACCCTGTCTATCTATTGGAGGTAGACTATTCAAATTCTCTCTCCCCAATGTTGGAACTTTTGGCTAAGGTCGCCTGTGTTAGTGTTAAGTACTTAGAGTCTCTCATCTCCTTGGTCTCTGTTACTTAACTAAGAGATTCTTCTTTAGTTATTGCCTTCACCATTAGGATAACCAAATTCAAATTTAAAATTTTATTTCCTAACTACAAAAATTATAATACATTTTCTTAACTTAACTTTCATCTCTATTTTTTCTTACCTTTTATTTTCAATCTGTTGTTTTATTCTTATACTGCAAGCATACTTTAAAAACATCAGTCTATTCATTTCTTAAATCTAAATTTTACTTTTTAAGAATTTTATGCATGAGTACTATATTTATATTTACACTATTTCCACTCGTCCTTCTTCCCCTCTAACCCTTCCATTTCCATATCAACCCTCTTCAGTTCTTTACTTCTCCTTTTTAAATTATTATTGTTATATTCTACCACATACACCACTGAGTCCATTTGATGTCACTTGCATGTCACTCCATAGGACTGACTACCCTAAAGAGGGGCTTGTTTGATTTTGTAGAAAGCTGATTCTCAGAGTCTCAGCTTTTCACCTAGGAGTGAAGCTTTGTGAGGTTTCTCATTCACGTTATAACCTATGGAGGTTTGAATGAGAATTCTCCTCATTGGCTTATATATTTGAATACTTGGTCCCCAGTTGATGGGACTGTTTGGAAAGGATTAGAAAATATAACATTGTCAGAAGTAGTACATTGCTGGGGTAAGCTTTGAAGTTTCAAAAGCCTACACCATTTCTAGCTCTCTGTCTCTGTCTCTGTCTCTGTCTCTGTCTCTGTCTCTGCCTTGAGATTATCTCATGATATAAACTCTTATCTACCGCTCTAGTGCCATGCCTCCTTGCTTGCTACCATGCTTCCTGCCATGATATTCATGGACTCATCCTATTTTCATAGGATGCACACAATAAATTATTTATTTTATAAATTGCTTTAGTCATACTATCTTAGTATAGGAATAGGACAGTAATTAAAACTACATCACAGTTGATATTAGTATTACATAGTCCCTTCTTAGGGCAATTATATTGTTGATATTTTATAGGTGCAACTTCCCTGTCATTATACAGTAGACACTATCTCACAGTAGACTTCCTGGTCCTCTAGCTTTTACAGTCTTCCTACCAGCTCTTCCAGGAAGTTTCTTGACAAGTCTTAGGTATAGGGGTTAAGGTTTACATTTATCATTTAGATTTAGGCACCCTGGTATCAGTAGTCACTTGTTCTCTGCATTCTGACCATTTCTGCATTTCTATTATAACCTCCATCTGTTGCAAAAACAAGCTTCATTGATGAAGAATGATAGCTGCATTTATCTATGATTACAAAGAGAAGTATTTAGGATGTAATTAGAAACTACTCTGATTTAGCATAGTAGATATCAAGTTTTCTAGTGTCCATGAAAAAACTTAACAGCTACATAATAATGATTATATCATTAAAATAAAAACATAATGATTTTATGGATATGACTCCTTTTGGAGGTGAAAGTCCATTTACTCTTAAGTGAAACTTGATTTAATGTAAGTACACACTGAATGTCCACCTACTATAACTCCACCAAGTGGTAAGGCAAATTCCTATCAACAAGTTTATATCTAAATCTAAAAAAATAACATGTAACTTTGAAATATGAGATATTGGAACTTCAGTAAGTGTTAAGAGTTTATAAGAAATCATAGCACAATGGCTAGTTATAAAATCCCTGAACAATGCATAAAGCAAAATTATAAAACCCAGCTCACTATTTCCCTTTCATTCAAATAATAATTATCTCAATTATACCATAGTAACCTCTTATGCTCTCTCACAAAATGAGAATATAATAAAAGGAAATTAGTCAAATTGAGTGTCATCTCTTAAATGGACTTAGGCACATCATTTCTCCAGCAGTGATGAGCAGAAGAACATAAAATTGAGAAAGATGTTTCCCTACCTGGCCCTGTTTTCCAAATTCAAGTGAAAAAGAAATCCAGAACACTAGAAAGAAATCCACATGAATTTATGGTCACCAATTTTATAAATGATGATTCTTGAGAGAAGGAGATTGAAATAGATGAGACAATCCAGGCTTTTTGCTAGGAATCTAAGAGGATGGTGGGTAATAGGATCAGAGAACACAAGCCATATCACAGGAGTAATAATGTAAGTCAGGATGACAAATAGATTTCATCTTGCCAGCCAACTGTATCTAATTGGTTGTCAAGAACATAAAATTGAGAAAGATTAGAAGATGTGCTTGGGCCCTGCAGAATAGAGCTCTGTGACTGATTAGTGATGTCTGCCGAAGTACAGACACACTAGCTTCTAGCAACTAACGTCTCTGTTCCATAAGCAGTGGCTATCTGACTTGTTTGATTGATTATTTCACAGTGTATTGGGATCCATATTGTTGTTAGTGTTGATCATTCTCTCTGCTCTGATGACAGTTATTCTTTCTTGACTATGGCAAACTGTAATTGAGATTTTTAATTATGTCTATACCAAGCATAGTATTTTATATATGTTTAATATGTTTCTAGGATTTAGTTTTAATATCCCAACCATTTTATTAACAAACATGTACTTTGTGTTCACTCTGGACAACGTAACACCTATGTTATACCCTCAGAATTAATGAGATCCATGTTTATAGGGAATGTCTTCAACCCTTTAATATACACAGGACATAATCATTCTATTTTGGTAACTAAGTGTACCTGCTATGGATCATGGATACAATGTATTATTTTTTACTATCTAATTTTTTACTTTCCTGCTGTCATTTCCATCCCCAGCTTGCAGGTTTGGGGGCTAATACTTGAGGATAACTTAATTTAAATGTTATACATATGTGTATGATGAAATAGGTATATTTTATGGCTCTGAGATAAGAATGTTGATTTATGATTTGTTCATAATATTTTCCTTAAACTATACACAGACAGTGTTCATGTTTTTGGTTTTTGGTTTTGAGAAGAGGAGGTAATAATTTCTTGTGACTCTTCCTGCTTACTATGAAACCCATTCTCATTTCCAGAAGTGTAATCTGTCCTGACTGTTTTGGGTACCTGATAATGCCTCATTACATAATGAGATTGAGGAAATCAGTATGATTAGATAGGGGGATTAAGGTAAGGTATGAGTCTTCTTAACTCTTCCCAGTCATTTAATAAATTTCCACACTTTTCCTGGTGTGTGAGATACCTGGGATACAGCACACTTCTGATGATGCTCTGGTTATCATGTGGAACAAACAGACAGACCAGACAGACAATGATAATAGGTGAAATTGCAAGCCATGAACTATAAACAAGTCTCTTGGGTTTCATTTGGAAGAGATACTGTTTTGCTTAAAATAGATGGCCCAGTAGAAAAGGGTAATGAACATATCACTGGCTGAAAGAAGAGTGGGGAGTGGAAATGCATATTTTACTGTCAACAAATATCAATCTTGTAACCTTGGAAACAGCAATGGTCTGAACATTCAATTGTCTCCCATTTAAATAACCCTTGGTTGATAGCATTAAGCACTAAAACTTTTGTCAGGATCTGGGGAGTACTTTCCATCATAAGTAGGAGGTATATACTTACAAAAGATTTCTGAGAGATAAACTAATTAGTGAAAATATAAGTGTTACAAACACATATTAGTAAGCAAAAAGAAACATATAAGGTCTGGTTTTGTTAATTATCTATGATAAAATAATCAGAATGTAGAGAAGGGTACCATAGTATATGATTATTGTCATGGTAGAAAAGAGCCAAGTTTGTTCTATAAATCTACAGCTTACAGATAAATCAATAATGAAACATAATATAAGAACTATTGTGTTGCTGTCAACTATGTAAGTAAACCCGGGTTTTATTTTCCTCATATCATCCTGTTATCTACAAGAAAGTACCCTCATAAACTCACAGAAAATGATCAATGCAAGCCTGGTATTCAAATGACTCAAATAAAATTCTAGTTTGGTCTAAACATTGTTAAAAAAAAAAATACCTTTAAGAAGATGTTTTCTGTGAGTGTGTATCTCCTAGTAATGTTAGAAGGTCTGCCCAGAAAGTCTCCCAATATGACTACCTAACAAGGAGAGTTGAATACAGATAAAATTAGACATGTCAAAGTAGACCGAGGAATGCTACAAGGACTCAACCCTAAACACACACACACACATACACACACACAAACACACACTCTACAGGCAACTAGAGAATGCTGAAAGAAGGAGAAAGAAGAGTACACCAATTGGTTGTCCAATATCAAATGGTCAGCCCTAAAAATAGACATAGGAGAAAGCCATATAGACTGAGCATATTATATTTGGTAATATATATTACCATATATCTATATATCCATATATATCTATATATATTCCACCTCAATTAATGAAAAGGAAGGTTATGAGTTTGAAAGATAGAAAGAAGTGTATATGAATGGGCTTAGACAGAGGAAAGGGACCAATGATGTAATTATATTATAATCTCAAAAATAAAAATGTGGATACTATTATACATTTTAAATTATATACAGTTCCTGTTCATAATAATATTTATAATGACTTAATAGTAATGATTTCAATGTGAGGAAACAGGAAGTTATATGTAACAGTAGTAGGAATTTTGTTTTGGTTTTTTTGGGGTTTTTTTTTGTTTGTTTGTTGTTATGAAGGAGGCTGTCTGACCAGGATTGCATAATTTAATCAATTCCATGGTATAATATTTTCTATACAACATTAATTTAGTAGCAATTATAGTATTTTTTAAACCAGAATTTTGAAATAATATATCTAACACTTTTACCAAATTATATGAAACATATATAATTCCTCAGTACTCAAAATGTGTTAGTAGACCAGGTCTGCTCTAAATTGATGCATACTAAGCCACAAATAGCATGCCTTGATAGCAAGTTGACTTTTTCACACCTCTATAGGCTAGAAATTGGAAGTCATGGTGTCAGCTTGGTCAGGTTCATGAAAGGGATGTCTTCTTGGCTTTCAGAACAGCCACTTTTCCTGTGTATCATCACGTGGTTCCACCTTTGTGCAGATGGAAAGGAAAAGAGAGAGAGAGGGTCTTGAATACTCTAATATGTCTTCTCATAAGGATATTAGCCCTCCTAGACCAGCTTCAATTAATTTTAAGTACTTTCTTAAAGGAACAGCCTTCAAGCACAACTGTGGGAGTTAGAGCTTCCCTGTGTAAATTTTAGTGAGTTAAAAACATTCATATCACTTCACATTATAACTTTTCAAAATGTATTTTTTAAATGAGAATTATAAAAAGTGTCAAAATAGCAGAGAGGATACAGACACAAAGTTGTGCAGCCTACATTCAATGTTACTTTTCCTGAGAAACTTAGTTTCAGATTGGTTTGGGGGAAGTCAAATTGGTTTTCTAAGAATCTTGGAGCACAACACTATGATTGCATTAATAATTGTACAATCTGATTCCTGAGCTATAATCTCATTGGCTTCTATATCACATGCCTCTCCACTGCTTACAAAGGCTAAGCCTCTGGACCTACAAAGTATGGAAAGCCTCTAATGGCATCATGTTTGACTGTTCAGAGTATTGATTGCATCAATGTTGAGTTAAATTGCCACCAAGAAATCTAGTTAGATCGTTCTTGGGTGGCTTGGGGACTTTGATTACAAAATAGTTGAGTGGATGTTTCCCAATATTGAAGACAAGCAACAGGGATTAAAAGAAACTCAGGCTTATTCATTCTGTTTGACTTTTTTAAAAGTGGAAAGGAAAATGTGTCCACAGCAAAGAAATCAACCCCTGGGCCGTTTGCTTTCACCTTTTACTTACCATCATGACTCATAGTCAAAGGGAAAAGAACAAGTTAAAAAGACTCAGGAGCTAAGATAATAGGGAGTCAGGCAGCTAAAGGCTGTAGGCTACAGGTGAAGAAGACATTTACCTTCCTTACTTTACAAGTCAAAGACCATAATATCATTCGGTGATGGATAAAACCTTTGCTTTATCCAATTAATAAACCATGTGAGCAGAGCGTTCAAGGCAACAAGCCAAGAGTCTGAATCCGCCATAGCTATCTGTAGGAGTTTGGGTGTGGCTTGAGAAATCAGTACTACACAAACACTTGTCATCTGAAGCTCTCAAATGGGTACAGAAATCATTGTGTCTGTGATCTAACACTGAGAAATTATTTTTCGTGTGGTGACCCAGATTTCAATTCCTCTATTCTCTTTCCTTCTATGAAATATGTAAAGACTCTAGATTATTTTTTAGTAAGTGGAGTCCAGTTGGTTGGTGTTTGCTAGGTGGTAGTACTTGAGAATTTCGCCATTAGCCTTCCTTTACAAAATCTTGGGTGAAAACAAAAGAAAGCCATTTCCAACGCCAGCAATGCTGAGAAGACAGGTGTTTTCCTGATGCCCCTTAAATAATCCTTGCCCACTTCTGCCTGGCCACCTGAGCCTATCTCTCTCTCTCTCTCTCTCTCTCTCTCTCTCTCTCTCTCTCTCTCTCTTAGAGAGAGATACATGCTAAACCTCATGCTTTAGCAAGGTTAGATTGGACAAAAGATTATGTCACACCAAATTTGTGTTCCTTTGTTGGCAATTGCCCGGATGCAGCAGTGGTTACCAAGAGAGTAATCAATGTACCCAAACAGAGAACAATAGCTTTTTCTCACCAGATTAAACACTCCTTCAAAGCTGATGTGAAAGCAGAAAGCAGTTATTGAACTCTTGAACTTGCCAAGTCTGGTCTGTTATGCATCAAAGCAAAAGACTGGCTTAATTAATTGAAAAAATTAAAGTTATCATCAAATCCCAATGGAAATGAAGGACATTGGTCAATATCTATTGATTTTGCTTTCCTGGGTCTTAGACCCTTCGAATATAACTCAGACTTACTTTCTTTTGGCCTATTTTCTTAGGTTCAGATTTAACCCTTTACATGTCACCTTTACCTGTTTTTTGTTTGTTTGTTTGTTTGTTTTATGCCTCCATTTAAATGCAGTTTCAGTTTAAAGCAGTGAAATTAAGTGTATTTTGCCTTTGAGGTTGCTGTGTTTTTTAGAAATAGAAGATTTTTATTTTTTAAATGCCTGATCTTCAGTAATAAGTCTTTTTCATGGCTCTTGCCTTATTGGACACTAAAAGCAGCCCTATAAAACAGAACTTTGAAGAGTTTATAGTCTTTTTTCAGGTTGTACAATCTGAGACTCAACATACTGCAGAGCATTGTCCTATTCACATATGATCCTGTTGAGCTTGGATCTGAGATTTCAGAACTCAGGCTTCACCAAGGGAATCATATGGAGAGATCAGATGAAGCGATAAATAGGTTATTTATTGCACTTGTCCATTTTCATAGGCTACCAGTTTAGTACATATTAACCATTGCAAATGTCAGTGCTTGCCTGTCATTGCTGTTGTATGCTTGTCCCCCCTTCTCAGAAAGTAAAATAAGAACGTGAAAAGACTCTTATGATTTTCAATTTCTTGTTTACTGTAGTTATTTTTATCATGAGGACTAACCAGTTTTTATCTAGATCAATTGAGTGCCTATACAGTAAGATAATGGAGGCTGGGTTACTGGGAGCATGAGGTTATTCATTCTCAGTGCAACCTCACAAGAGTTTGCCAAAATATGGAGATGAGTGATGGTCAAGGGCTTACCCTCTGGAAACAATGAGCATGAGGTACTGCCAATAAGAAAGTGTGAATTATGGGCACCTGAAAGAAAAGGAGGTAGGCTTGCTTGGACCTAGGCTTTAATCACTGTGGGCAACCTAAAGAAGAGAAGAGATATCAAGTACCTCAGAGACAAAGAATCCAAAAGCCTCTTCCTAGGCCTCGCCTCACTTAATGCAGCCTGTTAAAAAGACACATACTCTCTTCCAGAGTCCTTGTTCAAGACATCTGGGCAGAATCTAACCATTTTCATATGTAATGAATTTTGTAGAATAACAAATAATGGTTTAGAAAGCCCTGCTGCTGACAATGGGGGGCAGGAGGGCACTGATTGCTTGTGATTAGGCATCTGCTTCTAATTCCCACACTGATGAATTTAGCTCCATGAATTAGTTTGAATACCCAGACACAGTGCTTGCCATAGAGTACTTAATAAACATGAGAAGACAGGAAGAACAAGATGGCGGTAGAGCAAGGAAAGGCACCACCCTCCTGAGTCCAATCCACCCAACTGTGTGTTGCAGAGTTTGAGGTTCTGATGTTTTACTCTCTATGTGTATACACATCACTGCTTGCACCAACTGAAATTTTCTTCTGCTCCCTGGAGGAGAAGAAATTTCTCCACCCCCACAGGCCTTGTTTGTTCCAACCCAAGCCAGGCTTGCCTAACTGACCTCCACCATATCTATTTTCTCAAACTTCCTGATTCTCACCTTGAATGATCTACTTTGCCAGAAGAAGGTCTGGCCCTATTCTCAAGTTGTCTTCTCCTCCCTGAAGCCCCAGGAGACTTTTTATCTTAGAGCGCAGTGACACTCTATGATAGATTCTACTACCATAGGTTTGCTTGGTCATGTATTTGTGTCCCCACATACTCTCTTCATCCAAAACCATGGCAATTTAAACCATTCACATTCAGCATCCTTGTATCCTTCTTCCTGTACCTACCCCTGCATTCAAAATACATAGTGGCACTGTCTTTGCTGGAACAATTTCACAAATATTCCATTAACAAATACACCAATACTGTTGAAAGAACTTCACCCCCACCATGTTTGTCCCATTTCTCTTCTCAAAATCCTTTTATTTCCCTACCTCATTTCCTTTTCTCTATAAACTACACTTGATTTGGATGGCTGTCAGGGGAAATACAATGCTTGCCACTGGAACCTGTCAGCATCCACCTGAGCCCATTCCCTCCACATCCGTCACCATCTGGAAGGATACCCAGTGATTTCAGGCTGTGTAGACTTTATGAAAATGGAAACATGTTGGAGAGTTCCCAAGGGCTAAGCCATTTTAAGAGCCCTTGTGAGATTTAGAGGGGAAAGGATTCTTTTTTTGGCAGGGAGTCTGAGAATTAGGTTACATTCTAAATTAAGTAGGGCAAAATTTGTCATATATGGCCCAGTTCTGTACTTAGAAACTCAGTGTGCATGAGCACACACACACACACACACACACACACATACACACTTAATATTCTAATTTGAGTTGACATAACAGAACAGCATATAGATTTACCCTTGCAGTAAAGTAGTAAAGTTCTTTTATGAGTAATATATTTTATAGAAATGAGACAATATAGTTGTGATTATGAATATTTTATTGATACAAAGTAAAAAGCATTCAAGACGGTGGCAAACACTATGCACCTGAATTCAACTCCTATAACTCCTGGGCTCTGCTATCGAAACTCAAGGAAGGGTCAGGTTCTCTCACTAGAAAATGAGGTTGTTGACTGATCTCGAAGAAGAGAATTCTCCTACTTCCTTTGTTGATGGATATCTTATTAAATGTCTGAAACAATCGGTCTGGATAGGGCCTGTAGTTTATATTTCTAGCTATTATAAATAGCTATCAAATGATGGTTAGGTTGCTTTGCCATGGTACACATTCTAGAGCTAAATGGTGTGCTAAATTCTCCTGACTTTCACATGCATATGACAGAAGTTGAGGAATATCTACCCCACTGCATGCAGTTCTGCTCCCAGGTTTTTATATATGGGGGTTTTATGAAAGTCACTCAGACTTATTGAACTGATTTGCAAGGATCTTCCTGTACCTGCAAGTAGCTATAAATAATTTGGGTTTAGCAGTGATGGGGAGTATTTGGCAAGCAAGGAATTTCAAATGGAAATTTGAATCTGCAGAACTAGGTAGAGCTTTTTACAACTGTTTAAGTGACTTTATATGCGGAGATTCCACTATTCCTATTCCTAAAACTTAGATTGATTTTAGGATGAAGGTAGAGCCAAAACAAAACAAACAACTACAACAACAACAACAACAACAACAACAACAACAACAAAACCACTAGATATATAGCCTGAGGTTTTAGGAAGGAAGTGCCCGTGTTTCCTAGAGAAGAGGAGAAGCAACTATCAAGCCTTCCTATTTGAACAGCTAAGGATCTTCTGTAAGTTTGCATTCCAGAAGAAGCTGTCTGGGCTTAAAAAAGAAAAAGTCATTGTATTTCAAAATTTCAAGAATTTTTGTTGTTATCTAGTCAAGCAAAAATGATCTTTCCATTATGCCTTGTCAGGATGGAAAACCTCAGTCACTGAAGAGAGTACAATCATGTCCGTTTGCCAAGTAGTCACTGTGAGTGAAATAAACAGGTTGTGTGAGTGAATGACCATTGTTTGGCTTATGAAAACGCAGCTAGAGTCATAGGTAAGGTCCCTCTTCTGTTCTTCTTCAGACCACAGCATGGATAGAATTCCTGTTCTGCTTAGCTGTGCAACTGTTCTTCCAGATTCTATAGACATGTTGTCGAGCCACTGCAGCTAAGAATAATGGGGAGTGTAAGACATGGGGGAGGTGAGAACACATAGGATTAGTGAGTGTGATAACAATAAACATATGTTGTGCTTGATGCTACATGTTCAACTACAACTTCCCGACAAGCTAGACATGAATGGTCTCACTTGTAGGTCTCACAGGAAGGCATTCTAGAGTTATTGATGCACTATGCTTATTCTTACTTCTGATCATCACAATCAATATGCTTACCCTTCTTCCTGGCCTCCTCTCTTTCTCAACTCTCGCAAGAATAGGATCTTAAACATTTTCTTAACTGGTCTCCACTTCCAAATTTCCAATAATTTGACAAACCTGAAGACATGATGCTTTATTGAGCTTGTATAGATCTCTCTATACATACTCCTGATTAAAAAGCTGACTCTGTGTTTTACACATTTCATTGCCCTTCTGTGTGCAGATAGTGCATCATGGTGAGATGAATGCCAGCTCATCAGCTTATTAATTGTATGGACATGAGCATCCACACTGAGATCAGTTTCCTCTCCTATAAATTGGGGTTAACAATTCATCCTGGGCCTGTTAATATAATTAAATGAGAATTTAATGGAATTGTCTCCGTCATCTAACAGTCACTGGCAACATAGACAGTCTTTAACAGGGTGGGGAGGAGGAGGATGCCCTAGTCAGCAAATGTGTTGTAAATTGCAGAGCTGGCTCATGAACTTCAGCTATTGATCATAAAATATTAGTTGTAACATAAATGGAAGTTTTCGCTATTGAATAAGGAGAAGAGATGTCATTGCAGGATGAAGACTGGTTGGCATGTGCACTTCTTTCCAAGAATATGTCTAGCGAAGCTCCACAAACCAATATACCTTGGCACCACCTCCATCCTTTGAAGAGCAAAAAACAGAATAACATGCCCGAGTTTCTCATCAGATAGGCCCAGTTGTTATCTTGTTGAGAAATACATTAACAAATGCTAGCATAAAATGTCTGAACAAGACTAGAATGACTATAAGAAACAAACTGCGCATATTTAAAGATCTTACATTTGTACTTTGGGATTTTATGCATAAGTGTGATTCTTAATCCCATTGATGCTTGCTTATGTTTGAAATGTATACCCTCAAGGCAAAATACACTAGCTGCTTAAAGTAAGCTAGGAGGGATTTGCTTTTATTATGGACACATTTTCCTTTTAGACAAGGTATTTAACTTTCCTTGGGCCTCTGTCCAACTATCTAAACATTGTGAATAACAGTGGTGCTACCACATAGGTTCATGGGGAGATAAAAAGGGAATGACACACATGAGGGATCCTGAGAATGGATATTCTCCAGAAAGAGTAAGCATTGCATCTACTTCTGTGGTTGCAATGGACTTGTGAGTCCTCGGGATGCAACACTGTATAATCTTTGGGTCAAAGAAACTAAATTGGCAGATTTCAAGCTGAAAGACACAGAGTGAGCTTTTTTTTACTTTTTCAATCAAGTTGGCTTCTATGGAAGAAGGAAGTAGTTCAGCATGAATTGTCAGTTGTTTTGGATGAATAAATGAATAGGATATGTCATATACCTTCCTACATTTCCAAGATTGTGGCATCCATGGCAGAAACTTCAGCAAGAGATGGCAAGGATAGAGCCAAAGCAAATGTCAGTCTCACCTCTTCCACAACACTCTTTATTGAGATAACCTTTGGCGGCCATTCATAAATAGCACCTCTTAAAGAAGTATCAACTGACCTATTCTTGCTCTAGTGAGTGGTAAAGAAATTATAATATGCAAATTCCTTTCCTTCTCCACGTCTCCTATTGCTATTCAGCTTCTTCTAAACTTACAGTGTTCCTGATGTTGAATCTTTCCCCCGTTGACCTCTGTTCTTCACTCTGCTACTTGCTATCTCAAGGAAATATGTATGCTCTCCACATATATGTTGTGGTGAAGATGATGGTATTTTTAAATCCATAAGATCTTAAATTTACATATCAAAATAAATCTGTACTTTTAACCTTATAGAAGTAATGAAATGTGAATGTTTTCATTGAATGACCAAAGGTTGTACAATGCTTCCTCATCTTCTTTTATATCCTTGATAAATAATAGTTTATCTTTATCTGTAACATGTGTCATTCCTGTTTTGTTAGAGCACTCTACTTCACAGCTAATAACAATGACATTTTAAATATAAGACTACACAACAGTCTTTAAGATAGTTAACCTTTCTCTGTGACATTTCATTGGATGTCTAATTAGCAGTAACATTTGGTTGTTTGCCATCTGAAACTTAAGAGGTCTGTAAGTCTCAGAAAACTGAGCTTACTTAAACAATCGGTCATCATAATAAGAATTTTTGTCTTTAGAACCTGTTCTCCTTTTACCCTGCTTTGCCCTTCTTTAGGTCCCATCATGGACAATTTGTAACTTTCTGTTCATGCTGGTTTTTCTAGTAAGAAGTAAAGTATTTCTCTTTTATAACTTTTACTTGAAGGTGACATATTTTTTTCTTTTTGCCAATTATGAAAAGTTCATCCAAGCTCCACTTTAATGTAGCCAAGGGAATTCCTCAACAGCTCATCTAGTAAAGCACAGCAGTTCGTTATCAAAGCAGAAAAAAAAATCCTTCTATAACTTTAACTTTATACCATATTTCCGTTTACTTTACATCATGGACTATTTCACTAGTAGCCTTATTCACACACACTTTTATGTTATGGATATTATGCAAATCATTAAATATTCAAATATCTATTATTTAAACTTTTCTATCTATTACTTTCATATCAACCTTAAGGAAAAGAAGAAATAAGACTGTTACCATGGCAAGTATTTTAAAAACATTAATTTGTATAAGTTTACAATAGCCCTGTAAGGTACCATTGTTATTTTCATTTCACTAAGACATAACATTATGCTCAGAGTCTTAAGTAATTATTCTACATATGAAATGAGTATCTCTCTGTCTTGTTGGATAATTGGCTAGTTGCTAATTGAAGAAATCACATTTTCTAGAAGTAGGAAGGTAAGTTTATACACTGTAGCAGGGCTCTAGACATTGATGAGAACTCAAAGCAGAGCCAAGACTATTGGGAAAGGACTACAGAGCAGAGAGAGTAATGGTCAATATGATACATATTCCACACATGGTGCTTGAGGTTTTGACACTTAATTGACAGTGGGGTTAGAGATGCTCATAGGTGAGCCCAGAGCCACAGGAAGGGTAGCTAGTGAAAGTGAGCAGCTTTAAATTCAGAAATGAGGTAAATGTGTGTGTGGTGTCTCATGGTCTTTGCAACTGAGGATAGTGTGGGGGAGAAACATGGCTGAAGGTGTCTACTATAAACTGGAGTAACTGAAACTAGTTGTCCTGCTTCCTCAGAAGACTGAAGATAAGTCACCAACAAAGAACTTCGGGAAAGACTGATAAAAGTTGATTAATGGACACTTTGAAGTATGGACAACAGGGAACACTAGACAGGATGCTTCAGATTCTGACTAATCTCTGAGTCAATCAACACCAAAGTAGATGCATAAACTTTTCTTGTCTTCTCTTTGTTCTCTGATTTCACCCCATTCCTGAAGGGACCAGTAAATTCATATTGAACAATGTACACACACACACACACACACACATCCTTTATATGAGAAAAACCTTGGGACTTTCAACACTAACATATCCAAAACTACATTTAGTATTCACAATGACATTTGCATTAGCTTTTTATCTTTCAAAGGTAAAAATCTGTATTTATGAGAAAACCTATTCACGCTTGGCTGGTTGTTTCTTTTGTTGTTACTTAAAATTGAAATCCACCAAACAACTTGCAGTTACCTTATTTAGCTTTGGTAACCTCAAAAGGAGTAAAAGAGAAATATTTCTCTTTTAAAAATATCATTAAAATATTAATGGAGGAAAAATCTCTTTACAACAACTTGACTTTATTAAGATGCATAAAAATTTTGGCCTAATTATTTATCTCAGAGGCAAGATGGACAGATTACACATAGATTGTAACCAAGGAGTGAGTCTGTGAGAGTCTGGTGACACCATCCAAGATAAGAACTCATATTAACCTAATTAGATCAGTGAGAAAACTTACAGAAGCCCACCACAGAGAAAATTAATTCCAGATATGAAAAACAATCCCTAATATTAAAATAAAATAAAACCAGTTAGACAGTGTTCAGACTCTATCATTCAGATATTTATTTCTGTCATTTTTGCTGTAGCAAATTATTTTGACTCCTGAAGTCTCCTTTGTCTGGAGGTATGTGGTTATGAACTGATCCAAAAACTGTGACCATACACCCTTAGAGGTGTTCCAGTCTAAGTCAGTCCTTGTCTCCACGGGGACTTCTTCTCTTCTCTTTCCTGGAGCAGAAGATGTACAGGGAGTGGAGGAGACACTGTAAAGTGACATCTTTTTCATTCAGCAAAGGCTCACTGTACTGTTCTGCCTGCCTGAAATCAGGGAGGAGACAGAACTGAGGTCCCAGAGTATCCCCAGGGTAGACTTAGAAGACTGACTATTATTCCTTTGTGACCTGCACTCTGCCTTTAATAACTAAGGTCTTATTACCAGCCATTTTTCAGGTAGCAGTCTTGAGCTACCTTTTTCTTTTCTTTTCTTTTCTTTTCTTTTCTGTTCTGTTCTGTTCTGTTCTGTTCTTAGAGCTTGATGGGAAGGGATGAAGAAGGAAAACTGAGTAACAGAAAATCTCTGCCTCCTAACAGCGTGTAGACCTTCTAAGGGTACAGACATATACAAACAATAATGAAGAAATGAGCGTAGCAGATCAGATGAGGTAGACATGTTATCACTCAGTGTGAACACACAGAAGCATCACAGGGTACATTAGTACATGCAGGATAGTTTTTGCAGACCTGCTAGGGTTCTAGGCTCAAAGTAAGTATCCAGTAACATTTGCAGAAGGAGTGAACATCACTATTGTTTTATACATAAATTCATATCAGTATGGCTTTATAAGTAAATTCTTTAGGATAAGATGTTTCAGTTTCTTTTAAAAACTAAAACAGGCAATGTGTACTGTCATGGATTGAAATTTTAAATCATAACAAAAGAAAAAAGTTATCTACCATAAGTAGGGTTTCTCATGAAGATATATTTTAAGCTCAAAAGCTAAAGTATTCGTGTAAATATCTCATTGCATGTAAGCGATGTCAATAGCTGGTTCAAGGATGAGCCAGAAGGAGTCTTAGTTAATTAAATGATCAGAGCAATGTGCTATCAACTATATATGCAAACAATAATGAAGAAATGAATTTGGGAGACCAGAAAAGGTAGGCATGTTACCACTGAAATGTGAACCTGAAGAAACTTCACAGGGTCAATTAGTACATGGAGAATGTATTAATTTCTGTGAGTGTATGAGGTATTCACACCTGAGTCAAACGGTTGAGGCTCTACCAATCCTGCTAGGTTGTAAAAACAATATTATTTCTGGTAACACCTTTCATTCAAATACCACTTTGTATTCTGACTGAAAGCACTAAGACACAAATGTCCTTGGCATCACCTTTACACCTCTGGGAAAAACTGGTCTATGCTGGCATCTGTCTTAGAGATTCTTCCAAGTTAACTTAATTTTTTAGAATGAGAGCCATATGAAGTATATGTTATCAACCACAATTTCTAGGCAAGAGAATTTCTTTTTTTTTTTTTTTGATACTTTATTTACATACTTTATTTCAAATGTTTCCCCCTTTCCAGATCTCCCCTTTGGAACCTCCCCATTCCCTCACCCCTCCCCTGCCACTATGGGGGTATTCTACCACCCACCAACCCACCCACTCTCGTCTTCCCTCCCTGGCATTCTCCTATACTGGGGGATCTAACACCCTCAGGCCCAAGGGCCTCTCCTCCCCCTGATGGCTAACAAGACCCTCCTCTGCCACATATGTGGCCAGCACCATGGGTCCATTCATGTGTATTCTTTGGTTGGTGATCCAATCTTCGGAAGCATTGGGAGGTCAGACCAATGAACACTGTTGCTCCCTCCATAGGACTGCGAACTCCCTCAGCTCCTTCAGTCCCTTCTCCAACTCCTCTATCTGGGACCTCACACTCAGCACAATGGTTGCTGTGAAGTGACTCTTGAGTATTCCAAACTATTGGGCTAATAACCACTTATCAGTGAGTACATACAGTGTTCCTTCTTTTGTGACTGATGATATTTTCAAGTTCCATCCATTTGCCTGTGAATTTCATGAAGTCACTGTTTTTTTTGTTTTATTTTTTAATTTTTTTTCCTACTTTATTTACATTTCAAATGTTTCCCCCTTTCCAGATCTCCCCTTTGGAACCTCTCCATTTCCTCCCCACTTCTCCTGCCACTATGGGGGTATTCTCCCACCTACCCACCCACCCACCCACACTCGTCTTCCTTCCTTGGCATTCTCCTCTACTGGGGGATCTAACACTCATTGTTTTTAATAGCTGAGTAGCATTCCATTGTGTAAATGTACCATATTTTCTGTATCCATTCCTCTGTTGAGGGACATCTGGGTTGTTTCCAGCTTCTGGCTATTATAAATATGGCTGCTATGAACATAGAGGAGCATGTGTCCTTATTACATGTTGGAGCATCTTCTGGGTGTATGCCCAGGAGTAGAATAGCTGTGTCCTCAGGTAGTATGATGTCCAATTTTCTGAGGGTCCGCCAAACTGATTTCCAGAGAGGTTGTAACAGCTTAGGCAAGAGAATTTCATCTAAGAATTTCACACGGAAGAGACTTAAGCTCCTATGTTATCTTCTCAAAATTATTTATGATATAAAAATCATAATTACTTCCTTATTAATATAATGATATGAATTAAGTTTATTACCATAAATGTTACAGTACATACTTTTGATGTTCTTCACATGTGGGTGCCTTAGTCAGATTTTCTGTCTCCAAGACAAAATACCTAAGTAATTTAAACAATTTAAGGGGAGGTTTATGTGGTATTTTCAGTCCCCAACCCTGGCTGCATTAATTCTGGGTCTATCATAAGGCAGAGAATCAGAGCTCAAGGGACTATCCTCTTTTGTCTGCAGACAGAAATGAGAAAGAAGGAAGTGAAGATCAGTTATAGGATTCAAAGATATGTCTTCATTTACCTAGTTCCTCTGGCTTAGACTCAACTCTAAGATTTTCGCTATTTCCCATAGTGCCACTAAAAGCTGTGAATCATGGTTTTCAACATTTGAGACTATAAAGAGAGACTTCACGAGAGTGAAGGTTGTGGTGATTGGAGTTCCAGCGGAATGGAAAGCAGCAGTTACCTAAGGCTGGCTGGTTTGTAGAATGACAAGACAGATGTGTTGGAAGAAGAAGAGCCTCCATGCTTCAGTGGGAGACTCATGACCAAACAAATATTTATAATACAGAGTTATGTTGGCCCAAAATACTGTGGACTTCTTGAAAGATATTGTGCAAACAAGTGATCTGATAGTGTTATTATCCTGAATAACTCATTTTAATGGCAGTAAAACATTATCATGGATAACAGGGACAAAAATTGAAGCCAATGCCAAAGACATAAAATGAAGAATTAAGGTAATTGTTTAGGTTTGTAAGCAGTAGAATTAGGTCTTCTACATCTGGAATTTTGTTCAAATATACAGACAGGTTACAGCCAATGGTGTGAAGTCATCCCAAAGTACCTAGCTGAGTAAGAGCAAGAGTGTAAGTTCAGCCACATCATATCTCAGGCTCTCAGGAAATATTTTGGGAAAAACATTCTTGAGTGATTCTGTATCTGAACTTCACAGGGTAACATGAATAGTTTAAACTAAGAATGAAAGAAAGTAGAGCTTAAGAACAGATTGTGAAAGAAGAACCAAGGATTTGGCAGAGGTCAATCAGATGGAAGAAACTTGAGAAGGATGGAAAGGGCAGGGGAGAGGGCTCAATGAGTAAGAATAATGCTGCAGAAGTATAAGTCTTAGATCATATCCCAGCACCCACATTAAAATGCTGGGTGTGGCCACATGTATCTGTAACATCAACACATTTAGGAGAAGAGACAAGAGACTTCTGGGAATTCCTGAACACCAGAATAGTTTCTAGTACAGTGTGAGACCCTGACTCAAAGGAATAAAGTAGAGAGTAACAAAGCAGAATACTCAATATTCTTCTCTAGACTACACATAAGCTCACATTCATGTATTCACATGGGTGCATATGCTACACACACACACACACACACACACACACACACACACTCATACACACAAAGAAAAATGTATTTGATCTAATGGTCTATGATGTATAATCTGTTAAACTGAAAGGGGAAAAAGAGAGTCTCAAAACAGATAAAGAGGCCATCAAAGCCACATGACTACATGTTAAAGAACATATTGGTTTGCTTTGAGTTGATCAAGTGTTTTATAGGTTTTTATTCTATTAACACTCTTTATCACATCTATTGATCTCTGTGTGATCAGCGAGCCTGACATTGGCATATTGTATCTTTTTATTCCTTCCAATCTTGTAAACTTATATTTTTTTAGGAATTTTCCCATTTATTCTAGGTCATTCAATTGTTTTGATATACAATTTCCTATGGTTGTTCCTAATGATACTTTTTGAGGTACCTATTGTGATTTTTCCATTTCCATTTCTGATATTCTATCTCATCTGTTTTATTTCTTGCTCTTTTTCCTCCTCCCTTTCCATCTCCCTCCCTATCCCTGTAGAGATAGAAATTCTGCTTTTTTTTTTTTTTCAAAGAAAACAGTTGTATTGATTTTTTTTTTTTACTCTAGCTTTTTCAATTGAATTTTTATCTATTTTTGTTCCAACTTTTTCAACTTTGCATTCAGTTGTTTCATGAGGTATAATGTTAGTCTATTTGGAATTTTTTAAATGCCAGGTTTATTCTTTGATGTACTTCTCTTTATCCCATGGTTTTTACACACATTGTCTTCATAACTCTCACCTCAGGATAGTTATAAAATACCCCCTTAGATTTCTTCCTTACTATTGATTGTTCAAGGAGGTATTCTATACTTTCTCAGTGTTTGAGACTTCTCAGAGATAACTGCCATTACTATTTTCTTGTTTCGCACTCTTGTAGTATCACTGTTGGGAGGAAGAATAAAATCTGAAGACAGCACAGGCACCCACACAAATGCAAGGCCTTTGTGTCAATGTTTCTTTCTATTATCCCTCTTAAAAGTGAGTAAATTATTTCCGTGGAAGCAAATAAACATTTTTAATTATTAACAAGCTCAAATAATAGATGCTTTAGAATAACACTGCCTAGACAAGTGATACTTTGAAAATATATGTTGTTTTGTTATTTTCCATATTAAAATATACTTGAAAATATAAATAAATCCAGCACTTCTATTCTGCTGTAATTATCAGCTATATATATCTACAAGGGTGTTAGAAAGTTGTAAATAAATCCCACACACATTTTAATTTAAACTGTTATAAGGACTGAAAACAAGTAGCTAGAATTCAGTCTCAACTCCTCCTCCGCAAGTTACAGTGCTAGCACGAAATGGAATGTGTCTGCGTGCACTCAACAAACAAACAAGCAAACAAAACAAAAGCTTTGCTCCATGATGGGTGCAAATTGCAATTAATATTTTTTTTTATTTTCCTTTCAGACAATTATTTCAAAGAGCACTAAAAATTAAACATTATTAACTCAAATTATTTAAGGTATATATATGTATATTATATTATTGAATTCTAAATATTACAGTCTTGCCTTCTTGTATGATTATATATCTCTAAGAAAAGCAATTTACAATTTTTATTTCCACTCACTTCTTAGTCTCTTCTGCTCACAACAGTAATCATCCACATTCTTGCCTCTCCTCTCTAGTCACCTTTCTTCCTCTCCTTTCCCTCTCCTTCTCTTCTGCCGCCTAACTCCCTTCCTCTCTCTCCCCATGAAATGTGGTCCACCCTAGTACTGGATATGTGAATGATGATACATTGTAGTTTTGATCCTCGTGCTTACAGCACATGGAGTACAAGGATTACAGACCTGTGTGACAATACCCAGCTTTATGCTTCTGTATGTTAATCAACCGTTCTGATAACCGAGACACATCATCTACTTACTTTCTTGAGTGCAGGCTGTATAGTCACAATTTCAAAATAAAGACAGCAATGGTATAATAATAATAATAATAATAATAATAATAATAATAATAATAGATTTTATTCTTATACTTTTGCTTTTCATTTCCTGTTTTGCATAGAGAAGAATACAGACTATTTTTGGTTAGGTAATTATATCCATTAGCTAAAGCCATGTTTTCTCAGCAGGTGAAACTAAGTTGAAGGTGTAAGTACCACAGGGAAACATGGAATCCAAGGAATTTCATAAAAGTTCAGTGATGTCAAGTCATCATGTGCAGGGGTGATTCGTGCAGAAAAATAGCTGTAACATGTTCAAATGCCCACAAGTGAGAATGAATTGGGAAAATTCAAGACGCTGGGTTCTGAACTGACTAGTTGATTACTGTAAGGAGTAGACCTTTTAAATGTGTTTCTTATTCTGCCCAAGCATACTCCAGAGGATACCTTTAAATTGCAAGTCCACTTCATGTAGACCATGAGCATACAGTGCACCCATCTTCTTTCATGATTATAATTAAAGCTCTCTTAAATATAAGAGAAAAATGTGATGAATAGAATGGAAGCTAGGTAATGATGCAATAAATGTATGCAGCATACAACCTTTCACCTCTAATGCACAGAACAGAGAATTGGGGATAGAATCTGCATGCACCCCTGATTTTATCTGTACAACTCCTCTCAACCAAACTTGTATGTTTCTCTTTAGCATGCAATGCAAAGCTCTCAAAAGCCAGGTATCTTTTTCAATCTCAAATCCCCCAAGTCACTGTTTAGAAAGAATGATCTCAGCAGGCCTGAGATTGCTAATGTTAGATAGACATGTTCTCATATGTCACCCTTATCTGACATCTAAGAGCCAGGGTTTCAGGAAGACTCACATTATTCCTTAGCTGACAAGAATTGGTGACTGTATCCTAATTAGATATACAAAACAATATACTAGCACTTTTGCTAGCCTTCTGGGAGTTTGGAATCTTGGAGAATATGAAGCAGAAGCTGCTTATAAGAAGAGATCTCAATAAAACTCCATACACCAAGTCTCTAATGAGCTTTCCCAGGGAACAGCATATCAACTGTTGTGACAACTTGTTACTGGGGGAATTAATTGAATCCCAAGCGTCTCCTTTGGGAGACAGCTCCTAGAGGCTTGCACCTGATATCTTCTAAATTTTCCCCATACTCCTCTCTTTTTGCTGATGTATTTGTGTCTTTCTGAACGCACAATAAATCCTTGCCATGAGTATGGCTCTATACTTCATTCTACTTGTCCTCAGAGTAAGTCCATGAGCCTTAGCATGATTTCCCAATGCATTCTTACATAATATGCAATGGATTAGTCTCTCTTTTATGCTTCTAACTTACTACTAGCTGTTTAATTTTGAAAAGCTCTAAGAAAATAGACATCCAAATCATTTTCAAATGTAATTGTTGGGAAGGCAATATGGCTCAGTGAATAAAGACACTTGCCACTAAGTCTATTGCCCCGAGTTCAGTCCCTTTGACTCACATAGTGAAAGACAGAATCTCACAAGTTATCCTCTTACCTAGTGAGGTGAATCATGGAACAAGAATGACCACATACTCATATACACAAGAGAAAGAAATAAAGAACTGTAATATTTTTATAATTTTAAATAATATTTTTATTAATTCTATCAAAATTTCAAACAATATATTTTGATCACCTCTATCTGCCTTACTTTTCCCAGTTCCTTCCACATTCACTCCATCCTCCTGGAGCTCTTTCACCCTCATCCCTTTAAAGAAGACACTATCTGTAAGCAGATCTCCTGGCCCACTGGATCTTACTATTTTTCTGTCCCTTCCCCAGATGTTTCTAAGTCTTATACTTGGGGTTTGTATTATACACACAAGTTCCCAATGGAGACTAGCAATCAATAACTCTATCTAGCTGTAATGGTTATGTACCACAACTATGACCCGCACTCAAAGATGTTTTGGACAGAATTATAGTAGCATTTTTATCTCAGGGGTAAACAACACCTATTTACTTGGACTTAAAGCTCACTCAAAAAGAAGAAATTGATGCTTGACCTTCAACTTAACCAACCAACCACAAAATTTCACTTGAATATTCTGTCTTGATTTACCATTTCATCTGTGAATCATATTAACTACCAAAATAAGTAATAGTGCACAATTGATTATATTTTCCTTAATTTTGTATTAGATACTGTCTTAGTCAATGTCCTCTTGCTATGAAGAGACACCATGGTAATGCCAGCATCTATAAAAGGAAAGCATTTAGTTGGGGTCTACTTAGAGTTTCAGAGGTTTCGTCCATTATTAGCATAACAGGAAGTATAGCAGCACACAGGCAGACATGATACTAGAGGAGTTGAGAGTTCTGCATCTGGATCTGCAGGCAGCAGGAAGGAGTAAGAGACTGAGCTTGGCTTAAGTATTTGAAACTTCAAATTTCATCTCAAGTGATACACTTCCTCCAACAAGGTCATGCTGTTTAATCCTTCTCAAGTAGTTCCACTCCCTAATGACCAAGCATTCACATATATAAGCCTCTGGGGGGCATCACTATTCAAACCATCACAGATACTAATGACACACATTTAGTATACCCAAATAGTGATGACAAATGAACCTGTACAGCGCTTACTAGGTGCTTCTGCAAATCTAACTTTGACATATTCTATATAACTTTCTCAATTGCAATTATGTAGCCAACTGTGGTCTGTACTTGGTATAGCATTCTCATGGGATCATATTTATACTTAGGTTATAAAAATATTTATCTTACAGTTACTGCCATAAACTCCCTGATGTTCAACTTCTTTATCTGTAAGTGAGTATTGACATCATGAACCTACTGACTTGCTGTGAACATGACATGGGTTCATATATACAAAGTGTCCATATTGTTAGTGTTCATGTGAAAAGTGTAATCACAGGCAGAAATGACACTGCCAAATGTCACTCATATAAACAGCAGCTGGGTCTGAATTCCCCCAGAACACGTTGCTCTGTATAGCTCTTCTAGACTGCTGTAAGTAGACAGGAAAGAATATATTTTGTTAAGCATGCTATAATTTGTTCATTCCTTCCAGTGCATTTGTGGAAACTCACAGGTCATTTTTAATGCTATAGCAACTGAAATTTTGATATCTTCTCTCAATCTCATTGACAGCAAAGAATTAAATGTTTGGCTACTCCACTTATTATAAAGGTCTTTAAAATTAGAGCCTGTCCCAATAACCTTGTCAACCAGCATTCAGTTTGTCTCATCTTGTGATTCTGATCCTATTTTCTTTGGCTTCCCCATGTAGAATAGCCCTGACATGATGGGATTGTGCACATCAAAGCATTTCAAATGAGAGTCTATGTACCTCACAATTAGCAGGGTTGTACAAATCTGAATCATTTCAACTCTTAGCCCAGATACACAAAAGAAATGGATTACTTGCTAGTAGAACTTTCAGACATTCTCCAGGGTGAATTTTATCTTATGAGAACTGAAGATCCTGGGGAAATGAAACACTGCCAATCTGAAGGTATCTTGGAAATTGCATATAATTTCTTAGGCTTTGATAGTATATATTTCAGTTCATGAAAACTGCATTCTGGAATAATTTAATTACTTGAGAATGCTATAAAAGATATTGTATTTTCCTTTATTATGCTTCCTTTGTTCCAAATAATGAATAAACCTGTGGCAGAAATAAGCAGAAAAAATAGTTTTTCATAGTTCAAAGCAAAAACCAAAACAATGAAGAATATCCTTAATTTTAAATATAAAGCTAAATGCAAGGAGAAATTGCATTTTAAGGCCAGTTATGCTAAGATATGATGCTATGAACATAAATTCAGAAAAAAAAGAATAATGCTTTACAAAATACATTCATCAAATGCCTTCCATACTAAGGATTTCCCATTTGTCTCTCCAAGGAATATGAACACTCAAATATTTACATGCTTGGGTTTTTTATAGTGTTTTGTTTGGTTGGTTGGTTGGTTGGTTGAATGTTTTGTTGGTTTTTGATTTTTGGTAAGAAGCAAGAGCCAGTCAAAGGTCAAAATTAGCAAAGGAAAGGATCATCTATCCATTCATGTGCTAGGGAGCTGATATGAAAATAATGAAGACACCAGAGAGCCAATGTTCCAAGGCCTGGTATCTATGGGCTTGACATTCAGATGGGCCTAATTCCTTTTCATTACAGCATAATATAGCATGTTACTTTCTTAAGCATCATAACTGGCAGCTGCCATTAAATTTTACATTTGTGTGTGTGTGTGTGTGTGTGTGTGTGTGCGCGCGCGCACGCGCACGCACCCGCACATGAACACACGTGCTAAGGTAGACATATGGAAGTCAGAGGACAACTTGGTTCTCTCCATCATGTGGGGTCCGGGGACTTAACTCATGTTGTCAGGATTGGTGGCAAGTGTCTTTGCACTCTGACCCATCTTCTAGCCCTAACCTATAGTTTTTAAAATATATTTTCTTTGCCCATTCTGATCATGACAGCCTTCCAAATAATGTGTTATAGACACCTGGAGATACAAGCTAAAGAGTAAAGTCTTCTTACATTGTACACATAAAACCATGTCTGAGGACCCTTTTTGTATAATAACTTCTCAACAGAAAAGATACTTACACCTCAAAACTTATGGTTCAAATTATAAGCCCTTCTGTTTGTGAATTAATTTTACTTTTTCTAACCATTTAGACTACTCTTGTAAATTTCTGGCTTAAAATAGTCTTCGATTAGGGGCCCATGGTGCTGGCCACATAAGTGGCTAAGGAGGGCCTTGTTGACCATCAGTGGGAGAAAAGACCCTTGGGTCTGAGAGTGTTAGATGTCCCCGTATAGAGGAATGCCAGGGAGGGAAGATAGGAGTGTGCGGGTGGGTGGGGGAGCACCCTCATAGAGGCAGGGGGATTGGGAGGGGATAGGGGATTTCTAAAGAGAAGACCTGGATAGGGGAAAACATTTGAAATGTAAATAAAGTATTAATTAAAAAAAAATAGTCTTCCATTTTGATCTCAAATTACTTTTTATGTTAGAGGTGATCTATTCTCAATAAAGTCCCATAGCAACCTAAAAAGAAAAATTCAAGTGCGTAGCAGGGGGAGAGAAATAAGGAAGCAGACAGAATGAGACAGCAACTCCGCAACCTCCACTAAGAGACAACCCTGGCTGCCATGTTAAGTGCTGAACCAGCACTTGCTAACACAGCATCAAGGAACCAGTATGCATGTAATAATTATGTATTGAAATACTGAAGTAGGCTAAGTAGTTCACACAGAGATGCTTGGGGATCATAGAGTGCCTATTATGAGAAGAAATGAAAATAAAAATTTTCCCAAAAGGCATCAAAAGAGGGAAAAAAGATCAAGAAAACATGTCCCAACATCAGTCCATAGCACACAAAGCTTAACCTGTACCATGCAGTACCTATTACTCGCTTTATTACTAAGCAGGTGAAGAGTTTATCTATACTTAAAGTGACCCAGCTATACCACTCCTGGGCATATACCCAGAAGATGCTCCAACATGTAATAAAGACACATGTTCCACTATGTTCATAGCAGCCATATTTATAATAGCCAGAAACTGGAAACAACCCAGATGTCCCTCAATAGAGGAATGGATACAGAAAATGTGGTGCATCTACACAATGGAATACTACTCAGCTATTATGACTTCATGAAATTTGCAGGCAAATGGATGGAACTTGAAAATATCATCCTGAGTGAGTTAACGCAGTCACAAAAGAATGAACATGGTATGTACTCACTGATAAGTGGTTATTAGCCCAAAAGTTCAAAATACCCAAGAGTCACATCACAACAACCATAGTACTGAGTGTGAAGTCCCAGATGGAGGACTTGGAGAAGAGACTGAAGGAGCTGAGGGAGTTTGCAGCCCCAGGGAGGGAGCAATAGTGGCAACTGGCCCGACCCCTCAATACTCCCAGAGACTGGATCACCAACCAAAGAATACACATATAGGGACCCATGGTGCTGGCCACATATGTGGCAGAGGAGAGTCTTGTTAGACATCGGGGTGAGCAGAGGCCCTTGGGCCTGAGTGTGTTAGATCCCCAAGTATAGGAGAATGCCAAGGAGGGAAGATGAGAGTGGGTGGGGGAATATCCCCATAGTGGCAGGGGGAGGGAGGAGGGAATGGGGAGGTTCCAAAAGGGAGATCTGGAAAGGGGGAAACATTTGAAATGTAAAGAAAGTATGAAAAAAATGAAAAACAAAAGCAAACAAACAAACAAAAAAATGGATCCAGCAAGTACAAAAAAAGAAGCTGTTGAGGATCTTGCTGTGATGCCCTGAACACTTACAGAGGAGTCTATGGCAGGTTAGCACCCCATCTGTTTGACAGTTTAGGTTTAGCAGAGGCAGCAGCAGCAGCAGTGGGCTTGTTTAACAGCCCTTCCAATTCTGTGGTTTAGTGATTTGGAACAATCCATCCCTACATAAATAATTCACAAAGAAGGAAGACTCTGCCGGACAATCTCAGCACTTTTGCCTTTAATAGTGTACAAGACTTTTTTTCATTGGAAGGGAGGAAAATAAAATTTAAATGTTTTGTTTTACAAAATGTCAGAATTTATCCCACAGTGATGAAGGGCCATCCTGAAAGAGGACCATGGAAGGGCTTCAACATGGCAATCTCTTTCTCACGCCTACCAGCTATTGGGTTTGCTGGCTAAACAAAGCAGATTTTCATAGATGAATCTCATTTTATCCCCACACCCTCGAGCAACATCATTTATATTTGTTGTAAAGTGTGTGACTATGAGTCAGTGTGTGTGTGCGCGCACACAGGACCTTGATTATCCTGGGCAAATGCTCCATACCTGAGGTATTTATATACCTCTTTGTTTTGGGTGAGTTTTTGAGGGTTTTCTTTTGTACATAGGAAGGTTGAAATAGTTGGCAATTAATTTTTGTAAAGGTATCAAATATTTTGGAAATTTTGCTCCTGCATGGACAATGCTAAATATTCAAGAGAAAACTGAATAAAATCATATTCTTTCAGATCCTAATAGTAGCAAATAGTTTAGGAAATAAGATATCCACATAAATGTCAGCTTTCTGAGACAAATCTCTCCGTTTGATTAATAGGAAAGTCTTATATAACCCTCACTTGTAGAATTTGTAGAAAAATAACATGTATAATTGCAGTTACCAGATATTTGCAGTGACTTAACTGCACATCCCTATTATAGCAAATTTCATTGTTCGTTGTTGTTGATGATACTTAAGTACTTGAAGGATTGGCATCCACTGTTGCATTATTATGTCTAGACTGTCCTCTATTCCCAAATACCTTTTACATAATAACATCAAAAAGACATCATCATCATCATTATGATTAACATCTCATTTTAACTGCCAGATATTTCCAAATGTTTAAGTAGTTGAGACAAAAGTAAGACCAATTTCTCTTTCTCTATCTCTGTCTCCCCCATACCCCTGCCCAACCCACCTCTCTTTGCCATTCTATTGCAGTGAGAAAGAAACTGTACATGGTGACCTAATAAAGAAAGCTATGATCATAATCGTAGGCTAAGAGATGATATGAGAGGCACAAATGGGCTGATAGGATAGAGTGTGATAAGGTTAGGGAAGAGCATCGGAACTCTGAAAGCATGTCTAAGGGAGACATCCACAATCAGTGAGAAGGACAGCTGCTCCCTAATCTTAGAGCATACCTTTCCATGGAGAAATAAAAGAGGAGGCAGTATCGTGTGTCAGTCATCACTGAGAGATAATGGATAAGATTGATATATATTTTTAAAAAGATATTCGTGTAAGAGAATCCTTAACAGTCAGCAGGGTTTATGTATCTTTTCAAGTGAGATAGGAGAATCTATAGAAAGAACTATCCTGAATTTAGGGTGAGAGTGGAATTTGTTCATCTGTGTGTGTTACAGGATAATGTCTTCAGCTCTGGGATCTCATCAGCAGTCCTTTCCATGAGTTGTTTGTATTGATTCATTCATTCATTTATTTTTTACAAGAATTCCATTTGCTTTCTTCCAAGACATTTTCTCATGATTATCATTATGAATAAGCTGCCTGCTCTGATTCATCTGTAAGATTCCGGGGAATGGGAACAGGTCTGGTCTTGTCCCTAATGCATTTGAGGACAAAGCATATTGTGGATCTGATGAACATTTCTCAAAACAGTGAGGATGCATTTAAACAAATGTAGACACACTCCTTTCAGGAAATTAATTAAATCCAGAGTCATCTAACAATTGTAGTGACAAAACTCAGGAATCAACAGTATAAGAACAAAACTAAGAAGAACAAAGAGAAGAAAGGAAGGGTTGGGAGGAAAACAGGAAAAAAAAAGACTGAATGTGAGTACAGAAAATTTTTGTTAAGTGGGTAAGCAAACAAAATTTAGGACAGTGCAGAAGCTAATCATATCAGCAGTTATTAAGAAAGGATTTTTCCATGATGGATTGAGCCTAACTCTTGCTGCAGGATACTTACAATTCAGAATAAATGGCTCTGATGGCTCGGTAACCATGCCTTCCATGGGTAGGCCTTTGCCTGCAGTTGGGAGAGAAATTTTTGTCATTTTAAACTGTTTAGTGGTTTCTAGGCATGCTGTGATTGTAAGTAATATTATTTCTGATTTTTTGAGAAGATGCTAAGGGCTAGCAATTAAAGTGAACTTCAGAAATCTCTTGAGTTCATATGTTCATAGATCAAGGAACAAAGAAAATTCATTTCCCCTTCCTCATTGTTTCCTTCTGTATATTATAATTCTACTTCTCTTTCTACTGGGTGCTACCCAGAAAGAAAAATATGAATAGAACAGTAATAGCTTCAGGGTAATGTAACCAGATTGATTTCCAGACAGCCAGAGCAGGGTTATTCTGCAGGAGAGCCGGGACTGACTGCCGCCGTGGTATTTTGATGTAGAGTTCAATGTGACCATGCTTCTGTAGGAATGCTGCTGATTACTGCACTGCCTCAGAGGCTTTGGTGAGACCTATGAGTTCAAGGTGAAAAGGACAAAGGAGATAATAGGATTTGAGAGAGGGAGAAATAAGTCAAAGTAAATAAATAAATAAATTTCCTGAACTTCCCTCTCACCTCATTCTGCTTCATTTTCTCTTCGAAGCATGCTTCATGGGGAGCATGTTTGCCAGATTTAGCTCTGCTTTACTTTCCTAATATCAGCACAGAGGTGAAATCAGAAAGTGCAAACTTGGTACAATGGGGTTTTTAAAGGGTATAGATACTAGATATAATGGATGTATACAGCTACACTGGATAAGTGAAAATATCTTGAGACAAAGAGGCAATCATTATAGTATACCGTTGTATCATGTGTGTAGAATGGGAACCATAAGGAGACAAATGCTGCTCAAATATCACATTGATATGACATGCAGAAGAAAGAGTAGTTGGAAATAGGAAGAGAAGTCCTTGTGGGGAGTAGAAGAGTCAAGAGAGCCTTGAAGGAGTAAAGGCAGCATCTTACAAAGCATGCAGTTCTGAGCATGAGTGGATTGGAGGATGTGGATTGGATGAGTGGATTGAGTGGATGCAGGATGAGTGGATTGGAGCACAAGCAGCTAACGGGATGAATAGTGGCACTACTGGAAAACTCTGAAAACTGACTGCTTCACCCATTCCTTTAAACTGTTTCCCTTATGAAGGAAGGTGAATACATACACTTTGGGACAAGATGAGATGCCCTTCACTTACCAAACCATAAGGCAATTAAGAGCACAGAACTTGAAAAATTCAGTTTGAAAATGCCTCTTAAGCTGGGCAGTGGTGGCGCACGCCTTTAATCCCAGCACTTGGGAGGCAGAGACAGGCAGATTTCTGAGTTCGAGGCCAGCCTGGTCTACAGAGTGAGTTCCAGGACAGTCAGGGCTATACAGAGAAACCTTATCTCGAAAAACCAAAAAAAAAAAAAAAAAAAAAAAGAAAAAAAGAAAGAA